>JACCIC010000090.1:1212500-1812500 GCA_018907035.1 Sycobia sp. Sy_11 | reverse complement strand
CGTTATTATTATTCTTATTATTTAATATCTTGACGAGTGTCAAAAATCCTTTTTATTCAACAAAATATGTAAAAATAATATGAATAAAATAAAATATCCCATACTGAGAAAAGAATGGTGGTTTCCAGTCAAGAGTTGAACCATAAGTTCAGTTAAATATAAGTAACTGTATTTTTTTATAATAATGTTAAAAACGATTTGCATACAGAAGAAAACGTGATTAAAGAATCAGGTTTCCTGGCCAGCGAGAGACCGCAACTATACTGTCGAATAGCAAATGTAAACTGTCGAATAACAGATGTAATTTGATTGTCGCGAAACGATAAAATAAATGTAACAAATAAATTTATTAAAATACTATTTTTTGAATCATTTATTAAAAATATCCTTGTTAACTTAAATTATCGAGACGTGGGACACAGTGAAAAACCAGTTTAAGGGTATAATACATGCTTCAAGATACGACAGAGATTTGTATTATAGGAATGGTTTTAGTTTATAAAAGCGCTAATTTTTACCTATATTGGCAATGAAATTTTAACAGACTGAATCGTAATGCTCAAATTATAAGACGCTTTACTTGATCTTTGTCTTTTTCAGAGATCACAAATCAATTATAATAGCGAATGATAATAATTCATCGAAAATTTTTAACTTAATTACATGAGTTATATTAATGGACCAACTAGTGCAATAATAACTCTTTATTTTTGTCTTATATATATATATATATATATATATATATATATATATATATATATATATATATAAGTAATATAATTTAATTAAGTATACGTGGGCAATATAATTTTCAGGTACTGGTTAAAAAGTACGCCTCTAAAGAGGAAATAGAGAAAGAGAAATCTCCAATTCTCCTCGGCGCTTTCAACCCCGTCGCGCTGAGCCTTTTGTGGTAGCGGCAAATCCAGTCCCGACCCTCTCGCTTTACCTCTCACAATGAATATATAATCCGGCTGTTTACCTCGATAATTAAATTAATCGACCATTTTGGCGAATTCAAAAGTTCCATAAACTCTAACTACACGTTATCAATAAGTTGCAGTGTATTCGATTATTTAAATCTTAAATGATAGTTTAGAATGCAGGAAAATCAAGGACGACGGCGTTAATTATTGTCGAAGCAGCTCGTATATCGAAAAGACTTACAATAGTACAAAATGTTCAGCTATTCCAGTAGACTAATTAATTAAGATATTAATTAAATTCACATTTAAAGTTTTCTATTCATGTATTGTATGTCGGATATTCTACAATTTAATTGAACGCAGATACAATGTTTGATAATCGTAATCAAATAATAGGATTGAATTTTGATTCTTATCAATTCCAATAATATATTATTTCTTTTAAAACAAATACATTTTTTGTAAAATATGATAAGTTAAATGTACATTATTACTTTATTTGCGCAAAATTTAAATAAGCCGCACACTAACGATCAAATGTTTTTTATACAAATATAAAACGAGTAAGTACTCCATATATTAATATAATTTAAATACCATTAATACCTTACACACATGAGAAAAATTACGAAAAATATATATTCTATACTATCTTCGTGATGAAGAGGTATTCTATAAAAACTTCAATTATAATTAAATGAAGCTTTAGCTAGGATTTTTTCAACTTCTACAAAATTACGGTATTAATACAAATTCTAAAAGTACTTATTTATAACTACTTGCATAATAAGAAGTCTCACTAATTTTCAGCATACGCATGATGACTAAAGAAAATTCTTACAATGTTATTTGATCGACATAGACCTAAAACTAAGGCTAATTAAATATCCAGTCAATAAATATAAAAAGCAATACGATGCCACGTTATTCTTCTTCGATTGTCTGAAGAAGTACATTTAACAAGAAGAATGAACTGAAATTTTCCATCAAAAAATCGTTACGATATAATAAGTGGAAATAAAATCATCAGCGATAAACAGCAGATGCAGTGCAATCAATTAGAATCGATTCCATTATTTTACACTGCCACATCTACCAGTTGAAGGAACTAATTATGCTATTCGATAATTATCTTAGACTCGTCATTTGACAATTATTCTGAATGAAACCTGAATATTCATAAGTTTATTCTAACGATAAAAATTTTATCCAAATTTTTATTTTTTTTCCAGGAAATAATGACTAAAAAAAACAGTTCTTCTCTATAAATCGATACGCGCAGTTGAAGATTTCTAACGTTTAAAATTTAAGTGCAAAGAAACGTGAATTTGATCTTTGGCAATGATTTCCGTAGCCTTGATCCTGGGATTACTGTGTACTTCATTCGTGGAACGAACGTACGGCGTTGTAAGTTAAATATAATTAATTAACGAGAATCAAAAATTATAAATTATTTGAATCGCAAGATTGTAAAACTAATTTATGACAAAATTCAGATGCTAAGAGTTGATAAATTAAGAATATCCGATGTTCATGTTTTACTGAATCGTTATGAACTTCGCCATCCACGAGAGTGACCTAAATTATAATCTAAAAGTTATCTTATATAGATATGAATTATTATTATTATTATGTATATTTAGATATGAAGACTCATTAATGATATTAGAAAAGTAAGTAAAAAAAGTAAGTAAAGACTCAATGCTTCGGGTTGTCTTATATTGACGATATATTTGCGACACTTTGTCAATCGTCCTTATATGTACAGAATTGATCCTTTTAACATTTTTGCTTCTATTAACCTAATAATCCTTCGACAGTGCTATTTGCAATAAAGAGATTTGTCAATCATTATATTAGATCTATAATATAATTCTATTGTATGTGAAGGTAAAAAGGACTTTCACCGAACGTAGATCATCTTGGAAACATGAACTCTCATTAATTCTTTGAGAAGAGCCACTAGATTTCCATAAATTTTACTTCATTGTTCAATAAATACACAATTTTACGACGAATCTTGTAAACATTTTTGTCGGAAGTTCTAGAAATTGTTAGAAAATTTTTTATAAAAAATTAATAAAGTTTTTCGCGTCCCAATATAAGGCAACATAAGGCCAATATAAGGGAACTAAATGCTATGGAAAATATCATAAAATTCTCTTTTTAATCATGAGGGGTCATCCTCTTAAATAGGTTTGGTTTTAAGCAGACGGCCTTCCTGTTGAAGGGAGATTACTTTTCGTCTTTTTAAAGTCTGTTTTTCTCTTTATCGTGACTAAATTTTTCTTCGAAACTAGCCCACAAAATCCTCCAATACAGGTTCACAAATGTGTGCTATATTCATATTAAGTCAGCTCCTTCTACTCTGTCCTTACACGATGTACATCTTTAAACGACCAGATGGCCAGTTTGTACTAGAGTCCCAATACCATCTCGAATTGTACGTATTAGGGAAAATTAGCTATAAAAGAGACCTTCACGTGAAATCTATTGTCAGAAAATAGAGGTCTTGCTATATAAACACTAACCTTCCATAATAGACTTTGAAATTAATGACACGATTGTACAGCCTTGAAGATCGATATAATAGATGTGTAGATTCAATACAATGTATAGCATTATCGAATCTAAATTATAATCTTTTTGTTTTCTATATTCCAGTTAAAGGTAGACAGTGTGCAATTGATAGCTGCAGATCCTTTTTTTATCAATGGTTCACATACCAGTATAGGTGTGAACTACCTTTTTAACTCGATATCGTTAAACATATTTCTTCTCCAAGAATTTCCCAGGACTGTGACTGTAAGTTAATATGATATTTTATTATATTAATTTTTCTTGAAAGTGAAACAATAAAATTTATTATTATATATTTTATAGTTTGATATGAAGCTGATCGAGATGCCACCTGGAGATATACTAATAAATCTAGGAAATTATACTTCATGCATGTGTGATCCTCGCGATCCAACTAATGACAATTTACCATATTTCGTGAAAGTATTAGCCCAAAATGGAAGATGCGGTGGCAGGGTCATTATTATCATTATACATATACACACACGCATATTGTATATTTTATATTTGCTCATTTTCATATTTTATTTTCTACAGGGAAAGTACAGCTTCATGGATGCTGGATTACATAAGTACTCATTTTGTCCACACGTGGGTATGAAGCAATATCCAATCATAAGTACCAATGTAATAGCGGATGGTAATCGCATAATTCTTCAATATGATGTTGTTCTAATGAACGAAGTACATAATATAAGACCTAGTGATTATAGAATTTATCCACAGAATAAAAGACGTAAGACGTAGCACTGTTAAGAGTTCCTAAATTTATTATTTCCCCATGTAATGTTTTCGATAATGGCAATGTAGTCGATATAAGAGGTATCATATTATACACGGTAATTCATCTTTCATTTATCTGCTAGCATAACTCCGTAAATACAAACGTTCAGAGGGTAAATATAACATTCAGGTGAAAAAGTTACAACGCATCTATTTCCGGACATGACACATAAAAATCTACATAAGCTAATTATAACAATAAATTTGATGCGAAACTAATGAACATTTATTAAAGAACTATGGATTTTTAGACGCGAATGCAGTTAAACTCCTCCCTTAAATCTTCACCATCTCGAGGAATCCAGTTTCAAATCTATAAATTCTCAGCGTATTTTATTCGCATTGAAATAATCGTAAATATCCACTTCAAGACTAAAGTGAATGTTTAACTTCATTTGTCACACACTCTTCTAACTGTGCAATCTTTGCTGCACATAACTCTATGGTAACATTGGTTATTACGGATGTATTCGTATAACATTCAGATAATATGATATTATTCATAACAATAGTCTATCTTTCAACAATACAGAATATATATCATGAATATTAATTTAAGAATTAGAAGCAAACACGTATTGTTGACTTAATCGTTAATTTTTTAAAAACCTTTCTTGACACATTCAATTGACGCGCGATTAGTAAACAGATAAATCAATATATCTCGTAAAATACTTCGAAATAATAAAATTTACCGATCAAATTCTGTACATTGTATTGGTATATGTACACGGACGCATGCCAACTTACTTACCCGTCTAAAGCGAGTATCTCGGCGGTGACGAAGGGCATCTGCAGGCTGCTGCGCCTGAAGACGAGGTTAAGCCGGTCGCGATAGTTACGCGAACGCTGGCGGAATGTCTCGGTGCTCGGGTCGGCGAGCTCCGGGGCGAAGGCGTCGCCCTCTGTCACGCGGAACGTGGCCAGGAAGATCTGATCGTTGGGCATGGCGGACAGCAGGAACGTGTCTGGAAAATCGAGTGTAAAAAACAATTTTTTTTTTTTTGAATTGACGATAAATGGACTCTCCATCAGTGATTTTGTACTAACTAAGCTTTTTCAAAATTTACATATATATATACACACGTTAGAGTTATTAAAAAATCATATAAAAATACAATAAATAATATATTAAATTATTAAGTATTAAATTGTAAATACTATAGATAAGGAAAATTTCGTCACAAATAAATCAGTAATGACTCTATAATAAATAATTACACATAAGAATTGTTAAAGAATGAAATTATAATGTACGAACGATTTGATTTACTTATGAATATAATTAAATTCTTGAATGTAATGCTCAGGCGATCCTCGGTAATTTTATTTCGTGTCAGATCTATAAAGAAAATTGGGTCCGTTTTACAGCTGAATAAGATAATAAAGAATTACAGTTTATGACAAGGACGGTAGATTTTAAAAGCTTCTGAAGAAGTATTTATAAGGAAAGAAGCATCAAAAGGAGATGTTCTTTACACTTTGTAGCGCGATAAAATTACACAGGAGCGAACGGAATGGAAAGTGCCCGTGCTCGCATAAATATAATACCGCGCAGAGCAAATAAGGAATTTCGTTTATGCCCGTATAAAATGAGGGTACATTTTTTTGTCAGCATTGACCTTGATCTGGGAACAGTAGCAGCAGCAGCAGCAACAAAAAAAAAAACTACCCGTCTCGAATAAAGTATACGGAGCCGTTCGTCTTAATTAGGAAACGGCGAATTTTGCTGAAAGCAAAAAATCCATTTTAACCGGAGATCTAGTTAGATTTTCCGGCGAAGCTGCTAAGCGAGGCCTTCGTTTAGCCGCAGCCTCTTCCTAGCATCTATCATTAAAATGAAAGTTGTAGAGAGCAGCAGCTTTTGCTCCGCAAGCGCCGTTAAATAATTGCGACCGGCCGCCCGACGGAGGGTGAGAAAAATACAAGCAGCTTTTACCTAAGCGTGTATATATATATATATATATATATATATATATATATATATATATATATAATATAAGTGTCCACTAATTAACTGGCAATTTCTGCATTAAAAACAGTTGTGCGAAAGCGCAGCGAGCGCGCAATTTGCTGTTTAAAAAGCACTCGTCTCGGAAAAAATTTTCCGAACGCGCCTGCGCAACGACCCGTAATGTAATTACAATCCTAATACGAATATTATTATTATCATTATCATTATCATTATCATTATCATTATCATTATTATTATTATTATTATTATTATTGTTGTTGTTGACGTCGTTATTGTTGTTGTTGTCATTGTTATTATTAACAAGAAAATAATAACAAGAATAACAACAACGATAATAATAAGAATGATCACGATGATGATAATGATGAAAATAATAATCATCGCCTATTACGAGCGGAGCTTCGAGAGAACTCGTGTGCGCGCGACGAACTTTTTCTCGCCCGATCGCGTTAGTTTGAAAGTTTTGTAAAACGAAAAAAAAAAAAACAAAAAGGGAAAAAGGGAAAAAAAGATGAAAATAAAATAAATGGCCTTACAATCTCGCTCGGACAACTTCAAATTGGCCCGTAGAAACTTTTGCTCGACGCCGCGCCGCGCCGTGGGAAATTTTACCGCATGGACGATAATCTTTTTGAAGGTCGAACGGAGATATAATATTTATATGTTATCGATGCGCCGAGCGGGTCGAGTTTTCGCCTGATTCATATAAGCCAATTTTCTTCTCTCTCTCTCTCTCTCTCTCTCTCTCTCTCTCTATATATATATATATATATATATATATATATATATATATACATACACCGTGTTCGAGATATAACTGACAAAGTTTTCGATACATCAACATAATCCTGGAACAGACGGGTTGAATTATATTATATCTATATACTGCGGCAGGTCCATTCTATTTTGCCACACCTGTTAGAAAAATCCGCGTACTGACACAGCTTTCGTGCACTTTTTTCAGTGACCTCCAACACGCTTGCCGGCCAATTATGGTATTTATTTGCGTTCGGGCTTTTTAACGACGAATTTTGGTCAGAATTTAACGATTTAAAAAAGATAGCAAGATTACACGTAAAAAAAGTTTCTTACACGTCTCTTTAGAAATCAGGCTAAATTTTGTAAAATTTATAAATAGTTATTGGTACTAAAGACGTGTAACAAACGTAATGAGTAGTAACTAACTTTTTGCCCCGTAACTTTCGTTTCTAGAATTTTTAGCATAATGGAAGATTTTATTTTCGAGCTCGTGAATTTTAAATGTCGGTGTATGCGTATATCGAATAATACGTATCATGAAGCTCTGCATCCCATTACTTTTGGATACATACTAATAGGAATTTTTCATTGAAATAACATATGAAATTACACTCAGATAGTCATTTCATTTAATTTTCTTGCATTATAGGAAATTACGAATCATTTGCTTAGTGCTAATTATAAAATTACTTTTGGTCTTGAACCGACTGTCTGTTACTACTCGCGACGAAAATATTCCTTCTAATTCTTCCTGTTATAGATTAATTTTTCCGCTAAATCAGTCTGGTTACTTTAATATATATTTTTCTATTTTAATCTCGAAAATATTAAACCTGCATTCTCTGATGTTTGGAAATGATCAGATATATTTTGACGCTACAGGGTGCATTTGAACATGATGCTCAGAAAATTTGGAAAAATTATAATTCAAATTTTCATTCGTACACCAACTTTTCAGTTTCTCACGAATTAAAGAAAATATGGACTCGGTCTTATCTAATTGGTATCAAATGACACAGAATTTTTCCTTGATTTATAATGAAGCATTCGTAGAAAATTCACGTCAATTATTATTATTGATTTTGAAAGCTTATTTGAACGCGATTTTTCGGCATTACCTTAAACGTTAAATACTTTGATGTAAAGAAATTTAAAGAAAATACATCACAAAAAGGATTCCCTTATTAAAAATCAAAAAATGAAATACTTCACCATTTCGATGTACATGTATACGAAAAGCATATTGTTACGTACGTGTTGCAAAGATAATTTGCATTTCTCCGATGGATTCTTAAGACATTACGATTTATGCTAATTTTCCGAATTCAAATTTATAGCATACAATGGCATTTGCATATTTGTAAATACCCCTTTCGAGGGAAAAACGATGAAAAATACAGAAAAAAATAGGAATATAATCTACGTAATTCACAATGTATAAGACGGTCTCGTGGTATTAATTTCCATTTCGCCCAAGATTATGAAAGGGAATACATTGTCCGTCGTCGTTTTTGAATATTCGACGTCGTTCGCCGCAGACTCCTGAGAAAAATCAGATTTACAATGAACGGTTATGTATCGCGCGCGGTAATTTGAATTAAATATACGTTTTTCGCCCTGAGAAACCTACCGCAAATCGTGCGGCCCTCCTCCTCGCTCGAATTATCGTGTAATTTTATTATATGAATTATGTTATTTTCTTCTTTTTTTTTCTACTAGACTTTGGCATCATAAATAAGAGTTTAAAATATGACACAACGATGCATAAATCATTCATGGCGAAGATTTGAATTATCCAGATTTTCTAATTATTATATAGAGTATACAACGACTCGTGATAATTCTCTATACCATGGGGATTTGGATAAAAAAAAACTGTATCAAAAACTTCATTATAGCAATATCTTGAAAAGCTCTTTTTCATTAACGAGATTCGAAACAGATTACTGCTCTTCTATTATTTTCCTGAAAGTATCTAATGCCTGGCTTTTTCTTACGGTCTTGAATAATATTTTCACGAACATTTCTCTCTCTCTCTCTCTCTCTCTCTCTCTCTTTCTTGCATATTCGTCACTGAATTCTGCGCTTTGTTATCTTTCGTGTCACTTACACTGCATCTCGTGACCGACACTGGCTATATCTAACAATTTCACAAATGCCCTCCGAGTTCAGTTCATTTTACAAGTAATTTAAAAAAACAAAAAACGACAATTTAAAAATGCGCGTAATTATCAAAAAAAAAAATTGCGCCACACATAATTCGATCTAGCGATTTATAAACTACTCCTTCCACCCCGCCAACATGCAATTTTTTAGAGAATTTTCATTTTATCAACAGCAAGATGGACTTAAAAATATATACCAATGTCATATGAAAATCCTTTAAACTGTATATCGCGTTCCAGTGACCCAACTTTTATTCTTTTTGCAGCTGAATGAGGTGCGTTAAATTCGTATCACTGATATACATTGCGTGCTTTAAGGCTGATTTTTCACTTTAAAATCTCGAAACTACCCCTTCAACGAACGCCTGTACTCTCTAAATCGGTGAAAGCTACTCGGAACCCAGCGTGAATTCAATCATTGATGAAATTCACAGTGTGTATATATATATATATATATATCGCTAATTTACCAGCTCCTAACCAATCAGTCAATTGAATTGACACTGATTAAAGCCCCAAATTTATATGTAAAACAATCACGGGGAAAACTATGTGGAACTATCCGATGCGCTTGAGAAATACCAAAAAAAAAAAAAAATAAATAAATAAATAAATAGGAAAAGAGAAAAACACACATACTAACACGTACTAAACTCTGCGGGAAAGCCCTCTCGAGTGTGAAATTTCCGCGAAAGAACGTCCGCGCGCGAGCGCGCGTAGGCGATCGCGTTCGTGAATCGACGAGGTGGGGAGGGCGGGGGGGCGTTTCGCGAAACTCCGACAGTTCGACAGCGGCCCTCCCCCTCGTCCACCTATACCGATGGGGGATTCCCGCGCTACTATAATAGAATCTCGCTGCGTGCGGGGAGGATTCAAAAAAAAAAAAAAAAAAAAAAGAAAGAAAAAAAAATAAAAAGAAGAGCCTCGCATCGCGCGCGACCCCGAGACCGTCGCGCCGGGAGAAAAATCTATATCTATCTACGTGTCTATAGTTTTATTGAATTTCATACATGAGGGGATTTTCCGGGTGAACGCGAGATGTTGTGTAGGTGTCTGTGCGTAAGCGCAATGAGTTGCAAATACGTGCAGTTCGTTCGCATTGTTGCGCGCGATTTTTCAAAGACTAGTTTATTATTGTAGTAGTTTTTTTTTTGTTTTTTTTTTTTTAATGAATATCAAAATTCTTCGCTATATTTATTGATATATATAAGTGAAATTACTAACAATAATGTACTGATTAATTTTGAGTATCTTACAAATGTCAATTATCTGTTCTCGCCTGTAAAATATTCGATCTTGAAAATTTCACTGGAATAATACTTACGATCCAATTATTCCTCCAACCACACGCTAATTTTTTCAAATACTTGCGAAATATTAGCAGGAATATTAAAATGATAATTTTGTAATATTGAATGTTCTTAGCAGAGAAATATGTTGAAATAATGTTTTGAAATATTTCAGAAATTCACGTTTGAAAGATCTGTAAATATTGTTATAAAATCTAGAGCATGTACATTTCAAAACAAAAGTAATGTTGATAAATTTAGCCGTTACAAAGTTATGAACGAACATGTAAAACTGTCACATTCCTTTGCCGCTACTTTGGACAGATACTTTGAAGCCTTGAAGGATCCTCCCTCTGTCGGGAGTTAACGTTCTGGATGATAACAAAAATCAACCAAAGTACCCGGGTGACTTATAGAGTGTACGACAAAGAACCTATTCGTCACCTAGCGGCCAACAGCTTTTATAAAAGAAAAACTCTTTTTGGTTGTGTTTCATCATTATTTTAAACGATTTTGTAATTTTTTAAGATATTTTGTGTCTAAATATATTTAAAAAACTTTCAATGCATATATTGAAATCGATTCCAAAACTATTTGCAAAATATTAAAAAAAAAGAAACAAATTTTTATTTAAAATACTCTTCTCATTAACTCGAATTTAACACGACATATTAAACAATTACATTTATATCTATATATATATATATATATATATATATATATATATATATATATATATTATGGAATATATATTTATGATCTGTAAATAGATTTATTAGAAAGATTATTCTCTTAATAAATCTTTTATTAGCAAAGTAGCATAACAATGACAAAATAGAATTTTCTTTAATTTCCATGCAATTTTCAACGGCAGACTATGGCGAAACTGGCCAAGCGACCCGACTCGAAGAAACTCGAAAAAAAAAACTTTATTATTCATGTCTACCAGAGTCATTTTACAATCTTTATCATTGCAGATCGAACCCGTGAACCAGTTGTAACGCCGCGTCCTGTCCCCCGTAGCCTCGGTCCTCGTCGCTCCTCAACGGTACGAGGCGCCTCGCTCGATCCGAGTTAAAAAAATTATCATCCATCCGCCCGCAGGATGAGAATCTCTCGCGTGTCTTTATTCCCTTTTACGGGGACAATGAGCGCGCCGGGGCGCAGGGAAAAATACACACGGGCGACGACGGAGGTGGGCAGACTCAAGAGAGTCCGTGTGTACACAATACGGTTCGCCCGTCGGAGGTCTCACGGTGCAAGCCGGTACACCTTGAACTATATAAATAAGCCAGAGTCGCCGTTACCGTTCGCACGCTCGGCGCGCGCGCGCGCGCGTGGGTCATGGATGAAGAGGAACAAAAGACACCGTATGAGTGTACGCACAGGTACACGCATACACACACACACACACACACACACACATATATATATAATTTACACTCGCGATAGGAAGAACTAAGTGGAGTATCTCGATTACCTCGTCGTTCTCCTCGCACGGAAGCTGCGGACCGCTATAATCCATAAATGGGCAGCTCGGTAACGGAAAAATTTACTATTTTTGAAGTATGATAGGGCTCTTTCTACAGCTACCTACGTTTCTTGGTGCTCTTTTCCTCGTTCTGTTCGAAAGCGCATTATTTCGACCGTCATGGATTATCCGAGAATTAACGATTTCTTTCTCAAGGATGCAGGATCGACCAAGGAACGAATATTTCCATTGGTATATTGGTCTGCGTAATGGTGTTTTTCCTATTGTTATTTGATTTTTCATCGCCATCCTGTTCCGAAATCTACACGTTCACATTAATCGAGGGAATGTGCAATAATTACATTATTTATTCAAATGCCGTGACGGATGAGCGAGCAAGTAAATACGAATTGGATATTATTCAAGAATGTATGATTATTTTGTCGGCACGTAACGATAATACAAACGGATATCCGGATAGCGCAGATGAAACTGACACTAAAATTGAGCCGTCGTCATTCGTGGATAAAACGAGGATAATTAATGAACAGCGGTTGCTTTTTTCCTCGAAAATCCACGCAGTTCCTCTAACATTATGATAAATTTCTTTCAGGAATGCAGAGAACGTGAACACGGGGCGGATTACGAGCGATATTCCAACATCTGTACAAATGAAACGGTAAAGTCGAACTAAGAAGACAAGAGGCAAATCAGATTATCGTTTTATACGCGGCTGTATCGCTCTAAATCGATCGATATAGATTCTGATGAATTTCCCATAAATTGCATTAAGCAAAGAACTTGTTATTTTTTCTTTTTAATATTACAATTTACTTGCTGGAACTTATAAGAATAGTGTCCGACAGTGATTTGTAAACCTTTTGATGATCGAATTTATTAATTTGATCATTCACTATTATACAAACTGATGAAATTGAACGCTGAATTATTCGAAATAATAGTTCGTGTATAAGTTACGTGTTATTTTACTCTACACTTGTAATACAAATAATACGAAAGATCCATTGTATGAGTATATTATTGTAAATTTTGCAAAATTGTAATATCGACACTCGTGTTTAACTAAAATCTCTATATGTATTTAGGGACAAAAACTGCTATATATATATATATATATATATATATATATATATATATATATATATATATATATCTAAGCGAATGAATATATTTGCGCGGTCCTATTTCTCACCGCGCCAGAATGAAGTGTTACAGAGTAAAATTTGTTTGTATAATATTTAAATGTATTTTCGTGGACGATTACACTTTGATTAAATTCATGAAGGCATGAATGCCGATTGCAACAGTGTGTTATATCGACGCTCGGTCTCTTGCGGCAATGTCGTAAAATTGCATTTACAGCGAGAAATATAAGCGCTGAAATTTTATCGGCATTTCGATTTGAATCGGCGGGAAAAAAAATTTATATTCGAACACGAAGAGAAGCGTCTGCATTCTTAGTGACTTTTATCTTGTCGGTATAATGCTATAAGAAGTTGTTTAGCAGGACTATTATTTTGGCATTCGATTATTTTAATATTGTACATGCTCGAAAAATCCTAACGCAAAGACAATGTTGCTATTTATTTATATTTAGCTATTTTATGTTCAGAAAATTAATGAAGAAAACGATTTTTCTCAAGCTATTCGTGAAAATGAAAGTGTAAAATCTGATTATAAGAAAACTCGAATTTACTTTATAATATATTGCGAGGAATGTACAACTAATTCCGAGATAAAAATCCAAGTAGCTGAACGATGTAAAAATTCAAAATAGAAAATCGTAGTTTATCCGGTATTAATCAGAAAAATTCAAGCATCAATTCACCCGATTTGTCGGCAATCGTCGAAACGACCAAAAAATAAAATGAATCGGTATGTTTAAACAACTCATAAATGCGATTACTGGACTGTATTTTCGATGCTAAAAACTTGCATATCGATGCTAATTTATTGGTTTATTAAAAATATGCATTGAGATTATAACCGTTGGTTCAGTAATCGTCAAAATTTTCTGTTTGCAAACCATCCACAAATGTCGAGCTTCGCTTAATTGCAAGAGAAGTTATTCGATAAATTTCAATGGGAAAGAAAATGTCGATAACGTACAACAATTGTAGAGATAAACGTATAGCTTTAATTTTTTTTTTTTTTAATAGTCGTTCGAACAATAGCGGATAAAAGAAATCGATCTTAAATCCAAATTAGCCGCAGAAGAATAATTGTAATGTGAAATATAAACGAAAGAGTAAACTACGTTTTGACGCACCCCGTGGGCGCGACGATTAATCAGACTGAAACAAAACCGAAAACTAATTTAAGCGAGCCCATTAAAAGTGCGCTTTATCAAAGAGTCGCGCTAATGCGGTCTTGCGCCATTCTAAAAACACTTTTCACAAAATTAAGAAACAAAGCCGTCGCCGGGCCGGCTGCTGCTCGACGCGCTACAGACGGAACGCGAGCGTCTGCCGGGGACGTGCGCTTGATATAAACAGTGCGGAATGCACGCACTCTCCCCCCCCACCCCTCGCCACCCGCCATCCTAGACACTAACCCAACGCAATAATATATACCCTGCGTTGAAAATGCCAGCTGCGGAAGACTGTCCCGTGTATGTGTGTGTGTGTGTGTGTGTATATATATATAAACAAGAATCCAAGTGCAGTGAGAAGGATAAAAGGTTCAAGAGCGAGCGAGAGAGAGAGAGAGAGATATGTGGCTTATGTCTCGGTTGTCCGCAGTCCTTGCTCCTTCGAGAAAAGGTATATAACGCACGCTTGTGACGGGCCAAAGTAGTATGAGGCAGGGAACGTTCCCACCTCTCTGGACAGAAAATATTATTCAAAAAGATTAATTATATTTCGAAAGGTTTCTAATATTTTAAACAACTTTAAGAATATTTTAAATATTGTGTAATATTTTAAAAATATTATTTTAGAATGTTTTACAATTTAATTTAAAATATTTTTGAAATATATCTCGCGGATTCGATCAAAACATTTTAATACATTAGAAAAATATTTGTTTTCTTTTTAAACTAGTAAAAAATTTTGTAAATATTTCTAAAACACTACTATTGACTCGATTCGTTTAATTAAAATTTATACTACTGTTGAAAATGTCAATAAAAGACGCTGACCGCTAGGCGGCGTTTCTGAGGTTTGTTGTACACTCAATAAATCTCTTACGTATGTCCGACATTATATAAATACGAAGCATTTTTAGATGTTCGAGAATTATTTATGACTGTCTATATTTTATAAAAATATTTGAAAATGTGTCAAAAATACTATATCACAATTTTTCTATATATATATTTCAAAATGCTCGATAAATAAATAATTTAGGAATACTTTCAAGAATAAATTCGAAATAACGTTTGAAAATACTTTTTCCAAAATCTACCAGTGATATATTTCTTTCATCGGGTACTTCTATACTTCGAAAGGATTTTTTTAAAAAATCCCCAAATATTTTCGTAGAAATTCTGCCCTCTCACGGATAGTTCATAACCTAAAATGTACAAAGAATACGTGTGCATGAGAAGTCGCTGATACTCACATCCCAGGTAAATGGAGACACCGGCGAACAGGAGAAATAGCAGAAAGGCCGCGAGTACGCAGCAGCCGCACCTGTACTGGCTGCCCAGCTTCCGGGTGAATCGTATGTCGCTGTCCGAGGAGAGGATCGAGCTCGGCGTGCCGGCCCGACTGAAGCGCCTCGTGCTCGCTGTGCTCACCGAGATCTGCAAAACAGAAGGGTGGGGGAGAAATTTGAGATTCGTTCCTCTTTGTACTGCAGTGGTTTGTCTACAAAAGATAGACATTCGTAAAGCCGTCTCGTTTTACATGATTTCAGTGCGTGAGTTCTGGTCTTTGACAAGCATTGTCGCGGGAGTGTCGATGGGGAGACGAGCAATTGATCCGGATTTGAAACTTTTTTATTTTTTTATTTATTTTTTTTTGTTTTATATTAGGTGTGGAGTTTTCGATCGGGATCGATCGAATTTTTATACAATCACATGTAAGCAATGATAAAAATTTTATACGGATTTAATTGGATTATTTAAATCTTACTGGTTTTGAAGATTTAATATAATTGTAGTTATATATATATACTTAAGATCGTCTAAATTTGACATCATTGATACGGATGAAAACGGGCTCTGATTAACGTTTCATATAGGAGCCGGTTGAAACGTATATTCATTATCGTTAAATTCGTTACGACCCCCCCCCTCAATCCTTATCAATCATGTCGAATTTTATCTAAAATTAGTAGTCGTAACGCGCGACTCAATACGTTTCTGCCCGTCTCGCCTCCAAATGTTTGCCTACCACGCCAAGCGATCCATAATTTATAACGGCAATTAAAAGTGAAGAGAAAACTTATTTTCCATTTCGGCTCTACATATTATACTGCGAATTTCATTGAAACAATCGTATATTATTCAAGAGTATTTATCCACGCTCCTTGAATTCGCGAAAATCCATAAAGCCATTGAATAAGGAATGGCTGCGCGAGGACGCCCGTTTCATGCGAACGAACGTAAAATTTTTTATTAACTTTCTTCGTTTCTTCATACTTTCTAACGATATTTTAAATTTAAATCGGATTCGAAGGAAAAGTCCGTTCGGCCGAGTTATGTACCGATATTGTGGAAATTAATGCTCGACCAGTGTACATAAGAAATCCATCGGGGGTAGGGGGTAATGTTACACTGGCCTCTAGAATGTGTCTAATATTTAAGTAAACCCGTACAATGCGCCGACCAGTGGGCTTTCGTTGTACTTGTTGCCGTTTTTTTTTTTTTGTTTTTTTTTTTGTTGTACACTCATTAAGTATAGATTGGAACGAATGTTTGTACATGCCAAAGAAACAAGGGGATAATGTAGGCCTGTAATACGTCGATTTTGAGGCGCGTCAAAATTCGAATTCGAATTCAGAATGCGAACTATTCCCGTGTGTGGAGCGCCCCCCTCAACCTCCTGCCTATAACGTGCTTATTAAAGTTAGAATTTTAATTGCATAACTGGTCGGATAGGTAAATTTAGGCGCAAGATATTGTAAAATGGTTTTCATATACGCGTTGTTGAACGAGTCTCAAGGATTGTGCATAGATCACTACTGGTAAAATATCTAAATTTCAAAAAATTCATAGAGATTATGGTACACTTGGTAAATGGTAAATTTCAATATTGTACCAGTGATCTATGCAATATATATATATATATATATATATATTGAGTATGAGTATGAGTAAAGCTCTTGGGTATGGTAAATTCAGGAATATAGTATAGATAATAAGGGAATATGAAAAAAACGGCAAGACTAGAATATAATTCTTGACAATGGGCCATTTAAAGACATGTACCTTTTTCAGCAGGGCTGCAATTTTTTTTCTCACGAAAGAAGTGCCTTTATTCTACGATACATTATAATGGCGTATATATATATATATATAATACCGCGGATCATTTAATTTCTGGTCGTTATCTCTCTCTCTCTCCTCTCTCTCTCTCTCTCTCTCTCTCTCTCTCTCTCTCTCTCTCTCTCTTGCTGTACTTTCCGTTTAGTAATGGCGCACGTTAATTGCGGTTCTACCTGAGGTCAGTAATGAGCGTATATATATAGTTCGGACATTGTCAAATATCCTGGCTTAGAAATCCCAGGGGGGAGAATGAGCTGTAAACTTTTATATAAAATGTTCCCCGTGCTAATTTATTATACTTGAAAGAGAATTGATAGCTTGAATTCGCCTCAGTTTCAAGTAGGATAATGCTTATTATAGCTATATATATATATATATATATATATATATATATATATATATATATATAGATAGAGAGAGAGAGAGAGAGAGAGAGAGAGAGAGAGAGAGAGAGAGACGAAAATTTTCGGCATAAATATCGTTGGTTCTAATCAGTTTGTCGTAAAAATATATATAACAACTAGAAATTATATACCTTGCCGGGGTTAATGACCTACAACAGGAATACGTGCTGGGCGTGTTTATATATATATATATATATATATATATATATATATATATTTATATAATATATCAAAGCTGTGTTCTCCATTATAGTTTGGCTTGCTCGTGCCCGCGTAATCGTGCTGACCTCTTTTGCAATATGTGTAAAGTATACGAAACTCCCCTCTCCTTCTCTCCCGCCTCCTTTGTGTCGGTCCGCAACAGGCAATTTTGGGGCTATATATTTTGGGCGAACGAAAGCAAAAGCTATATATATAGCGCTATATTATATATATATATATATATATATATATATATATATATATATATATAATATAAACCGAATTTCCTCCTCGGTAAACGTTGAAACTGTTATCTTTATGCGAATATTGTATTTGACCGCCGAAATAACGGTTCTTTAAATAGGCATATATATATATATATATATATATATATATATATATATAGTTCCATTCCCGCTTTCATCCAATTAAAAGGATTGAAATGTGGCATATACAACGCATTGATACCTAAGAATATCTATTTTGACAGAATCGTGTTATCTCCGAATATCTATAATACGACGAATACCTATATATATATATATAGGTATTCATCTATACAGAATGCAATCGACTGACTGATAGACTATAATGTAGCATTATAGCCCCTTATTTCTGTCTGCGACATGAAATGAAAGTAAGGAAGTGTCTTTATAGACAGCGTACACGAGCGGTCGTTCATCCAATTGAATTTCACACAAATTATGATCCATAGGTCGTCGACGTCGTTCCGCGGTAGAGACAACATTTCATATAGATATATAGCGATTTTAAGTAAAGTCTGTTTTTTGTTCGGAAAATCTATAGGGTCTTTATAAATAGTAGACTCTGCGAACGAAATTCTCTGTAAAAACAGTGAAATTTTATTCAGAATTTTATTTTTGTGAGCTTGAGGATTAGTATTCACAGAAATCCCTTCGATAGTCCGTCATTAATCTAAACGATACTACAATAAAGTACATCAGTTGTAAAAATTAAGCGTTTAATTTTTTTTATTTTTCAAAATAACATTTCTAGATGCCGATAATAAAATTACCAAAGGATTTTCGAAGATTTTTTACACAAGGTTTTCAATCCCCAAACGTCATAAAAAGGCAAGTACTCTCTTCGAAGATATTCATTTATTTGATTGCAAATCGTATATTATGAATACGGGCAGAAAAATTCTCTTTCGTTTAAACAGAACTTGATAAAAATCGGTAGAATAGATTTCCAATTACCGCTGGAGAAATATCAATATTATATATACAGAAGTATTTTTTAATATCAGGAAAAACTCCATCGCCTACCGGATAATGGACGAATTATCAGAAAAATGGTATCTTTCAGCTGAGAAAAAGTTTTATTTAAATCGGCCGGACAGTTTTCGAACTATCGCACGGGCAAACATGAAACAAATTGAGAACCTCCCTCTCTTTCGAGATCGGCAAATGTATTTTCCCAAGTATCATATTAACAAACTCTCCCAGTGAAAGCTCACTCGAATCAAAATACGTCGTATAAATTTCGTACTAATTTACGACAAAAAAGCCATGCCATTTTTCTTAGTTACCTCGTCGATAGGCCTATGTACGTATGCGTACATAAAACTAAGATAAAGAATAACAATAACAATGCGACAGTCGCCATATCCACTGTGTACTTTTGACATCTGTGCACGGTCTTGGAAAGCAGGGCCGACCAACAATGAAAGCGCATAATATAGGCAGCCGCAAAAAAAAAAAAAAAAAACCGACAAGCCCAAAACCATCCGCCGGAGCGCCCTCGGCGCTTTTCACTCGTGTGGTGTGGACATTCCTCATTTTTTAATTAGCTCCCGCGCTCAGTGCCCCGGGGCTACCCCTCCACCCTCGCGTACTTTCTCAAAGAGGCAAAAGCCGTCAACGGCTTGTCTGCCGCGCGGAATTTTCACGTTGTGCATAGGCTGCCCGTCGTTTGACTCTGTTTATATATATATATATATATATGTAAGACGAAATTACGTCCGTTTTCTCTTTGTGTAATATTTGGAATTCTTTTCTTCTGTTCTCTTTTCTTTTTTATTCATTTCTATCCCAAACGCGAATTTCGCTGTCGTCATAATGTTTGCAGAGAATGAGGCGCCCTCTATCTAAAATTGGCTAAGTTCATCTTATTCAAAGTTAACATGTTCACTTGTTAGAGAAGATTGCTGGTCAAGAAATGCATTTTCTGAATATATTGAAATATACCGATAATCAGTGAAGAATTAAAAGAAAAGAATCTAGAAAAAGTAATTTATTCAATCAGTGCCTATGACTTGAAGAAGTGTAAAATGCTCGTTTGAAAAGAGATCCTGCCCGTACGAAAAGCTTTAAAAATATTAATCTGAAGATTTGACGTGTCAATTTAAATGAACATCTGATATTAATCATTGAGTATGATGACTTTGAGAATATATTCGAAAAATTCCATTTGTCACCTAGTAACCGATGCTAAACCTGACGGAGAGTACTGAAATTATCGATACGTATCGAAAAAGCGGAAAAAGCAAAAGAGTACTTAAAAATAAATATATATCAGTGCTATATTGATAAGTTCGATCAAGTTAAATTACTCGATAACTTAGATATGCCCCTATTCGATTTCGGCAAATCAATCGAATGTTTGATTTTAGAATTTAGAAATTTTAGGAAAAAAATTTCGATCGGCTAGAATTTATTCTCAACCCGATAAAATCTATATATATAGATATATGAGAATGTATAATGCATAAAATGTATAAATCATGATAGATCCATATTGTGACCACTCGAAGTAATCCATTAAAAGCATCAAAATATTGCTCATCTAATCGGCGATTCTTTACCAACAATTCAGTGAGTTTTTAGAGCAGCTCATTGAATCCGTAATTATTCCACTGATCTTCGCTGATATTCGCCTGGAACTATTTCAATCAGCTATAATATTCACTGAACTTTATCGCGTAATACTTATAACGTTGTCAATCTGCTATCTATACTGTAATACTTTAATAATTATTCCCTATAATACAAATTAATGAGCACATTATTTTGAGACAACATTATTATTTGACAACCATTTCAAATCAGACGGGATAGTAAAGTTTTATCGGATACTACTGTGTACATCAAGCATACAAAGAATCCAGATGGCTTACAGGATATGTTTAAAATTAAATTTCACAGCCCAATTTGAAATCCAATATGAAATCTTGCGGCAAATCCTTAAACTATCACCGGCGATAACTCGTCGAGCGAAAAGCCGTTCTAATAAGCGAGAGATAATCGCTAAATAAAAAAGGGGGAGAATAAGACGCATTTGAAAGTCAAATAAAAAGCAAGCAGGGACGTCTTGGAAAGATAATGGAGATATACGCGAATGTGGAAGACCCTCTGGATTCTCGCTATTATATATAACTCTCCGGCCGCCGAGGGTCATGAAAATTTCCCCATCTCGTTTGCGTCGACGAAAATCACCGTCGGCAACCCGAAAGTCATTACGGGGAGAACTCCGGAGAATCTACCTGATGGGACCTGTAAAAAAAAAATACGACAGGTGCCGCGCTCTGTTATGAATTAAATGAATTCTTCGCTTTTACGGCTCTCGATGTGCGACTGCCATAATGGACGTGTATGCGTGTGTGTATATAAAGGGGCGCTTTTGCGAGACTTTTCCGCGTCTAGTATTTACGGTGCTTCAAACTGGGAACTTGACATTTACTAATTCATATTGTTTTAAGGGAATGTCCTTGGAAATATTAGGTCTACAACTTTGTCTCCGCAGTTTTCCAATAGATGGCTGAAGCGGTAAGTGGTAGTCGAAATAAGCAGATCGTAGATGTCATACAATAAGTTCAGGTATTGTAACATAACGTCTGCATCGAACAGTTCTTCTCGATTAAGCATGTCAGCTTACAAGCCAAATTCTCGTCATTTGCGGGAGGTTTTAATTTTGTGCTTTAAAATGAAGAAATCTGCGACTGAGGCTCAGTATTTAGTGGGTCCAGCTCTGAGTAGTGTATTATCAGTTGTTAAAACCGACTGAAACAATCACAGGCTATCGTTATCGAACATAATTAATACGTTTGAGGCGAGCATCGAAAGACAAACGACCGCAATACAACGATAGACATGAAAGAATTATTTTACAGCATGAAAATGTTCGACCCCATGTTGCGAAAGTGGTTAAGACATCCTTGGATTTGTTGAAATTGGAAGTCCTACCCCACCCGCCCGATTCTTCAGACGTTGCTCACTCAGACTATCACTTATTTCGATCAATGGCACACGGCCTGGCTGACCAGCACTTCCGGTCTTATAAAGAAGTAAAAAATTGGATGGATTCGTGGATCGCTTTAAATGATGACCGTTTTTTTCAACGCGGGATTCGTATGCTTTCCGAAAGATGAGAGAAAGTAGTGATCAGCGATGGACAATACTTTGAATTATAAATGGCGAAAGCAAAGCTACAGCTTATAGTTATTTTAAAAAAGGTCTCTCTCTCTCTCTCTCTCTCTCTCTCTCTCTCTCTCTCTCTCTCTCTCTCTCTCTCTCTCTTTCTGTCTCATTTTTAATATCGGGCACAAGAAAATTCTTCTTCTTTAAAATCTATCTTTAATTTTCCGCGTGTTTAATTTATAACCATTCGAACTTTCTTCAGAATTTAGATAATAACATTTTGAGATTTTTGAGAACTGATGAAAATATGGACATAGATATGTTCAAAAAATTAAATATCATCGCATAGTTTAGTATTTAAATTTGGTACCCACAAGTTTTCTCGTGGATTCTCTTCTGATTTTACCGTACATTCAGTATGTAGATATATAATATATATATATATATATATATATATATATATATATATATATATATATATTTAAATAACTCACACAAATTTTTTCCATCACATGCGTATATGCCACACAAATTATACAATGTCATAACAAACGATATGTAATATTAGCAACTTTATAAAGAAATTTCAGGGCGGGCAATAGAGATGAAGAAAGAGCCCGAGTGCACTTTTAGTATAATAAGATCTCCCTTTTACAAATTTTAAACCGTCGAGACATTATTATATACGAGTTTCCCGGGGCGGGGATGGGCGCGGTAGAGTAAAAGGGGGACAAAACTCTTTACGGGCCGAAGTGGACGGGGCAGGGGGGGGGAGAAGAGAGGCAGGGTGCGAGGAGGCGAAACGCTAGTCAAGCAGAACTACACTAATAAAATAACACACATATACATACGCGTCACGGGATATACGTGTATGAATAATTTATGCACCGCGAGCGAAAGCGAGAGAAAGAGAGCGAGGGAGAGGAAAAAGACAGCGTTCGTTACGGGAAGCTGCTCGAGGGAGGCGCTCGCACGCAATTGCAATAACAAAATTTCAGCGTAAGCGCGAGCGCGCGCATAAAACAATAAACCGGCACTGACGCACGCGGTACGCGGCTGCCAAAGAAGTTTTAGCCGGTAAGCGGGCGCTGCGGAGCGGTGAGTCGCGATAAAAATCGTTGGACTGTGCGATATAGGTATGATGCGTGGCTAGTGCGAGATACAGATAGCGCGCTAGACAGAGTGAGAGAGAGAGAGAGAGAGAGAGAGAGAGAGAGAGAGAGAGAAGTGAAACCGACTAATCGCCACTTGACCGCAACGCGCAGCGCTCTTTCTTTTGTCGTGTCTCTTTCGCGCGCAGGCTCTCGCGACGATGCACAAAAAATTGCGCGAGCGCTCGGGGGTGCCCATATTTTGACACACGCATACACCGTCTCTCGCTTTTTCTCACTCGCTATTATTTTTCGCTCGCAATATATATATATATATATATATATATATATATATATATATATATATATATATATATATATATACATCATACGTGCGCACGCAATAGAATTCTTCTCGTTTTCGCCTGTTATTGTGTCGCGAATGGAAAAAGGAGCACTTTTCGAATACTCTGATGGGCACTGATGGGAGGAAGGGGAGATGGGTGGGGATTCGATTGGGGTCTTTTTCCCATTGAATTTGGACAAATCGAACCGTCAATTGAGAGCTTCTAGTGTTTTTGGTGGATGGTAGAGAATTTTTCTTTCTTTCTTTTTTTTTTCAACGTACACTGGCACGAAGTTGATTCAGATAAGGAATACATATAGATCTTATTGAAGGAGAGGAGGGACTAATTTAAATTTTTAACAAGTATGGAGGTCTAATCAGTTCTATGTACGCAAGGTATGCTGGATCGGGAAAAAAGAACTTTCCTCGCTCGGCGCGCGGTCGAACGATAAAAAATTTTGACGAACCAGCAGTTTTTTTTTTACGACGACCAAATTGTCGTACTTTCCAGATTCGGAGTCGATCCGTTGCGAATTTTCTTACAAATATAAAAATCCCAGTTTTTTTTATTAGCATATTATTATGCATTTCAAAATTTCTCTGGTTTATTTCGAAGTATATATATATATATATATATATATATATATATATATATATATATATATATATATGCTATAGTTTCAATTTCTGTCGATCACGCAATGTGCAGTGGTAAAATAAGATTGATCGTCAGACTACTAGCATTATATATATATATATATATATATATATATATATATATATATATATATATATATATATGCAAACTTGACCGAACAGGTTCAAGTAATCTGTATGTCAAAATCAAATAAAATAACAGTATGCGTATGATAGTTTTACATAAAAGCTATAGCATTTATATGCAAAACTATTCAATTTTTGTTATTTTCCTTGTATATTTTATCGATTTCAAATTCGTGAGAGGTGAGTCACTTAATTTTTTCAATTTATTGAAAACCTTAATAAAAAAATCAAAGAGGATTTATACATGCAGTATAAATAGAGGCACATATAGAAAGAAGACGCACAAATATTTGTTGATATACCGAGACAAAAAAATAATTATGTACGACCCAGTTATACAGATATTCTCGGAACTTTTTACACTCTTTTATTCAATTCTCCCATTAGATGTTATTAAAAAAATGTTTACATCCGAATCTTTCGACAGAGAAAAAAATAATAAATCTTCACACACACATATATATACATATACAATATGTTCAAAGCAATTATAATTTTAAACTAAACATTGTAAATTTAACATAAAGTCCGCATATTTTAGGCAATGACGCGATCTCTCTCTCTCTCTCTCTCTCTCTCTCTCTCTCTATATATATATATATATATATATATATATATATATATATATATATATATATAAACGCTGGACATTTTGCAATATACATAAATTATAACGTGTATATTATATTGCAAAGGGCATTTCTATCTGTATGATTAAAAATTGCATTACCTACCCAACGAACCATCCAATCATCGATTAATTTAAGACAAAAAAATACAAGAAAAATTACCCGTCAGTTGCATTATATAATTAATGAAAAGCTTGTTTGCCTCTTTAAAATCTTGTTAATCCGTCGCGCGAGATTTAATGATCCGTTAATGAACGTCCCGCGCGCTAACGATGCAATTGACAAATGCTTTTTACAAATCTTATTATTATTATTTTATATGTGTGTGTGTGTGTGTGTGTGTGTGTGTGTGTGTGTGTGTGCGTGTGCGTCTGTGTGTGTATTGAACAATGAAGCACTATACATTATAGCATCCAGTTGGATAATCAAGAAAATTCTTCACTGCCCGTATATATATATATATACACACAGAAAAATGCTGTATTGATTTCCTTTTTTTTCTTCATAAAAAATCGTTATTAATCATCATTTTCTTAAACGAATAATATAATAGCCTTGTTACAATAATTATACAACAATTGCATAGAAAAAAAGCCGCCTAATTTAATTTAAATTATCGCACGGGCGCTGCGCGCTTTAAAAACCAACGCGCTTATACGATGTATAGGTGCAAAGAATACTCGTATACCGGAGGTTTTACAAAAACTGTTAGGCTCTCAATTTTCCATGTGGCGCGAGTGGTTATATATATATATATATATATATATATATATATATATATATATATATGTATATGTATTAATTATATGTTTAGAAAAAGATTTATTACACTGCTCGTTTTCAGTTATGTGTTATATATATATATATATATATATATATATATATATATATATATATATATATATACATGTATGTATGCGTATATTAATAAATTGCAAAAAGAAAAAGGCGTGCGTAACGTAGCGCGCAGACAATTTAAAGCCACGCGTACATTTGCCTTCGAGTTTCTTGAAAATATTTATAGTAATACTTAGGCCGACAAATTGATACTTACGCGCAGACCGATGTGGAGCGCGAAGTTTAAAATTAAAAATAATCGCCGCGAATCGGATTTATTTTTCGAAGTTGGTTTTATGAATGCGTACGAAATAATAAAAAGAGAAAAAAAGAAAAAAGTAAAACGTTTTCATACGTTCGTTTATGGAATAATTGTAGACGGTCCGCTTTGTGACTTGATTTACGTATATCCAGGGCCCGCTTTATTACAAAGCATCGTAATTAGTAATTATACGCGCGGAGTCACAAAGAATAGATGAAAATTCGAAAATGCAAATATATATATATATAGACACATATATAAGAAAAAAGAAACGATAATCGCATCGCAACATATAATTTTTATAAAATAGCTGTACGGCTTATATATCTGCTAGGGATATTTTAACAAGTACAGATCTCGCCCTAAATAAATAAATAGCTAATTTAGCCGATCTTGTAATTTTGTATTTCTATATGTTCGCGTATAACAATTTATTGAATATCTTTTGTTTCAGACATGTGAAAATAATTTTCGCTATTGTATCAACTGTGTGAAATTGACTGTTTCAATTAAATGAACTTCGCTGAATTCTCGATTAAATAAATATTTAATTCAAGATTTATGATCGTATACAAGAAATCTTTTCTTTCATAGAAAGGAACCGAGGAACCTCGGGCTCCACGGGATTTAAAATACAGCCCTGAGACGTATGCAATATTTATCGAAAATTTTATGACACCGTCAAAACGTTTTATACAGTAGCCTTCGCGCATGGAATCATCGATCCTTCATTCGCAAATCTTTCATTCGACGCGACATTTTCACGCGGCATCGATTTTAGATATTGAATATGCGAATAAAATGCCCGGACGTCCAGATGTATATTGCAAAGTGTTATACGTTATAACAAAGCAGAAAAACATCCATGTATGAAATGTGCTGACACTATCGGAATAATCGATCGATATCTAAACATATATATATATATATATATATATATATATATATATATATATATATATATACATACATACACTATATATATCTTCAACAATTGGCGGAGTTAACGGACCACCGACAATTTTACACTAACTCTATAATATATATATATATATATATATATATATATATATATATATATATATATATATAGAGAGAGAGAGAGAGAGAGATAGATTTTCCATCGAGATATAAGTGGCGGTACCCGACGAATCAATGTAAAACACGCACACAAGTCAATTCCACTTGGGTGGCGGGGCGTGGGGCGCGCGGACAAACTTGTCTTTCTTGCGCCACTTCGAAAAGCGAATTCGGCCAAACTATCGCCCCAGTCGCTCCCCTCCCGCCTGCCCAGCGTCAAAAAACCCGCTATTATGTCAATCTCCATTTAGTTTCCTCTTGCAGTTCCTGCCTCCCCCCCCCCCGCCCTCAGGCCACCTCGACCGTTATAGCCCGTTCGCTCGCTCTCGAATCGTCTCTCCTTGCGCAATCGCGCGATCGCAAAGGAGTGCGCGTGTGTATATATATATATATAGAAGTCGAACGATCGCGCGAGCAACGCCGCGAGGTTCGCCGACCGCCCCTCGCGCACGCCACCGCAACTTACACACACACACACACACACACACACACATATAGATATAGTATATCATACCATCGCGTTCTGATATCGAGGCTAATATCTTTTATATTGGTGTGCATGCGCGCAGCCTCCTTGCGCAACCCTGACTCCTTCTTAACGGGATGAAAAGTGTATTATATATATATGTATGCGTTTGCCAGTACGTGGATCGAATGAAGGGAGAGAGAAAATGGAAGGAGCGAGAAATAAGTACATAAATATATGGGTATTTATTTGCATAATATGATACTAACAAGGCGAGGCCACGACGCTTGGATGGATGACGGATTTTCTCCAGACTGAGAGAGGTAAATACGATTGAGTCCCAAATTGAACGCTGCAATGTCTTCAATACCTAATGCACTCCTATTCTCAAGATATGACACTTTGTTACTTACAAATTTGTATATATTTTCTTGTATTCGAATCGAGTGCACCATACGTAGTCCGAGGAATTTTTTGTTTTTTTTTTTTCATGAAAATTTCTACCTCTAGCTTAGCACTCGTTTCGTTGATATTTCATGGGAATGGAAACAAACACAAGTTCTATTATGAGCGTATATACGCAAATATATAGTTTCATTGTGGTGGTCGATTGACGTTCAGTCAATCTATTGATCCAAATTCAAATCGTTAAAAAAAGAACAAACCTTACGTCTATGAACCTAATTTCGTTAGAACATTATTGTCTTGAATTATTGCTATTCTATCAATGAATCTAACGCTAAAAGTACAGACATTTTCATTTGAAAAATTCCTCCAGCTGCAAATCATACCCAATTTAACTGCAAGAAAATGTACACTATTTTGTAAGTTTAAGAACGTATCATATTTTAAAAATGAGTGAATGTTAGGTCCTATAAAACCTATAAAATTAGGTCCTCTCCAAAGCAAGTCATCGAAATGTGGCGGCCTCTCCTTGTCAGTATAAAATAAATCAACACATCATCGTTACATTAAGGTGTGAATTAGGTATATTTTATCAGAAATCTGCGGTTGCAGGATATACCGTCTAGATAGCAAAAATAAGTATGCTCACCCGGTTAAACAAAATAAAAAAAAAAAGGAAAAATTTTTCATTACGTATTTGGATTCTTAGCAACCGAATACGGAGTTCTTTATCGTTCGACTAGATAATGGTGGATATAGCAATTGTTTATAAAAACTGGAAATAATTAATAATTTTTTGAGGAAAAACTCTTTCTCTGCACAGTGTAAGTGTTTTAAGCAAAAAACGGGTATTTGAAAAGTTACGATTTTTATTAATTTCAAATTTGGGCATTTTATAGTTTTGACTATAGTGGTAAGGGCGTAATGAATTAAGATCTTCCTAAAAAATTTAAACGATAATAAAATCCAAAATGTTCGAATTTAATATAACCGACAGTACAGATGCTAATGGAATATGATTTGTGCATAAACAGAAAGCGAACAAACTTTTATTATTAAAAATATTGTTTGTTTAAAAAAAAATTGGCTTAAATATTTCGGAAGGATTAATTAAGATTTCAAACCAGAAGGTATAATTTGTAATTTGTCTCGAATAGTAATTGCGTTTTTCGAAATTCACCAATGTAAACCTAGATTGCAGAAAAGTTTGATCTGTGTACAAATACATACACACACACACACACACACACACACACCGCGCGCGCGCGTGAAGCATATTGTTTTCGCGCAACTACTGTCGATTTGATTTTTTTTTGGTTTGTACCTTTTTTATTTACCTCGAAATTTCCCTGTATAAAATATGAACTTATCCCTAATTATCCAAGCAATTGTGGCTTGAGGAATATTATGCTGACTTTCTTAGGACTTGAATTATTGAAATAAGTCAGTCGTTCGAATGTATAACGTGACGCATTGGAATGTGAGGTAATGAAATAAAAATTACGGTATATAATTAATTCTCATATATAGGTATAATATCCCCTAATGGTATTAATCTAGACCAAAATTTAAAGCTATATGTGTATATTCGGAAATGGAATGATGTATATTACCAAATAGATCATCACAAGCGTTAACCAATAAACTGACTTCGAGCAGATGCTTCTTCACTCTGACAGTGAGAAGGAGTGGGGACGGCAATAATCATTCATATTTCGTCAATACGTAGAATGAAATAAAGTACAAACATAAAATCAAGCATAAAAGCTACATAACATGCAATAAGTCACTATCTTATCCATATCGCAAATAGTTTCGTGATAACAGACCATAAGTTTATATCCTTATTTGAGACATAAAAAAAGTATAAATAAAATCTAAACATATAAATTTATACGAACTTCTATCAGTCGATAAGATAAAAAAATACATAAATAAATAGATGTACTCGTCATCCCTATAAATACAGCATGCGCCTGCATAAAACTGAAAATAGGGTGCGTAGAATAGGCGAAACTTAATAAATTAACGCTGAATACGGCAAAACGTGGTCGTGGTGCAAGGAGAGACACTGAGCCAGAGAATGGGTGGGGGTGGAAGGGGCGAAGGGGATGGGATAAAAAGGGATAGAAGAAACGGAGACAAAGGAAATACCACATCTTCACAAAGGTCTCTACGCAGCAGCGGGCGAGAGGTAATCACGGCAAATAAAATCTCATTGCAATGTGGGCTTCGAGATAAGGAATACACCGACGATATATATATATATATATACACGAGGCGGCAGCGTTGATTTGTGATTTGTTCTCTAGCGGTATATAAGAGAAAAAGTTCAACGACTTGCAAGGAATCTCCGTCTCTCTCTCTCTCCCTCTCTCGCCCTTCCCTTCCATCTCTATACAAACTACCCTTTTTCCTCCCATTACACGCGATTGTCGCTTTCCTTTTTTCCTTTTTTCTTTTTTCTTTTCAAGGTGTCACCTCGACGCCCGCATATTATATATCTAGCAGAGATACCTAGGTACATATATATATATATATATATATATATATATATATATATATATATATATATACTATCGCTTGTAAGCGGCACTTTTGATCGTCAAAGTTAATCTCGGCTTTTCGCACTCGATGCGCCGCCGCCACAGCCGCAGCCACCAACGTATCACGAGGAGTCCAGGTATATATATAAGGTTTAAGTATAGAGCACCGCGGAGAAGCGCCAAGTGCGCTCGGTAAACTCTCGCGAGCCTCTCGACTCGAGCATTATATATATATATATATATATATATATATATATATATATATATATATATATACGGGGCTTGAAAATTATACCACAAAGAGCGTTTATAAAGCGATAATCCTGAAAAAGACACCGATCCTTCATTAGTAATTCTAATCGAATTTGGATTTTTTTGATCTTTTGTTTTTTTTTTCTTTTTTCACAAAGGTAGATGGAACAACAAGCTAGGGATTACGAGCAGTCGAAAATATATATGAAATAATTGACTGTTTATCAATAAAGTCGCGCATACCGTTATTAAATGCGTTATTGCGTAGGAGTAACTATTGATTATAAGAAGAAATCGAAATGAAAGTACGATCGCGACACGTACACAAAGTTGATATACTTGCATGTCGAGAGTCGCGCAGATTTCGCGTCTTCTATTATATTTATATAATATATATCCCCTTAACAATATACGCGTATATGGTAGAGAAAACGTGACGCGGGGGGGGGCGGGATTATTTTAAAACGCTTCAATCTCTGGTAATATATTATCTTGAAAAGATGATTTATTAAGGCCTTAGAGTCATTGATCAGCGATATACAAATTACTTACGGCGGTATTAGCTACCGGGACATGCGAAGTCTGCGGCAAGATTTATAATCCGACAGTAGACGTTATTCACGGCAAAAATTTCAGCTGGACTTTTAAAGGATGAATACTGTATGGATTCGATTTAAATAAAAGAAAAAAAATGAGAAGAAAAGAAAAGCAACAAAAACGTACGTTTGATAATGACAAAACTTTTGCTCCTGTTATTCCGCGTGCATATATATATATATATATATATATATATATATATATATATATATATATATATATATATAGATATATACGTGCACTTGTATAAGAAAAAAGTCATTCTAGAGAAAAAACACTTGGGGAATTTTAACGGGCGAACCGCGTAATCCTCTAGAATTATGTTCATAACAAACGTTTTTACCGGCTCCGCTCTTTCGCCCGGCGTAATGCGCCTTTCTTTATACCTTAAAGACCTTCTTTGTTTCCTCTTTCGCAGCTATTGTGTATATATATATATATATATATATATATATATATATATATATATATATATAGTTAGGAGATTATTCGAAAATTTATCGTTGTCTCTTCTTTTTTCATCCTTGTGGATTCCGCCACTTGAACATTTTCATCAGTCCAATGTTATGGACTATGATCGTGAGCAATTTTGATTTCAATTTACCGTAGAACGTATGAAGTACCAAATTCAGTCCTTTAATTTAATGCACTAATGATGATAAAAAATTTTTAATATGTAATTTCTTCTTGTTCCATTGACAGGCAAAGATTTCGTCCCCTTTGGATTTCATACCGAAAGTTTACCCACACAGTTTCGTGGGCGCATTCGTCTAGCGAGTAATTGAAAACCCACCGGACGATCTCTATATACACGATTCTAAACGAAGTTATTTACTTAAAACGAACAATCCACAAGGGGCTTTTCTTGCCCGTTATAACGTTGAAAAGAGGAACGGTTGGAGTTGTTTCGTTCTCGAAATTCCTGCGTTTAATTTATCAATCTTAATACGATTAAGATATAGTATATTTACTTGAATGGGCTTAAGGTATATATATATATATATATATATATATATATATATATATATAAAATGTATGTATATGTACAAACGAAAACGCGCAATTAGTTGTGGAGCAAAAGCGATTTTCCAAGTGTACCAAAAGCTTCATATATATATACTTATGTACCGAGCACAAAGGATCCTCACAATATATGAAATAGAATTCAGACGACCAAACTTCTATATATAACTATATATGCATGTATATATGCATATACATATATATATATATATATATATATATATATATATATATATATATATATATCTAAACGCATCATCGACAAAAACATCCGACTCCGGATAATCTGGCGAAATTGCTCCAGACACGCATACACGCGCATCGCAAATACGCACATTATATCATAGAGAATATCATCTCATCCCCCGCTCGTCTCGGCAACTTCTCTCATTATCCGGGTGGGCCGGCGTCGTATCAGGCGCCCGCCATCGGAGAGTTTCCCTCTGGCGGTATCTCTGCATACATATGATATATATATATATATATATATATATATATATATATATATATGTATGTATGTATATCTGACTCTTTCATCTTTTCCAAACACACCCACGCAGATGCATATATATGCTACATAGGCGTGCGCTCACCCCACCCTCCTTTGTCTTTCTTCGCGCGCCCCGCGGGTTCCTGTTACAATGGGCTTCTGTCCCACTTGCGGGCGGGCGCAGGAGACTGTTTCTCGCGCATCGGGAGCGAAGCGAAAGAGAATGAGAGAGATATATACACTCCTCATACTCCTTCGCTCTGGCACTCCGTGCCGTGTACCGTTATGCATCTCGAGTGAGAGAGAGAGAGAGAGAGAGAGAGAGAGAGAGAGAAATACAAGCCTCGCCTTTCTTGTACACACATCTATGCGCTGTAGTTGGAAGCCTATCCTACGTCTGCGTATAGAACTGCAGGTGGCCCAACCGATGATCCCATCCAAATGCTCGTTCTCGCGGATTTTCTGAGCGTGAGAGAAAGAGATAGAGAGAGAGAGCTTATGTACTTATACACTTATCTTTCATTGGTTTTTTCATTTCCTTCTTTCCCGCGCGCTTCCGTATACCACGTACGAACTCGCGTACTCTAACCACTTACTTACATACTTATCCACTTAATTTTACGGAACACGTCGGATTATCTACCGATCGGATCCATCGATTCATATACATATGCACATGTATTTCACCCCTGCGTATTGACATACGCAATTGTTGCGTTAAAGGTTATAGGTGTATATTTACCCGAGGAGATCGCGAGCTCGAGATACGAGATGTAACATACACGCACACACACACACACACACACACACACAATGCGCGTGCACACGGTGAAAGATGAATTATGAAAGGAGCGGTCATGGACACCGACCGCGCCGAGCAGGACGCCGCGTTTCTATACCAATTACCGCCGCGGTATATTATACCGTTGTCGCGCGAGCTGACAGCTGCGTTACACTACTGTCTCGGGCTAAAATGTACGTGTGCGCGAGCGCGCGGCGAATATATATGACCAATGGACGCGCAGCACCCGACGACGAGAATCTGCGAGGGGAACAGCGACTCGATGGGACTCGCTGTATAGGATATCCATGACCTGCGGTCAACTTTTTATCGGTCGACGCGTATGGTATATTGAATTGATACGCGTACGGGTATCGACTTCTGTTGTTAACTCGTTAAATTATACCAGCCGCGCAATTCGAACAGTCAAAGTAGCCAATTTCGTAGACATTGACATCCGTCAGAATTATAATTCTCGCCGAATCGTTAATTTGGCGAGGTATTATGTGAATCTAGGGAAACCACCTCTCGGAAAAGTACGAGTGACACTATTTACGAGTACGATGAGCTGTAAAACCAACAGATTGAGAATCGAGCTGATAAAAGACAGCCAGCAGCTTATCCAACTCCGAATATAGCAATCTGGAATACCTGCAACGAATCCCTGGTCGTAGGACATTGTCTATGTGTTTCTCAAGAAGTTGCAGAACAGTGGAATAAACAACACATCTCTGTGGATCAGGAAAAGCTGCTCTAAACTCTTGCAGAATGATAAGTGATATGCTAAAACTGACTTGGGACTGAGATACTGTAACATTGGACTCGTAATAATAACCGTTAACATTGATAATTACACGATGACATGGTTAATCTACGTATCATTTTACCTTTTACATCCATGATAGTTAAACTGATATACGTACAATATGTAAGATCTTGTATGTAGCTGTTAATGGCGAGGTTGCTAATGCGACTTCAAAGAATTAAATGAAGATAAAAAGGATTTCATAAATTTCTGACTCGGTAAGTGACCGAATGAATAGCGAGATTCAAGTAATTGTCGCAGCGCTTAAGCACTCATTATCTACGCGGCAGGAACAATTCGATTCTACGTCTGGCGCAAAGATAGCCTCCCTGTAACAAATGGCCTCAGCTGGACTCCGCTTACACGTAATCGAGTCTTATTTAATAACGAATCGTAAAATTATCCGTATGCATTAACGAAGGAATAAACGCCGGTGTTTGATTGGGGTCTAACGGTCAAGCGACCCAACGTGGTCTATTAACGTTGCACAAACGTAGCGTAACGTTTCTTTTTTTTTTTCATTTTTTTTTCATTCTTTTCATTTTCCTCATCGTCGTTAAACGGTCGTAGGCCTTGAAATTTAATTAATAGTACTAAAAATTTTTATACCTTGGTAATAACCTTTGAGCGGGCCCGCTTGTTTTAATTTCGCGCGCTATTAAAGTGCGCGTTAAAGAACTCGGAAAGACAGAGAAAAAAGAAAATTATTCTCCAACGCACTGCATATATATCTGTGCAGGCGATATCTCGTACTGGAAATACGGCAAGCCATCGACCGCGTGCATTGCGAACGGTCTCCTTCGCGTCGGCGTTTCTTGATTTCTCTCTCTCTCTCTCTCTCTCTCTCTCTTTATTTCTTTTTTTTGTTCGGTCCGTAACAACAATTAGCGCGTTCGAGAATTCTTGTTTAATTATGGTTATGGACGCTTTTAAACTAAATTCATGTATACAGCTCATTCGGGAGGTTTTCCAACAATGAGCATATATATATATATATATATATATATATATATATATACACAGATCGGGAATAGAATCGTGGGCAGGTTTTCTCTCGGCTTCGGATGGGTGTATATATGTATATATACGTATATGTAAGTATAGCGTTGCAAACCTAAATTTAGCCATTATCCTTGGCTTATTTCTCCCCCACCCTCGCCCACCCATATCTTCTGTATATGCCGACCGCCGGGCTGTGACTTTCAACTTGTCGGTATAGGAGCGACACTGCGCCTCTTTGCTTTCTGTCACTGCGCAACTTATATACCTATATAACGTATTACGCCTCGCAGTTCAAGTTCACTTATGATTTGATCTTTTTTTTTCCCTCCCAGGATTCACGGTAGCTACGTGCGTTGGTATATAACGTATACTTGTAAAACGCGCTTTATACAGAGTATAAGATTAAAATTCTCGTAAAAACGTTAGAGCAACAATCAGATAAGAGCGAAAGTTCGCATTGTAAGATATGAGATATTCTACACGTATGTTGCATCTCGGTGACTTATGCTACATAAGGTATTGCGAAATAAGACTGGGAATTTTCATGCGAGGCCGCAATTCAATCCCGAAACCATACGAAGTGAGGCTATGAATGAGAATTACGGCAGCGGTCGTGCTTCCCCGCACAAAGTATCAAGTGGCACTGAAACATTTAAGATTTCATCTGCGTTATTACCCCCCGTTGGTTATTCAACGCGCGCAGTTATAATTGTCAATTTTTGCCAATCTAAAATTCTGCAGTGAGCGGCAAAGTCAGCTGAAATCTTTAAAAAGAGAATCCAAACGAGCAATACAGAAACGTTAATTATAAATCAGAAGCTTTAATAAAAATAAAGCCATCTTTTATAAGCCAGGATTATACAGAGCTAAGTAAATCACTTTATAGTGTATATTTGAACAAGGGATGAATCAAATCCAAGATTATTTTATAAGGTATTAAGGAACATCATTGCTGCTTTTAACGTTTCACTATAATAGAATTATAAGTATAATAGAAAAATAATAATAATTATTTTTACTTATGTTAGAAACATAATCACATCTTTGTAATACAAATCTTGCTTAAAACTAAAATATTTTTGGTGGTAACTTCATAATAATACATATACTTTTTTAATTCACTTAACCAGACTTGATTTTGTATAAATAATAATAATAATAATAATAATAATAATAACAACAACAACAACAAATTAATAAATTTAAAAAATGAAAATTCAACGAAGCTTACGAAATATTCGAAAAGTACATTACAAACTGTCGGCAGTGATCGATCTGAGTTTTGGCTGCCCTAACCTGGGAGAAACTTCCCGACCTTATCACCATCAATCATAATAAATGTAATGTATAATAAAATAATTGACTTATTTGCATATATGGCAGTAATAACAAAAAAGGCCTGAAATAAGTGCAAAGCGCAACATTCACATTCACATTTCGATATTTTTTACGACCTTGATTTTTAACAGTTGAAGGATTTCTTTGTGCGATTACTCTGGCAACAATGTGTGCAGTCTTACTGTGTATAAGGTCTCCATTGAGTGTTTTTCTTTTAGCAAACCACGACATTGTGCAGTGTTGATAATAATTAAAAATTTTTTTTTTTTTTGTTGCCCATTAGTTGGTCCACTGATAACTAACATATTGAAAGATTTGTTTCTTAGCAATTTTCTGGAACAACAGTTTTCAGTCATTGTGTGGAAGTCGCACATCGATTGAAGGTTTTTTATGTAAATAGCAAATGTTAAAAAAAATAGTACTGCGACAAAATTGTTAACAAAATTTGATGTATCCAGTAGGTGACGAATCTACTTCCCCGTGAACTATCGTCTTGAATAAATCCGCCAAAGATATGCCGATCAAGCTTTTACTTTATATAAGAGAAAAATATTAAGTCCAACAGCCGCCAACACTCACTCTTTCACTCTCTCCCTCTCTCTCTCTCTACGATTTTCGTGGACCACACCGTAGTCGGCACACGGACAAGGAGAAACGGTAGTTCTGAAATGTCCTCCCTCGCTCCATATGTATGTAAGAACATTCGTTCCACTACTAAAGGGAGAGGGGGAGGCTCTTTCGTTTTGAAAAATGTCCATATTCTCTCCTTTCCCTTTTCAATTTCCGTGCTCCGCCTCTCCCTCTTAATACGCCGCCGCTGGCTGGGCAATTTTACTTTCCAAAACAATATACGTATACATATATGTGTATATATACACGAAGCGTATGAGGCGTCTGCGCGAGTGCATGTATAGTATATATATATATATATATATATATATATATATATATATATATATATATATATATACGGATATAATAGCGACCGGCTCTCCGTATGTGCTACTTTAGCCGAAGATATATATATATATATAAAAGAAGCGAGCCTCCGGCACACATTCGCGTGCGTCATCTCGATGGCCCCGGAGTCTGACCCTTATACTTACGGGGCCTCAAGGCCCCTTCGCCTGTGACCCGCGCAATCGCGTGACCTGAATCACTTTCATCAGAGACCGGAAAGATGCGCTTCGCCCTGCGGGGTTACGGTATTGCAGACACACACACACACACACACACACACACACACACACATACGCTAACATCTGAATTTCTTGTTTAAATTCCTGTACAGTGCTCGAGTCGAGATGTAAGACAGGAAATGCCTATCAATGATCGTCGACTTTACGATGACTCTGCGCCTTTTATGGATTAAGTCTCTGTTCCCTTTTTAAAGATTGGAAACTGCTATTTTTTATTAGGAATTATCGTTCATTACAATTAAACTTATTTATATATAGCCTTTCTTGTTCTCTTATTTATTAAATTAGCTAAGTACCCTTAAATCGCTAGATTATTTTACACCACCCACTTCAAGCTTTTTTCCCCGCAATGGAATTTATAAGCACAACTTAAATTAGAACACCTATCATGTTACTGACAAGCCAAGCAGCTGGTTCAGAGTGAAACGTAAAAAAATATTTTCTGCTGATATAAATTTTGTCACAATTTTAATTCCATCTTTCAAATATATTATTCCTTGCATATTTTTTAGAAGATCAAGTCTTCATTTTTGGCTTAATTGCTTGAAAGATAATTGTCAATATTAATAACATTGCTTCGTAAAATTTTTCAAGTGAACTTTATTATTTAATTTATTATATAATTTAATTAATCTAAACTTTTGCAAATCTCTTCATTCCACAATATAGATTATTTCAATTTTTTAATGTAAATAATATACGATTACATTATAAATTTTGTTTTGATAGATAATCATATACAGTTGAAAAGAATTTGCATAATTTATAAGTAACAACAAATCCTAATATTTCCCTCAAGTAAATATCTCAATAATCTTTTGAACATCAAATCTTGATCAGTTACAATGCTCAGAAATGGTTTACATAAAATAACCAAGTCACAATCTGTAGCTGATTCAAGCTAGCAGGGAAAAACAGTGGAACAGTCGAATTCCCAACTCATTCCTTTGAAATCGAATTATGAAAGATTAAGTTTGTATTATTACCGAAAGAAAAAACCAAAGTGGAAAGAAACTGATGAATTTGTTCTTCTCATTATTTTTAGCCAATAAATGTCCAATAACTGGATTTTAACTAACTACTTTTGAATACTTTATATATATATATATATATATATATATATATATATATATATATATATATATACGAAAAAACCTTCTACTTATAGATATGAAACAATGTGTTATTAATAGGTAGTACAATTAGTCCAACTTCATATCCAATTCATTGCTTTAAATTCGCCCATTCTTGGTTTCTAAATATTCTCAAATCTATCTGTAGAAAATTCAAATTTAAACGTACAATTTTTAATCGTATTTTTTTATCTGAATATACAAATGTTCCATCAGTTGAAGAGAAGTTCTAAAAATACTAAATATAAATAATGGAAACTTTTTAATATGGATCCTTAATTTACAATAGTACAAAAATAAGAAATCTATTTTATAATTCTAACTGCATATGATATAACACTCTTGGTATAAAACTATGGTATAAAATTATACTGATGTTTATATTATGTTCTAAATTTCAGAAATCATATAAAAATTGGCCAAAAATCCGTGTTATTGATCGAAGCGTAAATATATATACGCATACATTGACCCGACAAATACATAAATTCACTATGTAAGTTGCTGAACTCTGAAGTGATGATATTAAAGATTCAATGTACGACATGGAGTAGTATATACCTATATAGACAAGCACGAATGGGTAAATTGTGATTTTTTCGACCCCTCCACCCATTCCAATCTCCCAATCTCCACTCCTACGTTTCCCTCCGTGTCTTTTTGGGATGATCCTATTATACACAGGCACACCACTCGCCAGAGCGCATTATTTATGGAAATCTCATCACCGGGGCCATTAATTACAGTTAACTTCTTCAGCACGTTCGCGCTTGTATATATATTCAGAGTATATATATATATATATATATATATATATATATATATATATATATGTATATATACATATATACATATATGAGAAAGATAAATGCCACACGGTATACGTGCGCATACGGGAATTCAGGTTATAAGCTATACACGCGCATGCATACGCGGCCCGCATGGTTACATGCGCAAGGATGAAAATATTCCCATTCTCCATTCTCGAAATGCTAATGGCCACGTGGAAACGCGCTGTTATTATACATTTTTGGCGAGTAGAATATCCAACGAACTTGTATAAGCGAGTAAAAACATGTACACGTACAATAATAATGATTAGGACTTACGGGGCTTGATGTGCGAGATCGACGAACGAATCGAATACGAATGGCTTTTTCATATAATTGAAAAATTCTCGATTGGAGAATATTTATATCGTTGAAATGTCATCAACATTAATGTAAACAATATGGATTTCTCGTTACTGATTAATTCTTGCAATAATCAGAGAAATCCTTCGTGCGCAAAATATATTATAATTTATACATGATGTGTCTGACGAAGCTAAATGTGAAAAGATACTTTGTTAAATCTGAATCAGAATCTTTGATCTGAATCATTAGCAATGAATTTAGGTAAGGGCATACAACTTGCAATATTTGAAAATAAACTGCGAAACGTAATAAACAACACACACACACACACACACACACACACACACATATTTCAATGTCCTGTACACCGGTGTATATTAGGTCAACTACTTTGAACTTTGATGAGTTTGACAAGCGCGCAGGAGTAACTTACTTCGAAATCTAAACTTTGAAACTAAATAAGTTGGACTAACGAGACAACGACACTTCAATCATAATACATTAAACTTCCACGCTGAATTCCTTATTTTTATCAAAATTTATGAGTCGGAACATTCGCGCCGGCTGGGTGAAATTAAAACAAGACTCGCAAATTATAAGTTAGTTAACTATAAGCCAGGCTAGATGAAGATCTTAATACAGTCGTAGGGAAGTTCATTATTAATTTTATGGGAAACTTCATTTTGCCGAGTACACCATAAGCTTTTATAAATAATATTAATTTATTATTTTCATCCATAAATGCGAAAACGATCGTTTTAATGGGAAAAGAACGCATGAGATTTATAAAAATCGCTTTAGAGTAATTGTTTAATGCTAAGGATTTATAGTTTAATTGCGAACGTAAATAAAGATTCTGGTGATTATATAGCAACCACATATTATATTATAACCGAAACCCGACAGCTCGGTCATGTTATGTGGTTGTTACAGCCTCAATGTGACCCTTTTACAGTTAACGAATAAAAAAAATGAAAAATACCGAAAGATCTGATACAGATCTTTTTTCTTTTAAATAATGTATTTTTCTGTGTATCACGCCAGGTCGACCGATATTATATGAATTAATAACTCGCTAACGTTAAAGGTTTCTAAGGAAAATATTCTTTTGTAATCGAATTTATTAAGTTACTTGTTTTAAAATCTTAGTTAAACGGCCAATTTTGAAAGCAAGTATATTCAAAATTTCTTGTGGATTCTTGTGTTAAATCTTCTGAACTACAACATCAATCAATGGATAATATTATCAAAGTGCTTATTTTATAGTTTGCTGAATCTAAGTATGCATTGGTTACAGCCTTCATTTAGAATGATCAGCCGGAACAATCATCGAAGTCTTATCCATCGACGTTTATTTATCATTGATAAAACATTTTTATAAATAAATCTATTCAAATGCGTCGACTGAAAATATACCATCTAGTTTTCTAAAAAAATAAGATAAATTTGAAATAAACTCAAAATTATAGATGCAACGATTAAGGCATTAGCTCCATTTATGAGCGAGATGAGCAGTGATTTAATTTTATAGTGATGTACAATTAAGGTATGAAAGATTTCAATCGGATATTACGTACAGCTGGATATAAAGGGATTATTTTTCCTGAGAGAATATCATACTGTGCTAAAATTAATAATTGAAGAGAAATTTATGATTGATTAAATTGTAATATATCGTCTTCACGACTGTCTAGTAAATATACTACTATAATGCAGCTCTGCAAACGCATTCTGGCGCCGGCCGCGACTTTTTTCGAACAGCTGACAAATCGGTTTCTAAGCCAATCGATAAATAAAATATATATATATATATTGTAAAATAAGACAACCGTATAAAACGCAACTTTCTATGAATATATTATGAATAAAAGACGTTATTTACACGCACGTATTATAAACTGAAAATATTGGCATCCTTTTTATAAAACGACGTCCCCGCCTACTTCGGCCTTTACTCCGTGATAATTCTTTCGTTAAAGGGGGACAGCTGCTTTCTACAATAATTATAGCCTACCGTGAAAAAGCGATATGTGACTCCTCGACGTATAATAATTATAACGTCGATATATATATATATATATATATATATATATATATAACGACATGAAACGCCTAGATCGTGGTAGCGGCTTCGTCGGGCGCAGCGAGAAATCCCGTCCTCGTAAAATTACGAAGATAGCAGCTTTATGAGATGCCGCCGCGGTGCTTGCAATATAAAGGCGAGGAAAACCTAATTCGCTCGATATCTCTCTCTCTCTCTCTCTCTCTCTATATATATATATATATATATATATATATATATTTTATTGAGAGGTCACTTAACGAGTGAGAGAGAAAGAAGAGGAAAAGAAAAGCCGGAAGCGCGCATAAACTCCCCGCACGTAGACCGACAAACTCTCGCCAATATTTTCACGCCTCTGAGGCAGCTTTTTCTCGGTTATATATACATATATACATATATATATATATATATATATATATATATATGGATTATTGTCGAAAGGGTTTATGAAAGTATAACAAGGATATATTGATCGATTTACGAATTTGAAAATCTATTTTATTCCTTTGTTTGTCATGTGTAAGTAGATTGCAAGAGACCGAGTAATTTGTATATGTTTTTGGCGTTTTCCATCCTTTTTCCGAACGATGACAAAACCTGTTACTTCGAACTTTATACTTAAAAATAACAATAGATTTTTTCATGCAACAATAATGATTATCACTCCGTCTGGTGTATAATTGACATCTCATTACCCAGTATATTAATGCCATTAATTATTACAGAGTCATTATATATACAATTCAGTAAACACGTGGAAGTTCTCACGCATCGCGAGCTTTCACGATGTTTATATTACGAATGTTAATCTGAGGTTGAAATATATATAGTTTCATGTTTGCAGCTGTCATTATCGCCTCTTTTACAAGTTTTTTTTTACATTTGAGAACGAGCATTTTAAAACGCAAAGAAAGATGTGCGTTGAAACTTTTTGCTTCAACTTAAAATCCAATAAATCTTAAGGCAGAAAAGGTATAGATAAAAATTAATATCGCGCGCCGTCAATGGACATTCAAAGGGTATAAATGAAACCGCTTCGATCGTAATTATAAGTACAATTATTTAAATTTCGAAATATAGCGCGAAAATTATCTAACAATTTCATGGCATTCCCGAAATGTTTGAATGAGTGCTCATCGTATGAAAACGGTATAGTAAGTCGGTTGCCGTTCGAGCTACGATGAAAAAGCCTTGTGAAATTTCAAGCGCGAACTACGCAAATAGCTAATGCATTTTTTTTTTTTTTTGCATCAGCGAGGGACGAACGAGTTTATAATAGGGAACAAAATCGATGATATCCAATTTACATTATATTTACGCTACGAAGAGCAGATTAAGCAAAATTGCTCAGTCGTTAATCGTGGTTGATTAACCCTTTACATATGTATAATTGCATACCTGGGATATTCAGTGAAGCTAATGCAGAGGGGTGGATAGAGAGAGAGAGAGAGAGAGAGAGAGAGAGAGAGAGAGAGAGAGAGAAAGAGAGATGTATATAGATAAGCGCCTCTAACGTGTATCTAAAAAGTATTTTCAGAAGCAAAAGGGGTTCGAAGCTTTTTTTACAGACATATTCCATTAAAGAGTATATATATATAACAACAACAACGCGGACATGCGAATCGTGAGCAGCACCTGTTGCGAAGAAATTCGAGCCGTGAAACGGACGCACGGGCTCGCAGCTTAGATACGTATCAGCTATACTGAAAAACTCGGTTGCTTTTAAATCGTAATGGATATTCCGCGTCGTATAATAACCGGGGCTCAAAGGGCGAGGGGGGGGAGGGGAGGGAGTTGGGACGCCGGGTCCGATGCGCGCCGGTCGCATCTACATATATCTGCGTCATATTGCGTTACGACGGCCCGACATCCGGAGCAGTATCGGTCGAGATCGGCGGGAATGTCGGCGCAGAGAAAATTCAGTAATCGATACTTTGTAATACGCGCGTACGCGCGCTGTACGCTGGCGGTAATGTCCGGGTGGGGGGGGGGGGGACTACCGACGAGCCAGCGTCAACCCGTCACGGGGATCCTGTCGCCGACGCGCTTTCTCGCGTGTACGCGCGTACGAGCCTCGCGTGCGAGGCGGTACACGTTTGGCTACTTTACGCTCGGCGCAGTGGCGCGCTTTCGAATTTTTACGCATTGTCCTTTTGTCAGCGTTCGTTAGCCGGGGCGCGGGCCGGCTCAAAGTAGGTCTGCGCGTCTATGCTTTGTTTCCGTATTGCTTTGACACGTTTTTTTTCTTCTTCTTCTCGTTTAATGACTTTTAGACATAACGACCTACTTCGACGTTTTCTATGATTCCAGCTTATATATATATGGTACAACGACTAGCAGTCATTTGGGATATGGGAATTATTCGGAGAATTGTTATTTTTTAATATGATACCGATTTCGCATTATAGTTATGAATATTTGACGCTGATTGTATTAGAAAGAGGAAAGTTTACCCTGTGTCATCCGATGAATTAATTTGTCGAAAAAATTCTTCCGTTCTATATCATCCCTTCTCGTCAATACAACGGAAATAAAGAGATATATTAATACATAGACTGATAAGATATCATCGTGTAAATTAGAATTGTAAACTGTACTTATGTCGACTGTTCTGAATTGAATTAATAAATATTTTTATCGGTTTTACAGTCTCTACAATATAATATATTAGCTAAAACAATGATAGTCTGACTGTCCTTGTTTATTTAGTTTTATTTCAGATTCTACGGGGGTGAATATAAACGAGGACAGTCTGATTGTCATTATTTGAACTAATATATTATATTATAAAGACTGTAAGACCGATAAAAATATTTATTAATTGAAATGATAGTGTAAAAATTAAATAATTTTCCTTGTGATTATCCCAACAAATGGACGACAAAAAAAAGAAAAAAATTCCATATCTTCTGATACATACGAATCACGAAAGTGTATCTTTATATTCGTGGATTTTTCAATAGACATATAGTTATCATTGTAATTTCTGTCTGTCTGTCTGCAATGTAAATAGCCACCACGTATTTTCATTACTTATCATCATTACTTATTCTTATAACTTTGTTATTACTCGAATCGACCAGTAACTTATAATCAGAGGTTTTCGCGGTTGACCATTAGTAATTTGCCATCAGGATTTGAAAATTCAAAATTATTGTTCGTAAAACATTTTTAACATGAACCAACCATTATACATTATTTTGATTGCTAATTTGAAATTTGTAATTTGCAATATTCAAAAACCATGAATCATAAGTTTCTCATGGACCCAAGTGAAAAAGAGTTGAGAAAATACGTAAATCGTCCGCTTGATGGCTATTTTTGATTCATCTTTCCGAAATTTGCAATCTCACGACAGATTTATATTCAAGAATCGTAAAGACTCCAACATTGTCATTTAGTGAATGATCTGAAAAAAATTCCTGTATTTAACGAGCACTCCATATTCCTAAATTCATTTCTCCATCCGATCTCTCACCCATGCAGCTAATATAAAATTTTCTCAGAAATCTGCCCTCATACCGCATCATTTTACATCACCTAATCCTTCGACCAATTTTCCAATCCCCGATTCCGCATTTGACCACACACACACACACACACACATACACGCACGCGCGTTCGCTCGCACACACAGCCCACCATCCTGTCCGCATTTTCCATGCAGCCTATACATATGCAACAAGCGTGCGCAGCAGCTCCAAAACGCCTCGCTGCCGCGCGATCATTTCCGCGCGAACGAACAAGCGAGAGCCAGCATCGATCGAGCGGTCGCCCCGCAAATCACGTCGACTGTAGAGATGCGCATGAAATCAGATATATATATATATATATATATATATATATATATATATATATATCACCGGAGTGAAAAATCGGACCGCGATGACGACGACGAATGTCTGCGGTGTCGCGATCTTAGTGTGTGTGTGTGTGTGTGTGTGTGTGTGTGTGTGTGTGTGTGTGTGTGTGTGTAATGGAATAGGTCGCGCGCGCAATCCGTTAGGCTACTCTCCTATATGTATATATATATATACCAAAGGTGGCAACTGCGCCTCCATACACATTGCAATGCCATCATCGTCATCGGGTCGCGCGAGCGAGCAACCGGTGACGCCGCCCGCGGCGATGTTACTGCTACCGCTCGTCGGCGACATAGCTCTTCGTGTCTAACTGTTCGTCCTTCTCCCCCCCCCCCGTCAATTGCCAGTGCGCGAGTCGAATATAAAGGTGCAAGGGGGCTCACCGGAGTGTCCCAGATTCAAATGCGCAGAATTCGAAATGGCCGCGTTGGGTTTAATTCTGGGTAGCGTTCGATCCATTTCTATGTCGTCGCCGCGACTTCGAGCGTCTAAAGTAAATATATATATTAGAAATTGGGTTGCGTCGGTAATCCCTTGGCGTAAAATATATATGAATATTTTACGGGGCTAATTTTATGTACCTTCCTTATGTAGATGTATGGCGTACTGGCGATACAGACAAGCCAAGTTTTCCAATTACGGCCCTCGATTAATCAAGTGACGAAAGAGTTTATAATTACAGTATATTGTAGAAGCAGCTTCCCCTATGATTTTTGTGCATACGGGCTTAGGTAACATTAATACTTCCAGGAAATGATTATGTAATCATAAATATTTTTATTGTTTTGCGATTAGAAAGTAAAGCCATAAATTTTTACTGTCTTCTATATATAACTTTTATGAATCTTTCCAAATAGAGGATAGAGATGAGAGAATTTAAAGTTTTGAGATTATATATATATAATCTCAATAGATATTTAAAGCTTACGTATTTTCTTTTCGGTCTCTATAAACATGGAGGTAAAATGTGCGTTAAACAGTGAAATGAATTAAGTTCGGTGACTTACTATCCTAAGTTTTTTGCACAAGTAACGAGAGAAAGTTAAAGGTATATCTGAAAATTTAATGCCGTTTTCATGGATTTAATAGGTTCGAAAAGATTTATTTACATTCGATGTTTTAAATGTCGCGGAACTAATGCAAATAACGGTTAGAATATTCAAGTATCTACTATGAAAGTAAGAAATCATTATTTACAAAATTTTACCTGTATTTGGAATCATATAATTAGAATTCGAATTTCCATAGCTGATATTTCAACCAGATTTTCTATTTGAAGAGACTGATAGTCGGCATAACTCCAATGCGAAGTTCATTCAATATTACGTCTATGTCTTTACGGACTTGGATCATTAAATACCACTTAAATTACCCGTAGGTTATTAAAAAAAAAAAAGGAATTATCCAAACAATCACCAAAGTTACGAAATTCATTTAAGTATAACTGCCAATGTAAATGTATACACATACAAGAATTCTAATAATTGGTTGAAATGGTAAAAATACAAATTAACAGAAATGTAAATAATAATTAAGGTGCCGAAGTGAAGAGTAACATAGACAAAGACTCAACTCTCTCTTCAAATTCTAAAGTATACCAAGAGGTTAACAACGCACCCAATTTAGCATTGTCTAACTCGCAAATATCCGCTGAAAGGTGTGTACACTCGTAAGGTATAATAAAAAAAATCAACTGAATAAGCAGATAATTATCAAACGTCTTCATCTTTCGCCATTCCATTGACAGAAGAAAAAAAAACCACACGCAAATTACCATTGCTCGATAGAACAATGACAATAGGTACGTGTATGCAGCAAGTATATGATACATAGAATACATACGCACCCTTCTCTAGGAATAGAATCTTATCGACGAAGTTTACACGTCGATGATTCACCCACAATATGGACGAGTTTGACCGCGAAGGCAGATGAAGGCGTTGCTGCACCGATTGCGGAGCCTCTGCGCTTATTATGTAGGCGTAGGAGTGAAAAGAACAATAATAATTTAGGGTCGCGCGTACGGATGCCGGCGCTCTTTTTTACGCGAGCTCACGAGCGCGCCCAATGAGACTGCAAGGATGACTCACGGAATCTTTAATGACTCGGGCATACAACAATGGATCTCGCTCCGTTTGAGAAAGTCGTGATTTTACCTGTATACCGGTGTGCCTCGTCGTGAGCCTGCGCGCGCTTCGGTCACGGAGTGGGTTAGTTTTGGATTGTGGGTCGAACAGCATCGATAGGTCAGCAGAGACCGATGACTGGGGAGAGTCAAATTACGAAGTGCTACATGTTGCAATCGAGCGACTAACATCTACGTGTCTAATCATTGAAGCTTTAAAGAAAATTATTAGTTTTTAGAAGAATCATTTTATGTAAATGACAAAATATATAGAAGCTCAGGGCAGAATATAACTGAAGCATCAAATTGATTTAATTAAACGTATCGTAGATAAAGCGATTAATCATGGCAATTATGAATAAACTACTAGCAAAATGTCTAAATTCGGGGAAGAATATCTGAAAGATCGAACAAGATTTGGTGTGTGTAGAAGTTCAATGTCTGTAGGTCTAGCAAACACCTGACCAATTAGGAAATCTGCATGTATTTCAAAATTGATAGAAAATAGTTGTTCCAGTGTAAAAAAAAAACGTTGCTTTACATAGATCACGATATAAATTCAGATTACAAATAAATTAAAATCATGATCACATTTCTTAAAGTTTTAGCAAAGACCACCCGGGTGTCACGATCATGCACGCATCGTTCATTAAACTATCGGAAAGAACAAGAACTTCCCAAAGTTCGTCCCCAAAGTTCGATTCGAGTTTGGATTCGAGTTTGACGGGACGACCGATACACGCTGACAATCGAACGCTTTGAGAATAATTTCCCTTTGCCGCCAGGCATCTCGAGAAACTTCTCCGCTGCTAATCGAAATCAAACGAGTCGTTTACGAGGTGCGGAGAGAGGATTGGAGAATGCCGCGGACGCACCTTGAGCGAATATATTAACGAGAATTCGTTAAGAGATAGAGTCAGAGAAAGAGAGGGGGGGGGCGAACCTAAAGGCGGACAGTTATCGCACCATCCCTGACTTTTAAGACGCGCACCGGTGCGCGTATCTATATATATATATATATATATATATATATATATATATATACACCTAAGCTCTCTCATGCTTATTCAGTGGAAGCGGTCGCGCGCCACGGCAGGCCATAATAGCATAAAACCGAAGTGGCAAGGAGCGCAGCGAGCGCGCCGCAGCTGCGCCTCTCGCCACAGCAGCAGTGCATAAACGCGGGCAGAACTGGATATTTTAACAAACTGTATAACCCGCCGCAGCCCTCTTGGCCATAACGCAAATTAAATCCAACGAACTTTGCATTCGAAATTCGTATATGTATATAGACATATATATATATATATATATATATATATATATATATATATGTTTGGTGGAGATCACTATATAACTATATATATATATAGTCCGGGTTGGCTTCGCTCGCGCGCAATTATCCTTTTATATAAGAGTACAGTGACCCTTACATAAGGATAATTGTCCCCTTTCCCCTCGAGGGACTACGAGCGAAATGAGCCCGCCTTCTAAAGCGTGAAGTGTGCTTGCGTAATATTAAAACAATATCGCCCAGCTCCTCGACCTCTGGGCGCCGAGGGGCTACGCGAACCTTTGTATACAGATAAAGATACGGCGAGGTGGAGTTTGGGTTGCGGTGCACGAGTACCGTGCGAGCGTCGAAGAAAGGGGGAAGAATGGCGCTGAGAGGAGGAGTTGGGAAAATGTATCGTGCACGATCGGCTTATGCGTATCGATAGATCTGTAGAGCCGTACGGAATATGCCGGGATTGCCGGGGTCCCGGGAGCAGTTTAAAGTCGCATTAGATTTTGTAAGTGGACTTCTTTTTTTGTTGTTGTTGAACTCGCGATCCGGTTTACGATCTGGTTGTAGCTTAAAAACTTGTCTCTGCCGGGGAATTGGTTCGGTATATAATTTAGTTCAATATATAATAACTATGTCTTGAAACAATTTTGATTTGGTACGATTCAAGGGATATATAATTTGTAAAATTAAAGAGCTCCTTCAATTAAAACAACAACCATATATTATTCGTAAACGAATCTACAAATTTTTTAATAATATTGTATAGAAGAAATATCTATCTAAGATTAAAAATGTAATTATTTATGTAAAGCTATTTTCGCATGAGAAAATTTAAGCCATTATCACAAGCACATACAGTAAGGCAGTGAATCGATGTGTGAATGAAAGTCTTGCCTATATATGTATATTTTTATTTCTTCAGTCACGAAAGAGGCTATATAACTCAAGTAATTGCCAATTAACGTTTTAACGTGTAAATCTAACGGCTATGAGGAATGTAGGATATAGTGGTCGTTCGATTTGGAGAGATCATTTTTCAACGAATAAGTTTCCCTTTTCTCACCTTTGGATATACGGTTTTGATAATAATGGACGAGGTGACCAATTAGTGCCACCGACTCAATCGACAACTTAGTAACTCATAAAACAAATTCAGAGAAAAGCTTATGCTCTCATGTATCCAATTTGAAGATTACAATATATCTTTGTCATTTATGTGTGAAGAAGTATAGCTTGTATTAATTAATAAATCTACTCCATGGCGATTCTTTCCGAAAGTGATGGGAATAAATGTAGATCGTAGCTGATTGATAGTCGTTATTTAGATCGAAGGCGGACGCGATAGAAATAAAAATAGGAAAATATAGAGATAGGCAAAAGATACTATTCTATCGCTTAGCACTCATCTTAGTTTTGCTTTTCAGAGGATCGTCACATTAAATATAACTATTTATAAAAATCAAAGACACATCAAAATGCCTTACTGCACCAAAGTACTTAATAAGAAAATTTTAATTAAGTGCATCTATATAATTGAATGCATAACAGAGTCTATTCAATTTCAATCAATTTCGATCCTATATAGATAAAATATCTATTCAACCCACGATTAAGATGGGACAATTGCACTATATGCAAGTCATCATCCACCCTTTTCCGGTTCTATCATATATATATATAAGGTCATAATCTGTGAAGGCACTGAGTGTTTTTTTCTCGCTACATACCGCGGCCGTAACTGTAATTTCACGCAACGCTGAACAAGTCTTTGGTGCCAGTACATATATATATATATATATATATATATATATATATATATATATATATATACTCCAGTAGGTCACCTGCAGCTATACACAGTACACAGTCGACACTGCATTAGTTCCGCCTTCTCTATAGGCTTTTTCCACTTAACTGAAAAACTCTTTTGTGCTTTTTTTTCTTCTGTTTCTAAAGATCCACTTAGTCATTTGAGACGTATTAGCAGGTGGTACAAGATACTAAATATACAGTTGTCCTATAGAAATTTACGGTTTATGTATTTTGACACATTTCGATGGAATAGCGATATCGCTCCAACTCTTCACGGTGAGATTCAGTTTCTTTATCTCGTTCCTAAATGCTAGATGAACGCTTTTAATTAAATGCTCCCGTTATAAATTATTAATTATATATGCTTATAAAAAAAAGGAAAATTATTTTTTCAAATCCAATTTTCCAACAATCAGAATCTGATCCACTTATATGCCAGCCAAATAACGAAACCACGTGGTTATCCACGCAGTTTCTCCTCCGCTACATATCTCGGTCGTTGCTCCATCCCTCGCTTTCTCTTCCTCTCTTTCTCTCCGCCCCCCCCTCTCTCTCTCTCTCTCTCTCTCTCTCTCTTTCTCGCTCCCTTTCTCCCTTTATCTCTCCAAGTGCAAAAGTCGAACATTAACCCAGAGGCGGCGTACAAAGCGACCGCGGCATACCTCGTATATAGCTGTGGCATGCATTTACACGCATACATAGGCACATACACACGTATATATACATGTATGCATGATCCTAGGGAAATTTGTATTCGGCGCACTCGAGTTATTCAAATGAGTATCTAGGCAGCGCATCCGTTTCCCCCATATATATATATATATATATGATGGGAGGACGGGTGGGCGAGGTGGTATCGACGAAAATTGAGATAAAGAAGGAGAGGGTGGTGGTGGAGGAGGAGGAAGAGGAGGAGGAGGAGGAGGAGGAAGAGGGCTATGTGAGAGCGGGAAACAAAGGAGGGGTGGCGCAGTAGGAATTTTAATGAAACTCGCGGGCTTCCTGAAAATCTTGATCCGCAATCGCTGTTATATTTGGAATGGGTATGGGGAAAAAGAAACTTTGCCGATTCGTCGCGAGTGGATAATTAAAAGGAATGTCATTCTTTTTTTTTTTCTTTCTTATTCGTTCTTGCTGATTATATAGCAACGTTTTTCCTCTTCTCAATTTTCGAAATACCAAGGGAAAGTATCGCGTAAAGATGACGATTTACCAGGTAACTGATATGTCATCTGAAAAGTGCCGCTTCGAAGACGACAAATATATTTATAACGACCGATGCGCGAGATATTGTACGCCGTAAGAAACGTTTTTAATCTTGCCTTATAGAGTGAAAGTGTATACAACTATGTGATACTGTAAAACGAGGAAATGAAAAATTCAATTGTTTGCGGTTAAGAGCTTTCGTTAATTTAATTGTTTTTGTTGTCTATATCATATATATATATAACCGAGATGACTTCTGCGGGGCAATAACCTTTCCAAGCCATCAGCTTATATAAGAATAATTTCTATTTACTCTCTGAAAGGACAGTTGGACAAATTTATATAATTTTTTATTATCATTTGAGGGATTTTCTAGAATTCAACGTTGATTTTTAATCGTTTTCTTTTCTCCACTTCTTTAGTCGGAACTATGAAAATTTCTTTTACAACGCTTTCAGGCAGTATCAAAGAAATCTGACGCTCGATCTCAATTTGTTACACAGTTTCGATAAGAAATGCAACTTATCCATTTCTTTATTCCATTCGATTTTGGATTTTGATCAAATTGTTGAGTAAATTTATAAGACAGATCGACTCCATAAATCATTTACGTTGTTTTGGAGATGTTTCTGCGGTATTTTTATTTCTGAACATCTGTACGATGAAATGCGCATTACGGAATTTTTATCTACGAAAAAGTAGCACAAATATAAAACAAGGATAAACATCATTGGTATACAAAGTTTTGTTAAACTTTGTTTAACAATAATTTACGAGATCCAAAGTTATCCCACCGCGTAATATTTGCTCGTTTTAAGGCACTGCAACAAACTTTTATCAATAAAAAGCCTTTCCTTTATTCAAGCATACAACAACAATTTCAATTGATTCTAAAAACTATTTTTATGACAGGAAGATAAAACAAGCGTATATAGATAATGTTATACGTTTGACTATTCCCTATAAGTGCACAGGAAGAGCCATTTTTCTGGCAAAAAAAAAATCTAACAACCTCGCCCTTTATACCCTCGTTTGCTCTAGAATCATCCAACGTAGCGCGAGCGAAGAGAGAGAGAGACAGTGACGGGGGAGGTGGGAAGAGAAAGAGAGACAGAAAGAGAGAGAGAAAAAGGAAACCAGTCGACGACGCACTTCGCGAAATGCCGCAGGTTTTAACAGTATAGCTATAATAGCATGGAATTGTGAAATAAAAAAAGAAAACTAACGGGGGGGAGGGCGGCGGGAAGTGGGAAGCAAGAGCCATCGAGAAGCCGATGCTCGAACGCGCGCTCAAATTCCCAGGAAAGAATAATTCCACTTTTCGAAAATACATATCCGCCTCCCGTTCGCGGAGACAACGAGTCTCGAGGAAATTAGCGTGCAAGCGCGGTCGATATATATATATATATATATATATATATATATATATATATACAACCATAAATACGCGGCGGGTCCCGTGTTTCCTCGATCCGGTCTTCGGGATACGGGGCAGCGCCGCGGTGGTATAACACCGCCTCTCGTTCTCATATAACGGTACATGCCGGTAGATACGCGTGTATACACGCGCGCCGACATGTTAGGATACTATATATATATATATATATATATATATATATATATATATATATATTGGGAGAGAGAGAACACGCGCGCCAATCTTGCTCGCTCTCTCTCTCTCTCTCTCTCTCTCTCTCTCTCTCTCTCTCTCTCTCTCTCTCTGTGTGTATGTGTGTTCGCGTGCACGTATGTGTACGTAAGACCTAATCCAGAAGTCGAATCTTATAAAGATAAGTGAGGCCAGCGCTTGGACAATGACAAAAAACTGCGATCATTATAAATATATAAGAGTTGAAAATTATTAAATCGCGATAAATAATAATTTCGTTTGATGCTTATTTATTTTATAGTATAACAAATCCAAATTTGCAGATATTTTCGATTCAATGATATTCATAGGGCCAGAATTATATAATCGTCACATAGTGACAATATAATGGGGATATAATTTACGTACATAAGTTTTAACAGTTTAAATCATGCAATTGATCTGTTTTGTTTATTATAATTATGAATTAATTATTAAAAAAATTCGACAGGCTATAGTCCAATTATTAATAATTCAAAGGTCTCTGCACGCTTATGCGCCGTGATCGTTCGCGGCCCTAGTAAAACCATCGAATACAGTTCTCTATGCGAATTATTATTTGAATTATCATTTATCTTGATGCAAGTCCAAGTGCTTCACGAATACAAAAGAAAGTTGCATAATTAAACAATTTCATAAATAACGCTGAATCTAAGAGTGCGAACACAGCATAATGATAATTATCTCTAAATTATCGAAAACTAATAATAAATTTTCTATAAATTCTATTATACATTTTTGCCTTTCCAAAACTACTCTACTTCATTTCATGTCGGTATCGTCTGTCGATTCATAGTTGGGCCGTATTGGTTCTATTACCGCTATGCCCTCCCACTCGATGGACATAGAATTTTTCCATTAATAGGTTAAGAGGTGCTATATAATTTTTTTTCTCTACTTTTGTATTTCGTATACGAGTATATAAATACAGAAACTATAAAAAAAAAAAACATCTGTCCGAATACCACGGAGAAAAATAATTTTTGTTTAAAAACTTATTATATTATCTTTATTCTGTAAATTTTCACCTGGCTAATTTTTTAACCTCCAAAAGTATTATAATAACAAAGTGACATCGTGTAATGACACAAAGTTCCGGTAACGAAGACGACTGCTGTAAAACTTTCATCAACATTATATACATGCTGCAGTAAAAGCCTTCGAATCTTACGTATACTTCGTGCTTTCTACGCGCACAAATTTTGGGATCGCTTGATCGAGACTTCGTCTGTGCAGCTGGTGAGCATGGAATTTGCAACGGTGAATAAATCGCCTTAGTACATAGATATAATTCTGAATAATCGAGTAATTTTAATCGAATAAAATGGTGTCTAGATGGACTCGGGTTTAACAATCCATCAGGTGTTAATAGTTAATACATATCCAACTAGCGATTTCTTACAAGTTAATTAAAAACCCATCGACTTTATCGGCAATGAAGCAAAGGAAAAAAAAGGAACAATGTTATGTAACCGAGATTGAGTAAAACATTAAACAAAAACAGACTATATATTTTTTTTTTATACCTCCGTGAATCTTCGCATAAGTAGTTGTCATTCCTTCGTTTAATTTTTAACTAAATACCGGATATTATTACCTTCTGCGAAAACTAGTGATTTGAATTTAATTTCAAAAACTCTGAACTTAATGTTTGTACAATTCGGTATACTAGGAGAGATTGACGTCACCTGGCCCTAGAAATTCTTTCAAATATTTTGCCTTTTACGATGCCACGAGTTATATGTCCGTTTAAATGACCCTTCAACCGGTCCGTTTGCCTCCATTAGGATTCTCTTGCGAAGAGGAGAATTCCAGACGGCCCTGAGAAATTATTGTTTTTCTTATACACATATATCTACGCGTATGCATATGCGCGCAGCTCCGATGAATCTTAAAGATCACTTGGCGGAGAAAATTGAGAGGTACAGTTTATACAGCGTGGACTATTATTTGGACGTTTATATATATAGTTTATGAATACTCTTCATGCTCGAGCGCACTTGTTTAAACCGCCGTTCATCCTTTTTATCCCGTCTACCGCTTTAAAAAATTCAATTAACCGCCGTGATTGTAAGAAAATAACGGTTGTATATATTGTAATATATATATATATACGTTTTCCAATTTTGTACGCGCATACACAACTCAGTTGCATCACTTTATGATTTTTATATAATACTGCCTCACTTTCAGCTTCTTCAACGTGTCCCCTCCCCCCATCCCTCCGGATCAATTAACGTTCCATCAAATAAATTCCTTTTGTCATATAAAAATCGATATGTCGATTTAACCGATGACTTGGTATTTTGAACAGTCGGCAGTGTATATGTAAATATATGTATTTAACGCGCGTTATCGACATGGTAATGCAACGTGTGTTTACGCTTCACTCGAATCAGTACCAAAAAAAAAAAAACTAAAAAAAAAAACTACAAAAACCTATACGATTATTATCAAGTATGGAATTCTGTTCGTACAGAAATCTAAAACAATGATGAATAATGCATTTTCATTGTGCTCTGCAATTTGACAAGAGCGCAAATGTTTAAGATTGCCAATTCACGAATTCTCGAATGCTCTCAAAAACTGCGCGGACGCGTTTGAAATTACGCGTACGATCGAGCTCTATAATTAGACGGAGTTGGGAGAAAAATAAATGAGACGGACCAAATAAGAAAGCAACGGATAATTTAGCCATCGCCCGGCGTTAAATAATGTAACGAGACTATACGCTCGAGTCGATTATTTGCCGCTTTCTTCTGCATCTTTCTTTTTTTTGTTAATAACACCATGCTCGTTATTCCCTTGCTGCTCATAACCGGTGTATAATGCACCGGCAGCTTGTACAGTATAATAATGGTCTGCGGGAAAAAATTAATTTTTAATCCTGTATATTCCACGGCAATCTGATCGTCGTTGTGAAGGATTTTTAACCACCCGCAAAATACGCCTCCATCCTACTCCATACCCTGCTCTTTATAATTGGCCCGCGAACATTATCGGCAAAGCACGGGATCCGCGAGGATCGCTTAATTGCAAAGTTCAGCCGATGTAACTTGATGCAATGAATTTTTAACGCCCGTATAGTTTAGGTCGGGCTCAGTTGGGGACGCATTTTTCGTGGCATTTTTTTTCGTAAGTTTCGTCATAATACACTTGCGACGAGTCAATGACAATGAATTTTCACATATTATCCCGGATTCGCATAGACTCGTGTGACACTTCACTCGGGACGTCCAGCGCGTATTTCAACGTTCGCTCTCAGAAATCTGTCGCTAATTCAAAATGTCCGCGTGCAAAAAAGAACGGGCTGAATCCGCGAAGTTGAGTAAATAAACACTCGACCGTACTTGACGCTTCGAGGCGCATTGCCAGAAGAATCCATTATAAGTGTGCTAATGAAATGCGCGCGAGATGTAAAGAAAAAAAAAATAAAGTAAAAGACAAAGTACGACTGTAAGAAAAATGTACATAGGAGAAGATTTAATTATCATACGCACTTTCTCGCCGTATATACCTCTACTTATATTACGCACCGACGACAACAACACCTCGGAATGCCAGACGGACCGTATATCATTCGTCCAGTGCCTCTATTTTACACACACACACACACACACACACACATATATATATCCACGGCATTTTGAACAGAACAAAGTCCTCCGTAAAACGGGGTCACCTTCCATTCTGTCGTTCTAAAAATCGCTCCCCGACTTCTCCAAAATCTCGTGTATACCTTACACATTATGCTTCAGGCAGCTCGTCTCTTTCTTCGTTTCTCTCTCTCTCTCTCTCTCTCTCTTCGCGCGCCGGCTACGCCAGTCCTTACGCGCGGACGCGCGCAAAGGGAGATAACGGAGCGTGGCGGCGGCGCCCGCCCCCTCCGCTCGCCGAGTATCATCAACTGTAAACGACGCGCGTCACTGGGCCGCACGCGCCCGCGCCGAGGTGAGGAGGTGGACGAGCAGGAGAAGAAGGCGGTGGAGGTGGGAGGGAGGGGGGGGTGCCGCCGTGCGCGAGTGTAACAAGGTCGAGCATTGACTCACGCTCCTGTTTTGCTACCGGTCACTGGTGTATATAAAGTCCGGACGCTCCTTGCCTTCGGAATTGCGGACCGTTCCGCGTATATATATATATATATATATATATATATATATATATATATATATATATATATATAAGGTACGAGGAAGTTTTCGAGAAGACCGTTGCGATGCGAAACGTGGAAGAGTGCCGAGAAATTTTGATCAACGATATAATGTAAAGATTATTAATATTTTGCTTTTTTGCAGAATTCTCCGGTCTTCACAATTTTGGAGAAAAAATTCTCACAGTTCCAAGGACCAAAAATTTCGCACGGTATTCGAAGAAAATCTATTTGTCTATATACACTTATCTATAGGTATCGAGAATTCGTGTACAATTTCATCGAATCTGCCGATCATTCCAGACACGACCGTTCCAAAAAAAATCAATTTGTTTGTTGTTGCTCAAATCGAACATTACGCATCTGCAGAATGTTCCGTGTTAGCAGTAATTTTTTTTTCAAAATTCGAGGAGCTGGGTCCTTGAAAAACTTAAACGACCAAACGCGTTGTTCTCAAAATGATTTTTATTTTTTTTAACTCGCGTTCATAATATGAGAACAGTTATCGACGATCTTCTTAAAATGGCTTCAATAATACTTAATAAAAGCGGAAAACGTTGTAATAAAAAGATTTCCTGAATACATTTTTATTGAAAAATTCTTACGCATTGAAAAATTGTTCATTTTTCAAAATCTTAATATGAAATATGAGTGAAGTCTGAAGAGTAAAATCAGTTTTCAAAATTCAGCATGTTATTCTACTGATTGTTGTTCGATATTATCTTTCACAAATTGCAATCATTCGATTGTTTTCGTATAAAATATGTATTAACGAAACGATAATACCTAATCTATTTATAAAGTATAATATTTGGATAAGTCAATAATAATAATAATTTAAATGTATAATTTTGACATCAGAAGTCGCTTGTATAAAAACAAACCAAGCTGCACAATTTACTTAACCAACAAACAATACAAAACGAATGAATTACGGAAGTTTGAATTCAAAAGACGAGCAGATTTCACACAAGGACAGAGTGTGCACAAAACATTAGCTTAATATTTAATAAGACGAAAGAGCAGGAAGAGGAAATAAAGCTTTTATAAATTCAGCGAGTTACCGAGCGCCAGCGTGCTACGGACTTTCCATAATATACCGCGAGCATCCCGCCGCTCGCGCCTTTATCGGTAATAATTGCCTCCAAGTATAAAGCGCACGCATAAATTTTCAATTCCGTTCTATTTCAGTTATCGCGGATGAGTGCGACGCGAAGTCAGTCATTAGAAGATAATAATCCTGCCTCGGGATTTCATGGAAACTCCCTATCTTCCATAACGTATATTATGTGACGACACTGTACGATAGCTACTAAAATATATTATGTCGCACGTATTAATGCATCTTTAAGTGCTATTTAATTGTAATATGTCAGATTCAAGAACAAGTCCATATTTAAATTATGCTTGCTTTTTTATTTCTCGCACGAATCAATATCTGTATAATCAATAACCTATGCTAACATATAAATTGGCATTAAATATGTAAGAAGATTTACCAATGAATAAATGTCGCAGCAATATAACGCTAAAAAAATTTTGTCTTCGATTACTGTCACTGCAATTTAAAATTCCTTTGAAGTACTTTGGTCTATAGGAAATGACGTCTTCGGTTTATTTGAAAATAATCTCTTTAGTTTCGGACCTGGCTAAGATCCAAAAGAAAAGATTGTTCTTACCTTAAAACTCGATAGAATCATACGGAGTAATGGAAAAAATTTGAAGATTATGTCAAGACTATCATGAAGATTTCCAGATTTCCCTTTCATTGACAGAATTTTCAGTAAAACATTTTTAAGAATATCGATACCGTTTTACATTTATATTTATATAAATAACATTAATATCGAATACTCTTAGTAGAACTCGGTAAAGATGCATAAAACATTTTTTGAAAAAAGTTCTACCGTCAATATGTTTTATTTGAATCAAAATAAGACGTATCACTTGCAAATATTGTAAGACTAATAAATGATTTTTAATTAATGATACCTTTCACTTTTCAGCACCACAACTATATTTTTAATTAAAATCTACTGTTATCGTATATGTGTTGGTATCGCCTGCATAGGCCTTTGATAAAAAATCTGCGTATAAAGAAAAATCTATTGCAAATTTCAAGTCATGTAGAATTATAAATTGTTTGAATCGAAACAGTTCCCACTCTTTTTACAAATTTACACTTCTATATTCACTTGATTCGAACAATTCTATCGAAAATAATAGAAATTTTTATTGTCCTTCTTGCTGCAAAACAGCTCGACGAAATTCGAAAAATAACACGAAACTTATATGTTCAAAAAATGTTCAAACTGACCTTATATATTCAAAAGTTTTTCAGATACAGTATAAATCCAAGCTCAGAACTTACCACATACGGCAGGAAATCGAAGTATCTTTACCTTATTGCGTGAAAAAGGCTTTTTTGCTAAGAGTGCATCCATTTGTCTGCGAAACTTTTGTTAGTGAAACAACTTTTACCGTTTCATCGAAGACTTAGATTTTTTGACTATCAGCAGCAACACGCAGTTGTAATCTTTTGTGCCCTACGTACTATAGGTGAAATTGGCCTCAGAAACTCGTATGATACTAAACAAAATTCTCAAATGGTTTTCAAAATAAATTATGTGTCATCAACTGATATTAATATTTCCAGAATAGAGAGATATCCATTAATGAATAGCCTTGTTTGGCTACTTCCCAACTTCAAGAATGGATTACAATCTTAAAAAAAGCCTTATTCGTCGAATCCATCAGAGGCTCATTGAGCAATTATGCGTATTGTTTGAAATGTCATAGAGTTCAAGTCAGAGGATATTATCCCAAGATTTACAAATCTTTCGCAAACATGGTGTTAGTTCTCCTCTCCTACGACGATGACGCATCTGTCTGCATTACCGGATATATGCGTCATTGGCAGATGGCTTAATCGGCATCAAGCCAATTGTTGTGACTAGAGAATGAAATGATACAAAAATTGCTGATGATGGAGCTGAAGAAGATAACAAAAAGTTTTCTGTTGGACTTAAAGTTAATTATGTAATTAGTGAAACCTTAAGTTCATGTGATAAATTTGAACTTTTCCTCTACATTAGTTGGTTCGAATAAATTTTTATAGTAGAGATATGACATTACTCGTTGAACTGGATATAGTTGAATATCGTCCAGACGAATTATTCGTTTTTTGGGGTAGATAATAATCTCTCAGTAAATTCATCCAAAGATGAAAAAAATTTAGAGTCGCATATACTTCGAAGACGATTTATATAAATATAGGGCAGAAACTGCAATCATACCGGGAATCATTAAAAAAGTACATAATATCGTATTAAACAATCTTTGACTTTGACTCGTATTGCGATCTTTAGGTCCTATCTGTGGGAAAAGTCGTGGCCAATGGATTGGGATGCAGAATTGATGGAGTTAATTGATTTCCTAGCAAAAGGCAAAACAAGTATAGGCGAACATTAGTCCAAACTTCTTTATCAGCTGGATCCCAACAGTCGTGAGAAGAAGCCGGGATTAAAGAAGCAAAAGGGCGCCTTTCACCAGAACATCGCAACTGTTCACTGAGAGAACATTTGTAAGATTTGGGATACTATTTTCTCGAGTTTCTACTTTATTCTCCTAATTTACTACCCTCAGACTTTCAGTTTATTCGAAATTTTCGAAAAAAAATCCTATTTGAACAATGTTTTGCAGCCAATAAAGAAATGCATAATTTTTCAGATTTTAGGAGAGCATATTCATTCCAGAGAAATGCTAGATCAAAAATGTATTTATACTGATGCCGCTTAAGTAAAAAATTAAAATCACTCTATAAGTGCAAATCGCTATCTTTCATTGTCACGCCAAGAACCTTTCACCACCTACTCATAATAGAAACTATTTTGAACAATGGAATGAATGATTGGCTAAGTGAACGGTCAATGTAAGTAACTTTCAAGCTGATCAAAACTTGCGTTGATAAAGTTGATTAAAATAAGTTATAACGCCACGTCCGTTGCTTTTGGGGTAAAGAGTATTTGGGATAGAGTTTAACACCGGATCTAGACGAAATTGTGGTTTTCACACTTTAATGTTCTAGGATATCTCGATAAACTGACGTATAAAGTAAATTATTAGCTTATATTCCGAATTCGCGTATAATTCTGCCCCCCCTCCTCCCTCCCGCTTCCGAGACAGTATTCCTGTCCGACCGCGCAGCAACAAAAAAAAATCCTCCATAAACTCGGGACGAAAATCCGCTCGCCTCCCAATATAATATAGGCCCCCGCCTATCCCCGATAGAACGAACGATCTATAATTTAGCACCGGTAGACGCCGTATTTATATTATATCCTTAATATAATCCTTTTGCGCGCGCGGCTGGCTCGGCCCGGATTTTCGGTCGCGGGCGCGCGATGAAAGTCGACCGACCTCGTTTTCGCGTTTACGAGGCTCCGCGTCACGCACTCACTTGATGTCTTCGCTCCCTCTGCCGTCGCTTGCGCGCGGCATAAAGGCATAGAGCCGCAGCCTGCAGCCAGCATCTCTCCGCTCTTACTTCCGCTCCTATATAAGGCCTCATTCTCTCCTTCTATGTACATATATATATATATATATATATATATATATATATATATCATCTCTCTTACTCTCTCTTTGCGCTAATATACTCTGCTGGCGTCGAATTGACTGCGACGCGGTGCTCTACCGCTCGTTTCGTACTTTACGGCGACCTGCCTCATTTTGTGCGACTTGTTTTCTGGAATTGGAGGTTGTCTCTCTCTCTCTCTCTCTCTCTCTCTCTCTCTCTCTCTCTCTCTCTCTCTCTCTCTCTTTCCCTCTATGTCTCTCTTTCGCCCTATAGCAAGAAACCCGCTGACTTTGCTCGATTCAAATCGCGGACTTTGTCGCGCGCTCACGCTCCGATTCTCTCCCTCTCTTTTTCTAGCTCTCTCGGTTCGTCTGGTTTACTGTTTCCAACATATATATGCGCATACATAGGTGTGTGCTCACGATCTATATATATATATATATATATATATATATATATATATATATATATAGCTAATATTATATGCGTGTACTTTAGAAGAACCATCGAGCGTTTAATGAAGGCAATGGAGAAACTTTGGATTAAAACGCGCTTTCGGAACGTTTATCCATCTGGCGTGTGTACGCGTGGCGGGCGCGTAATTGCGAATAGAGGAAAATCGCAAGAGGATGGGGAGGGCGGTAAGAGCTCGCAAAGTTCGAACGATATTTATCAGCGCAAAGCTCGTTCGATCCAACGATCTAAATATCGTGTACGTGTATATGTGTGTATATGTATATATCTGTAAAGTTCTTTCATTCGATTTTCACGGCGATTAAAGTCTTGAAGAGTTAGGTAAGAGCTCTCTGAAAGAGAGAGGATCTATTCCGAAGCGTAACTTACGCAATTTTATTTATTTATGTTTATAATACGAACACTATATATATATATATATATATATATATATATATATATATATATATATCCGTAATTCGTTGCAATGTATATAAAGTTTATTGCATGAGCACATCATCAGACAAAGCTTATAAAATATACAATTTTTTCCCATAGCTCAATATATCCACACTAGCTCATAAATAATATAATAAGCGTTTTTTAAACTTTATTTCAAATGGAATTTCATTCTCCAACTATTCATTTTTGCAATATATCGAAGCTCGGTTATAAAATTTCTAGATAACATTCTGTATATTTCTATATAGATATATATGTAATATTAAGGTAAAAACTTTCGCATTGGTTAAAATCGACGGCGCATTACACATTACGCGCGAGCTGGCTGAACGCACGGCGTATGCGAACGTTTTCATAAAAACATAATGGTACTCGTATTACACACACACACACATACGTGCGCGCGCACACAAATATATATATATATATATATATATATATATATATATATATATATACACGTGTATAAGAAGCATTTAGCCAAACGAAATGCGGAAAGGCGGAATGTTACACGAATCGTTTTCTACTCGATTAAACGTTAAAAGGTGTATAAAGTAGAACCAGATTCTATTCGAGGGGGGAGGGGAGAATTTAAAAATGGAAAATTAAATATATCTATACAGCATGGAGAGATACTAGAAATGTATAAGACTTAAAATTTATATTTTTTGTTTATGTGTGTTTGTGCGGTCGCAGGAAGTTTCGGGACGTGCGCAAGTAGGGCGTGGATGATTTGTTTCCTCAATTAATCCCCCCCCTCCCTCATTATTTATTTCGCTTTGAATAATAAATTCTTGATACCGATAAAGTTGGGATATCCGCAATGCCGGATGAAGAGGGCGGAGGGGGGAGCGATCAATTAAGCCGATGTTTGGAAATCATGCAATCTATATATATATATATATATATATATATATATATATATATATATATATATAAAGATACTGGTAGACTCTAGAGAAAATATCTGGGAAATCTGAGACAGCAGTTGGTTATTCGAGGTAAAGTAGGTAAAGATATATTATCTGGATAATGTAGGGGTAGAATAATGCGGTCCACTCGAGGACGTCTTGTTTCGCGCCGGTTTAACCGTGCGCCTTTATTCAATGGGGCGATGCGTATAAACGTTTAGAGTCTTAAATAACAAAAAAAAAAACAACCAAAGAAAAGTAGACGATTATTTTCTAATTTAATTTCGAATTTAACGGAGATGTAAAATTAGTTGCCTAAGAAAAGTCATTCCCTAAGAAAAAAAAGGCACCCTTGCGTCGCTTATTCTGATAATTCTGGTTTTCCGCGTTGATCGGTATAAATCATTCGGCTAAACGAATGATCAGCGATCAATTTCCAATTACGTAACGGTATGGTTTTTCAGAAAATTTTTACAATTCTGTTTTACTCCCTCGTCGACGCTCCCGACAAGCCAAGATTTTTTTGCGTGATTTTTCGAATTACAATCTATCGACCTTATAATTTCCAAGGGGAATGTATTTATCACCCGAACTAACGAAGACGAAACCCTGAATATCTATCTGCAAAACTCGAAATTGCAAACCCCGAATTTTTCGCTGAGCCGAATTTCCCGACGTCTCTCCGATTATCTCGAATTTCTATTGCGAACGTCGGGCGTAGAAAATTCGCAATCGAGTCCCGCGGCGATCAAAGTCAGACACACACGCCGGACTCTTATGTGTAGCTCAATTTTTCGCTTGCCTTACGATTGTCCCGACTCCGGGATTGGGTCCCGAATGTTCAGAACGGAAGAGATCGTGTCGCGTCGTATCCGTCGTGCGGAGCGAGACGAAAACAACAACTCGTTTGGCAAATTTAAAAAAATATATATATATATATATATATATATATATATATATATATGTACATGAAATTACTCGGAACCGCTCGCCTTTCCGAGTATACGTTTATCCGTTGTGCTCTTTGAAAATATGACTTAAATCGCACTGTAACACTCCCTGTGAACTGATGGTATACCATCGAGGCCGAATCCAATATGATTTTCATGTCGAAATCCCATTTAATTTACGGATTACCGGATCCCCGCCGCACACCGCGTAGAATCGCATTAGAATGCTTTTACGCAACAAATGAACGTTAAATAAAATTAACATTCCATAAAACATTAAATGAAATAAAATTAATATTTCAGAAAAAGTTAGATTTACTTTACAGCTTGGTTCATACTCCATTACCCATTAAGCTTTGTCCTCGAAACAGGCATATTTATATAATTCCAACTTACATTTCGCAATTTCCTCTGCGTACGAGTTTCATACTTTTTGTTATGTTTGTGTGTATATATATATATATATATATATATATATATATATATATATATATATATATATGTAAACAGGCAAAACCGTAGATATAAACACACTATATACTGCCTCAACTCATTATTATTTGTTTTTGAAAGTTTTCTCAAACAGAGCAGATGCGTCGAATCCATGTACATACATTCACATAATAATATATATATATATATATATATATATATATATATATATACATATATGCATAAATATATATACAAATATATTCCGCAGCCTCAAGCAATATTGCGATATCCGTGGAAACCTCGCCTGTTTCGATGAGAGACCCCCTACCTTGCTTTCTCTAGCCTTCTCTCTCTCTCTCTCTCTCTCTCTCTCTCTCTCTCTCTCTCTCTGTCTTTTCCCCGTTAATTATACCGAAATAAAAGATGAGATCGCGCGGGTCCCAATCATTCTTCTAAGAGCAAAACAATGGGAGCTGCTGCGCCACGGTCTCGACAATGGGATCCCCGGGTGCGATGGAAAAATTTCGTCTAAAAGGAGAGATAGATAAGAATTTATCGGGCACGTGAGGAGAAGACGTGACCGGCGGGAGGGAGGCGGATTTATAGGGGGCGGGACGTTGCGAAATCCCGTGCAAAAGAGAAAATTCGCCGAGGTGTTGTGTATAGACAACAATGAGAATTTGCACTACATACATATAGTACATATATATATATATATATATATATATATATATATATATATATCAGCGATTTGGGATACTAGAAAGCAACAAAAGTTCAAGTAATATTCCGCAATTCTTGATGGAATTCAGGAACAGGCGCAACAGTTAAAACAGACGATGAGTTTCTCGCATTTACCACCCGTTTTTCATCCTCTATCTAGCTATATATAATTTATACATCATATATATATATATATATATATATATATATATATATATATATATATATATGCAGGAAGGTACCGAGTGAAGTAGAAGTTTTGCGAGGGGTTACACAGAAAACTTTTACGGACCCCCGGATACGAATTTAATGCCTCGGGAACACATTTTACGGCCCCTCGGACATTCATCCTTTCAAGTTCACGCGAATGCCGGGCATATATATATATAGGGAAGCAAAAGAAAGAAAAGAAAGAAATTTTCCCATCCTGATCTAAGAGATCGATATAAAGGAGGATTTAAAAGTGTTGCCTTTTCGGATGTGTTCAAAATGGCCAACGCTGCGTAAACGTATATAGGACGACTTTAGTGCGCGTGCGCCCGCGCGTCCGTAGTACACGCGCGCGTTCGAGAAAAGAAAAACTCGATTCCGAGCCGCACGAGCGACGTGAGAAGGAAGTTTTTTCGGCAAAAGGGTAAAATGGGAGGGATTTTGGGTGGAAGCGGCGGGGCGGTTGGAGAGGGGGGGGGTGGAGAAAAAGGCGCCCGAGCGCTAAGAGCAAAGTTAAAAGTAATTATAGTAGATTAATTAGTGATATTTTAATCTGGGTTGAAACGTTATAACTTTTCCTCTTATAATTTCTTCCCGAAAGTCTCGTTCTTTGGTTTTATAAATATAGAATGTACGTTTGAGGAGGATAAAATGTTATTAATGGCTTCCGTAGATATATATAATTAATTAAGCGCTCCTATATATATGTATATAGTGCATTAACTATAGTACAGAAATTCATCTGAATCTGCAGCATACAGTACTGGAATATGATAATATCACTGCTAATTGTGATTTATCCGAAATTTCCCAAGTCCGCGTAATGACAAAAATGCATAATTAACGATCGATTGAAATGAAGACACACGAAATGTTTTTTTTCCCCTTAGAGCAAACTGCAGCTTTCTGGAAATCAATTCGAGATTTCTTATGTACTTCGTGAATTATGAATTTTCCGGCATATTTTAATTAATAGGTGAATATCGTACGATAAATCCTCGAATATGGTCATATGGAATAACGCGAACATCGAATTATTTCGCTCGACGTCTATTTTTTCGATAAACATTGTAAATTGATCTATCAATGTGAAAAGAAAAACGGGAGTTTATACCCGCAAGCGCTATCGACGAGAGCCGCACGATGTCGTTATTTAATTATTATTCACGAGATTTATCGTTCGCGATTAATGCTCCGATTTTATAACATTATATATATATATATATATATATATATATATATATATATATATCCACTATGTGATTCTTAGCCGCTATCATTGTTTTTATAATACTGCCTGCCGACCGACAGTCATTTGCAACTATACATACATATATACACACGGTAGAAAGCTAAAGAGGTTAAGAAAAAATCACTAAATTATTCCTGCATCCCTGGATCCAGGACTATAACCCAGAGCTATTAACCGCGAGACAATCGACCGATATTTATTGCTGCTATATACATATATATATATATATATATATATATATATATATATATATTGCCGCTATATATGTAGATATCTAACGCATTTAAAACACTTTGCATTTACGTGTCCGATAGGAGAAATCTTATATCTATGCCAATATGTAACGGGTGGTTCGGAAATAAAGTTCGGGATTCTTTCCTCATTCTCGACACCCGGATCCGTGATTTTTCGAATATGATTATTCAATACGCCATTAAGAAACTTATAGGTTCGCACATTATTAATTTTTATGGCAAATTTCGTGACGGTAGCCTCTCCCAGCTGATTGAATGATTATTAATTTATTATGGAGTAAGTAGCATATATATACATATAAATGTATACTTTTTAAAACATGGGGATTTTATCGGTTATAAAAATAATTAGAAATACCTCCTTCTCTATTTTGGCTTTATTTACGTTGACAAATTGAATAGCGAAAAAGCACTGATAATTCTTTCTATACATCTTAGTCCTATATTTAACATAACATAGCAAAAAAAAGCCCTAGAAATATTCGAAGATATCGGGATCTCTGTTCACCCGATAAAGCAAAAAAGATGTCATCAATCGGACTGATCTTACCGCGGTGACACGAAGCCAAAACTGTTTCTTATTACGAAACAGGCTCTACAGCGCTCTGCATTTCTATGATCCTAAGCCATTCTTTGAATACGAGCACGCCGAAAGTAGCGCGTCGCCGCCCGGTGGCAAATGCATCCTCAGCTCAAGTATAATTTAATCCATCCTTTACTTCCGACTAATTCACTGAGCCACTCCGAACGACCGAAATTGGCGCCTAGCGAATCTCTGAGAAGCGATTCGATTAATTTTTCATAATCGCTCGTATAACTAGCGAAATTATTCACCGCCTTTGATTTTAGCGAGTAATATAACGAGCGAGACTTTATCGGTCGGATTTTATTATGATCGATGAGAAAACAAAACGATAAAAAAAAAAAAAAAAAAAAAAAAAAAAAAAGGACGAAGTGGAAGAAAAATTTAATATCGTAACTTATAAAGCGGGACGAGCAGCGGCATCCTATTTATAGATTTATTATACAGTGGTGGAAGACAAAAGAGGAAAAACAGAGGAGAAAAAGCCACGACGCTTTCCAAACGGGAACGGTGTGTTCTTTGCGAAATTTCACCTACGGCGTCGTGCGGCCAGGAAGATGCGGTTTACATCTGTATATATATATATATATATATATATATATATATATATATATATATATAGCCAATATATCGTTTTTCCCGGGACATATCATTTTCTTCTTGTAATCTCTTCACCGAATCTCCATTAAATCAGAAAGCGAGGTTGCGCGCGGCGCAACGCGCCGTATCGAGGCGCATGAAGAGAATATTCGTCGACTCTTATCGAGGGCCCCTCCCCACCCCCATCCGCGCCGTATTATTTTGCTCCGGGTGAGGGTGGGAGCAAGAGAACGAGAATGAGAGAAAAGAGAGAGGGAGCGAGCGTGAGGTGGGGGAAGAGGACGGCGCGAACGGGCAAAAGTTTCTCCGTAAAACGCAAACTTCTGCGCGAAAATTCATGGCTCTTGCTTTATATATAAATCTTCATCAATCTCTCCTTTTCTCTTTGTCCCGCGAAATCTCTGCCCCCTGCCCCCTCCTTCTCTCACAGCCCCTCTCACTCTTGCTCTCTCGGTCTGTCTCGAAAAAATACCATGTAAGCATCGACATAGCTTCTAATCGAAGACCTACAGACACAACGCTAAGAAACGCTCGAGCATTAATTTTCTTCGTTTGCGCGGCAAGCCTGAGCAAAAAGTCGACAATTCCCACGACCGAATCTCGTTTCGTTCCACGGACTCCCCAGTCGGCGCGAACATTTTGCCACACCTGCGAGAGAACGCAGGAGAACGTGCGGGGAGAGAACGTTGAAGGAAAAAAAAAAAAAAAAAAGTCATCGTCAATAATCTTTGCGCGCTCTCAAAAGACCGTGGTATGGACAACAAACTGGCTTCAAAAAATTTTCGTCTACATAAGAGTTCGGCTGTGACTGGCTACTGTCGGGTTTTTTTTTTAGTATCGGTCCATTTCTAAGAGAGCTAATGTGAAAACGATATAAACTACAATGAATGACGATGAATAGATACGTTTCCGGAAGTCGCTTGAAGTTTTGCTACTTTTATACTGTTTCCACTTATAAATTAACGTTAATAAAAAAATAAGCTTAATCTCGGACAATAATTTTTAATGAAAATCTTGATTATGATAATCGAAGATTTTCTTGAGCCGATGGAAGATCGTTAACCAAAAAAAATTAGTTTCTTTCCCCTCGCGCGGCGAGCCGGTGAATTAACGAGGCTTTCGTAAAATTCGAAAAATTATTTTCCAAATAATTTCATTGGAATTTAGAAAGTAAAGACAGTTACAGCGAATTAATTTCTAATTATTCACGTGAGCATCGATATTTATATCGGTATGGTGATTTTTGTTTTAAACTTTCTTCGATTACGAAGAAAAGAGGAGAAAAAACGAATCTTTCAATGGCGCAATGCATTTTCTTGATTTTTTTTGTATATCGAATTGGGACACGTCGAAACAAGCACGAATTGACATTATTTTGATGTCATAGAAAGGGAAAATGTGCCGATAATTTAGTTTGAATTTATCGAAACCAAGTCGATCCTGTTTATTTTTCCTTTGACATATTGGTATTTGATAGTTAAAAATCTAATCAAGAGTCGCTTAATAATAACGAATGAAGGAAAAAAAAAGAATGCCGCCACTTAAAATCAGAATTTGAATGCAATTTTTCGAATTACATGGTGAAAAATATCGACCAATACACGACTTCATCCTCGGAGATGAGCCGTCTCGCGAGCTAAATAACCAAGTTCCGCAGCCGTGTTTAACCGTATCATCGCATTTTTCTTTCTTCGGATGAGTGACGCTCAAAAAGAAAGGAAAACATCTCGAACGAGACCGTACAAATATCGAACGACCTTTTTACGAATACTTAAAACCCATTTTACTATCTTCTTCTTTTTGTTTTTTTTTTTTTTTTATTTTTTGATTTTTCCGCATTGCCGATCGAAACACCTTTGAAATACCGCGCTGCTCGTTTCCGTTGCAAAACTTCCCCCGCATCGGAAGTTTCCCGAGACATTCATTTGAATCCGTCGCGCAAAGATAAAAAAAAAAAAAAAAAAACAAAAACAAAAAAAGAAATGTCTCGAAATCGCCCATATATACTGCAGTGCCACCACCGCTGAATGGCCGCGCAACGAGCGATATCGAGAGCTCTTATCCGTGTATTACAGTCGCGCGCACCGGTGAAAGTATCATCTATATATATATATATATATATACACACACACACACACACACATAATGTCTCTCTCTCTCCCCTTCTCTTAAATATCTGTTGTATGCAGCAGCCAGCAGTCACAGCTCGATGTACCGCTCTGATTGCATATTGTAATATGTAATTACTAGTGCGCTCTCTCTCTCTCTCTCTCTCTCTCTCTCTCTCTCTCTCTCTCTCCCGTACATGAAGCGTTTGTTTCGCTTTTCGAAGGACGACCTGGTGGGAGTTAAGGAGAACTTTGCCTCTCCCCGATCCCTCTCTGTCCCCACCCCAAATTCGTTATTCTCTCTTACGATACGGTTAGTTCGAAATGTCGACGGCCGCCCCCATCTCATACCCCCTTACGTGCGTCAATATAAATATGAGCGGATGTGACCGCGAGGGAGGGGGGGGGGGCGTGCCACGAAAAGCTCGCTTTTATCAAGCTTTATGTGCGGTCGTCGATCGAACGAAAGTTAATATATATCGCCGAGCGCACGGAGGAGGATCCATTGGGAAACTCATGCGGGGGAAATGAACAGAGAGGCAATGGGAGGAGAGTACCAGAGATAGAGAGAGAGAGAGAGAGAGAGTGAGAGTCGCCCACTGATGCAGCGAGATTTATTCCAAACCAGTATTAGAGTTTGGGAGAAAAAATATTATATTGTCTCACTCTTTTTCTCTGTCTCTATATATATATATATATATATATATATATATATATATATATATATATATGTATTCATATATATAGTATACATGTAAATACAGCGAATGTTTGCTTTGTGGCGTTTTTTGCTCGAACCTCGAAATTATCCGGCCGCGCCCGATGGCTCGCTTGTACCTCGATAACTATACGAAAGAAAATTATTTCAATTCCCCGCCGATGTGGATAATTGGCGAATACAGAAAAGCTCGCCCCCCCCCCCCCGAGAAGAGAAGCCAATGAGCTTGGGATTTATCCTCGACCTCGCCTGAATCGGCCAGCCAGCGTGTACGTGTATAAATTTTGAAAAAATATCCCAATAACTCAACCAAAGTATTCCTGTCTTGGAATACTCGGGAGTTGCTCTCTGTCCTCCTCCGTTCCCCCTCCCATTTTCCACTGTCGTAACTTTGCATAATACAGCATTTATACGGAAGTACATATATAAGAAAGGAATGAAAAAAGAAGAAGGAAGTAAGAAAAATTCGTGACCCAAATGTATCCCGAAACTCTCCCTGTCAGCGAAATAAAGGAAAAGAGCGATTGTTATTATTTATTTACATATTATTACCGATCGAGGTCTTGGAATGGACTGCTCAGTTACTCCGCCTTTATCATCCGAGGCAGCGTTCTATCGCAATGTCAACTCGTCACCGACAAAATCTATCCCAGTCGCTCCATATCATTCGACGAATAATAATAAGTCGTTGAAAATTTTTCTATACACACACACACACACACACACATATATATATATATATATATATATATATATATATATACACGAATAAAAAGTAAATTCCGGCTTTTGGCTTGCGAATGACGAGTTCAGAGCGCCAAATAGAGAGCGAAAGGCATTACTTAGGTCTATCTTAATTTGTTCTCGAGGATTATCGACAACGATCGCGATTGCGTCCGCTTTTTATCTCGAAATCACCCAGACGACAGCTGTCCGTTGGAGATTTTCAAATAGAATCTCACAACTCTCTCTTCTCTCTCTCTCTCTCTCTCTCTCTCTCTCTCTCTCTCTCTCTCTCTCTCTCTCTCTCTCTCTCTCTCTCTCTCTCTCTCTCTCCTATCAAAATTGTGAACGAGGTGAAATAATAATAAGACGCCGCGTCGTTCGACGCTCGACGCTCGGAAGTTCGTGAATAGCGCGGATTTCAGTTCCGTGAAAAATGGCATGTGTGTGAAACGCGGACGTACGCAGCAAAAAGAAACAGCAGAGCTCAGCGTCAGTAGAATTATATCCTTTCATTTAACGCCCAATGTACAAATATCGTATATATTAATATCGTAAATACATAAACAACGATGCCGATGCAATGTCTCGAGCTCGAATTTATACGATAGCTCGCTTCTTGATCTAGGTCTCTTCGCGGGAATTATTTACGTAGTCTGAAATATAACTATAAGTTTCTAATAACGGCCGGCGCTTAAAAACTTTTAAATGAGTTTTTTAGTGGAACCCATAAATAATCGCCGATCTTGATTCCATCGGGACGGCTTTTTTTGTTTTTGCTGCCTCAACAGTCTTGCCCCCCCCCCCCCCCCCCATCTGTCCGACTTATAGTTGCTAAATAAGCGTCGCGCGAATGTGATATTCGTCCATGTCACGGAAGTTTAGAAAGTCTTTCGAAATATCTTCCGCTTGAGTTACTGAATCTCCTTAATTTTTATCGCCCTCTACGGCTCTATTCCTCTCTTTAGAATTTGAATTAGCCAAAATCGACCGACTAACTTCTAAAAAAGTGGGGAATCTATTCACTGATATACCAGTAAAAATTCCATTGTTTTATTTGGAAAGCGAGGCGGTAGGAATTCACGTCTAATTTTCTAAAGGTTATCGTCCAACAGTCAGATCGTATACACCTTCGTAGATGTGTGTAAATACATATGTAGACTTCAACTTTCCAGAGTATTTAAAGTTAACGACTCGGTCTTACGCGTGATTCCTCGTTTTTTTTCTGTTCTTTGTTTTTTCGTTGGTCTTTTATCGATGAAACGAAAACACAGCTTGCACATTACGGCAATGCTAGAAATTCCATTTCTCCCATCCCTCGGGGCATAATTTAAATGTTAAATTCTCGAGCAGGATGGGGAGGGGGGAGGGAGAGGAGGGTCAGAAAAGTGCGCGCAAAGTGAATTTCGCGAGCTTTCCCTACCCTCTCCCCCTCCCTCTTCCTGGTAAATTTACGAGAACGCGGCCGGGTAAACAAGTCCATTTAATATAAGTCAAATCCCCCGTCGTCGCGCCTCTGGAAATTTTAATTAGGACTCTGAGATATGTGTATTTCTGGATTTTTGTCATTTATTTATTTACTTTACATTTTTCTTGTTTGGTTTGTTTTCTAATCTTAGATAAAGTACAATAATGAAGCGTCCGGGTTAGTTTGTAATGAATTCGTTCTAGTCGATAAACTTACGATGTACGCGTCACTCGCGTAGATACTTAAGTTTAGAAAGTATATTAAAACATAGGACTTTACAAGAAAAAACATATGTTTATAGTCCTAGATCGAAATGACATTAAACGTTGCAAAGAGTTGTTTATTTTTATTTGTATTAACTTTCGATAAAATTAACTTCGTATTTTGCTGAATATTGGAACTAGACAGATCGATAAATCGATTATAATATATATGATGTTTGAAAAGACTATTTTTTAACATGATCTACGCGAGTCGTATGTCGATAATGTAGAAATGGTAAGAAAAATCTTAAAAATTGCTAGATTGATCTGAATTATATTGAGTGACGTATATGAAAGAAGAATTGCCATTTTCGAATACTTTCTATTCTATATATGATCGTAACCGCGATAAAATAAATAGATATATATATATATATTTCTGGTAATACGATATGCAGCGTTTAATTGCATATGTCATTTTCAAACCTACAATTATTGATAGTAAAAACATGTTTGACAAGTAAACATTGCACAGTTGACTGAAAGTTGCTGCGGATGTTTTTCTTTCAAAAAATTTTTTTTTTGGAAAGATACATGAAAATTATATTTGCAATCCGATTGTTCCAAGATGATTTTTTTATCCTGCTATTGTTTAACTTATTTTTCAAGGAGCAATATCCTGAAATTTATCGAAATTTCGTCGAGGCGTCCATATAACACGAATTATTGCATGCCTGCCCGCGACATAGTAATTGGCGGCGCAGTACGAGAGCGCCCTCCATATCGAAGTCGAAGCAATAATCTCAAACAATGTGGTTTCCTCTCTTATAACTATATATATATATATATATATATATATATATATATATATATATATATCGTTTTCCAGGCGTTAATTGGACCGCGCTCGAAATCGGGCGCGAATTCGATTCCCCCAGTGAACCGACTCACTCGGAAAACCCTCGACCTGCCGCGCTCTTGCCGTCTCGCTCCTCCCTTTAACTCCTCCCTCCCCCCGGCCCCGCCAATCGTCGGATGCCCCGTTAGCCCATATCTTCGGCCGGATGGCGGGAAAACCGGTCGCGCGCTTTTTAACGATGTATATATATATATATATATATATATATATATATATATATATATTTATATTCTATAAGTAAGCGTACGCGCGATAGATTTTCCAAGACGAAGAGAAATCGTCCGGCACAGGAGGCGGAGAGGGGGGTTATATAGGGGTTCTTTTACGAGGAAGATAAAGCTTTATAATAAATTCCGCAGCATTGATATATATATATATATATATATATATATATATATATATATATATATATATGTATATAAACTAAGGCGAAAACCGCAGGAATATAAATGAAGTTTTATAAAAGAGGGCAAAGAGCTACCTGGAAATACGTTCTGATAACGCGTTTGTTCCCCCCACTTTTTTCATTCCTTTATCATTGCCCTACATACATATATATATGTGTGTGTGTGTGTGTGTGTGTGTGTGTGTGTGTGTGTGTGTGTGTGTGTGTAGTCGTAGTAATTGCAAAATTGCAAGACACAGAAAGAAAGAGAGAAAGGGAGAATAGGGGGAGGGGTAATCAGCTGTGAAAAATGTGTGTCGCTGCGTTTGCAATTGTAGATAAGTTGAGGATTTATCGCTTTCTTTCCGTCTGTTTTTTTCCTCGTCACGGGGGTTAAGGAATATACTCGTGCTGCGTGCGTGAGTGTAATCTATATATATATATATATATATATATATATATATATATATATATACACACATATTTAACATAAGCTTTTGTAAATCTAACTTGTTCATACGTACTTCGCAAATCTTTCGCATAAGACGCGCAAAAGATCAAAAAAAAAAGGTCGACGAAATTGTTTCTCAGCGCTTATTAAGTTTTTTCCCACGAGTTTTATATCGTAACCGATTCTATAAGCATGTGCCTTTATACGCGCTGAAAATCGCTTTTCAACCCTTTTCTCTTCGATCGTTCGCCCATTGAGCTGCTCGATCGGCCGTCTTTCATGCTTCGCCCCGTCGCAGATCGTTCCTGTCAATGAGAATTCCACGCGCGGCGATAAAGATTTTACGCTCGACGATTCAATGGCAATGCGGACTCGGGCTCGTTCGCCGCTAGGATCATTCTCGAATATTTACGTATATTAAATGGATCGACGAGGCGACGATATCTATACTCGTCTGCTCTTGAATTTTTCCGACCGCTCGTTCCGCGGATACCCGTAGAATCGTACGAATTGCCGCGCGGAAAAGTCATCCTCTTGAATATTTCGAATCCGTGGAAATTACTCCGCCTACTTAGTGGCGCGAGCTTGAAATCCCCGACTCCTGAAAGCTTGGACGTGACTCGGTTAAAGCCGAGTTTCCTCGTCTCGTCTGCCTCCCCCCCCCCCCACGCCAACCAGCCACACATCCCGTGGGGCTTTTCATCCCAAAAGAACTCCTTTATCGAACATCGTACTCCATAGAAATCGTTCGAACTCTTTGGAATTCACGCTGTCCCTACGCCGTATAAATCAAGGCTACGGCCGGTGTGCGCGCAATCGCAATGTTCGATTGGGTTCTCGCGGCTTTCTCGCGGTCTCGCGCGACAGTTCGAATGAGTTCTCCCGGGTGTTTCGGCGAGTTCGAGGGGCCGTTCGAACGAGCTTTACCGAGTTCGAAGGCGCGTCTTGGGGAGTTCGTGGGCCGAGTTCGCGTGCGCGCGTTCCAACGAGCAGGCGCGGAGATAGGCGCATCGAAGCCCCGCGAATTCGGCTCGGTATCGTTGAAACGCGTGCCGTCTAATCGATGCTCGATTAAAGCAAAAAAAAAAATCCGCGATTTCGTTAGGCGAATACTTGAAGGTAATTCGTGGGAAAATCCTTGTACAGTGTAAACAGTCGATCGAGCTCTCCATAATCCCATTGAGAATCTTCGAGGTCAAGTTCGAACTTGACGAGCAGTCGGCGAACTCGTTGGAATCATCGGGACTGAATATTTTTTGGACAATAATTTATTTCACCATTGAAACGAAATGTACAGTAGATTATGAATTGCAATTCTGAATATATCACGTACAATCCCATTCCTACTATAGCATTTCCAACTTCTAATTTCACACTGCAGTGATATTTCACATTTAAAGGTTAACACAATTGTTTTGCAATAAATTAATTTTTATTAAATTTTATAAAAAAATTATTATAAAAAAAAATGTATAAAAAATTAATTTTTATACATTTATTATACAAATGTAAATTTGCTTAATTAAAAGAATATTTATTTCACTCAAATTAGTAAAATATTTTCTAACACGATAATAATATTTACTATTGATGACAAAACATTATTTTAATACAAGAATTGTTTATTAAATATAGTAATTGTTAGTTTAAAATTATCAAAAATTTTTTACAAATATTATGCGAATGAAATTTAGTGCGTAGAATTTTTCACGATTGAAAATAAATGCATTTCGAGGGACTACGCAAATGAACTGCAAGGATTGTAAATAAATTTTCAAGCACTGAAACTGAAATTAAACTAATTATGTAAGCAAAGTTACAGCAATATTGAAATTTATTTTTAAGGCATTGAAAAACTGAAGTTTCTAGCATCGTAACGGATTTTTCAGGCTTTTTGTAATAGAAATTTTTAAGCGTCCTAATTGATTTTTCAAGCACTCGAACTGAAGTTTCCATCGCTGTGCGTAACTGAATTTTCCAGTGAAACTATAACTGAAAATTCATATTCGCGCCAGTGACCGTTCGTGCATTAATATCCGACAGTACGACAGCTCAACACGTCCAAAACTCCGCGCTCGAGCACGAGGGGGGGGGGGGGAGAAAAAAGAGATACAAAATAAGTTCACTGACCTTGGAATCCCAGGAGGTCTTCCTTTTGTGCTCCATAGCGACCATCGTGATGTGCCGTCCTCCGACCTTGCTCGTGTGTATATATATTATATATAGATCGATGAAGAGGACTCCCTCACTTCGCTGCTTCCTTCCCTCCTTCTATGTACGTTGCTCTCAATCTCTCGCTCTCTTTCTCTGTATACGTATATATATATATATATATATATATATGTCCACAGAACCGTTATATCCACTCCCAGTCCTCGAGGGCGAGCAGGGCCCAGCTAAAAACAATTTCAGCACCCGTCGCGCGTCGGGGCTCGCCTCGTCCGCCCGCCGACGTTCGCTCAACGATTCGCGCCCTCTCGCTCCCTGGCAGCGCCTCGCCACGCAGGCCCCGTCTGTCTCATGCCTCCGCGGCCGACGGCCGGCCCTTATCGTGTCGGGGCGAGGGGGAGGGGGAGGGGAGAGAGGCGGCGAGCGCGACACCCGGCCTGGACGGCTCCAGGCGATTATCGCATATCCGCCCGAGAAGAGTCGCTTGAGCGCGGTGCGCGCCCAAGCACGAGCCAGCGGGGGCACCTGTTGCCGCGGCGGAGGAGGATAGATGGAGTGCTGGAGAGAGAGAGAGAGAGAGAGAGAGAGAGAGAGAGAGATCGAGCGAGCGAGCAGGTGAGAGACAGGGATGGGCAGGGGAAGATATAGCCGCCCTGTCCGTTTAAACGCCGGGCAGCGAGTTGGCGACTTCCGGTTCGAGCGTCGTTTCTGTTGCTACTGCTGCTGGCTGCTGGCTGTCGCGTCTCCGGAAACTGATGTCAAAAGAGCCCGACGCTCGACGAAGGAAGAAGATACTGAGAGGTATATATATATATATATATATCTGGAACGACTGAAACAGAAAAGATAATAAAAGGGTTAAGCGAGAACTTTGCTTTTAATTGCACAAGATTTAAGCTCTTTTATTTCGTCATACATCATATTTCAACTTTTACACTTTAACGAATACCAGGAAAAGCATCGATAAACAAAAATACGTTCGTGAAATAGATTTTTTGCGAAATGAAATGAAATTAATGCGGCCCGGCTCCCTTTCAAGGGAGAACTCGTGAACTCGTACTAGACGAACTTGAGGTCCGAGCTATCTTTCGGCCCGATATCCCTTCGATAGCTCATTCTCATCTCGCCTCAATAACACGCGCGCATTTGTACAAGCGAAGAAAAAAAAAATGCCGTTTCCATAAGTTTACATAAAGAAGAAAATTCGAATTTACTTAATAATAATAATAACTTTTAAGGGTAGTTTTTATAACGTTTTGAAAACTTTAGTCTAATAAAGTTTAAACAAAGAACTTCTTTCCACGTTTTATGTCGGCGAATTCGTTAATTATAAGTCACAAAAATCCTAATGATCTCAATAAATCTCCTTTAGATAGCTAATGTCACTGAAGAAGATAAACGACCATCTAGCGTAGTTGATCGATACACGTTTCTTAATCTTATTGAAAACGGAAAACTATCTTACAGATTCTCAATTCGCTACATAAAGATAACTTGTAAGCTATATAAATTATATATTACATCTTCTACTTACGTCTGGCGATATATTATTACGATGAATAACTACTTTTTATTTTGAACTGGTCTCAGACGAATGTTGAAAATTAGAAATCGTTTTCGCTCTATTTTTTTACTATAATTACTACATATAAATACCTTTATTCGGACTTTTCTTGTCCGACTGTTACTTATTTTATGAGTTCGATTGAAGAAAACTTAACACAGAAAATAGATAATAAAGTGAAGCTGATCCAAGAAAAGTATTTGTGATAAAGTAGACAAAGAATGTTTTTTATTTAAATTTTAAAGGCTCGAAGTCTTTAACTTTTTGAATTGGATGTAACCGCGCAACACGCGTCCTAACCAACCGAAGGTGACCTCTGAATTAAAAAAAATCTCATGTTGCTTACAATGTTTAATTGCTCTTTCTCTAGCTCTAAAAAAATAGAAAAAAAAGAAAGCTTGACTATGTCCTTTTGATTCAAAGGAAAAAAAAACTTCAGTCCCTACGCTTTTGCTTTGTTTTTCCGAAGCTTCGTAGACCGCTGATTTTTTTACTTTTCTGCCTTTACTTGTGCATAACACCGAATTTGTTTCCAAAATTTTCAATTCCAGACATTACATTAATTTTGAAGAACACCTGGGCTGTGTATCCAAATCAGATTAAAAAAAAGCCTCTAAGTCAAAAATATGAGACTTCCGCGTTGAATTAAAAAAAAATTTTATTTTTGATTTTTAACAAAGCTTCAGCGTTACGAGAATCGGCTCTTTGAGACCAATCTATGAATGTCATATATATATATATTTTGAAGTAGATATTAATTATTTAGTTATGTATATGTTAAAAATCGATATATTTCAGTCTTAGTACACAAAAAATTGTAATGAAAATAACTGTTCATAAGTCGAAACACCAAGTTTATTTCTGAAACCTGCTTTATTCACCGCTATAAATTTGATCATAATTCAATGTAAAGTTATTTTTTCTCTGAAAATGTACAGGGGGTTACTTTCATTTTCCTCGTTGTTCAAAAACCGAAATTCTATCGATACATACACACACACACACACACACATCAGCGATCGATGTATGAATACTCGTTCTCGTGTCAAGCTCGCGTGGTGTACTTTCACTTTCAAAGGTTTAACGACCCAACACACGAACACAAGCGCGGGCGGCATTTACTTTATATATATATATTTATACATCTCGCGAGTTCACAAAGCGGTTTTATGTACATACCCATACAGGCATTCACTGTCGCGGATACTTTCGTTCGCCGTTACACACTTAATTTTAGGCGTTAACGTCCTTTCTCACGGAACGTACACACACGCGCGCGCGCGCGCACACACCCACATACACACTCACAGACATTATTACATATTACCTTTTGCGAATTTATTAATACCTCTCAAGCACATTGAGTAAGAACTAGTAAGAATCCGCGCAAGTTATGCACGCCGCGATAATGCACGCTCCTGCACCTGCATAATCTTTCTGAATAAGCATGGGGCTATAATGCCGTGTGCCATATGACTAGGCTACCAAGAGCGAGCGAGAAAGCGAGAGAGAGAGAGAGAGAGAGAGAGAGAGAGAGAGAGAGAGGGAGAGAGAGAGAAAGACTTCATTTTAACGCGGGTTAAGTATATTTTCGAAGATTTACGATTTGAAAATTACGATGTAAAACGCGTATGAAGTGGCGCGAAGGTATGTCCTAACGAGGATATTTATTACCGCACAGCTGGACGAAAGTGGAAGAAAGGAATTAAATCATAGGTAGAATTAAAATTAAGTTAGTCATACTTATAATGATCATCGAAAATGCTTGTCCTACCAGCGTTGTTCGTTGTAGGAGGACAAAAAGGACCGTGGAAAAAATTCTATCCTTAATTATATGCAATTATCAAGATGAATACCAGATATAGGATTGAAATATCAGATATATATTTGAATTATAAGCGAAATAACTATTTCCGGACTATTATATATATATATATATATATATATATATATATATATAACTGAAATAAGATTATTAAGAATAAAGGGATAATACACCGAAGAATGGATGAGCTGTCAAAAAGTTCATTCGAGATTTAGCGAGCGCGATTACAGTGGATCTGTGGTGGACAATAGCCAAGACTTTTTTCCAAACTGAAATGGTGAAGTAGCGTTTATTTTGGATTAGGAAATGATGAAAAATGACGATACATTTCAATGGCGGGATAAAAAGGTCCCCCTTATATTTATCAACTGCCACAATAAAATCTGAAAGGGGAAAGAAGTCTTTTACTTGCTCGTGCAGACATTTTTTTCCCCTATGCCAGAAAAAGATTTTGTAGCTGAACGCTATCTAAAAAGGAAGATTCACGTGTCGGTGTATAAAACGGGAGATCCGTCCAGGTACGGCAATTTTATGCGATCGTATTTATTCGAGGATTTATCCTGTCTTTGTGATAAAGAGCACAAGGCAGACGATACGTACATAAGCGATACAGGAATCCGTCTGAAATAAATCAATCACGAAAGAGCCAATGATCCAATGTATGGTCCATATCTATTACGTGAAAAGAATTTCAGAACTGATCATGTGAAGACGGACCGATGTGCCGGTACATATTTACATGTATATATCACGTAATGTAATTTGCCAATTATCTTTCGCGGATCGTTCGTTGTTGTTGGTAACAACTTGTCAGTTTTGTCGTTACAGATACGGAATGCCGAAGATAAAGTATTGAGATCAATCTGAGGCATAACGACGGCCGACGTCAGTAACACTATATTCAATTCGAAGATTGTCATAATACGATTTCAAATCTAATTTTTCACGAAAATGATTTTAAGTGAGAAAATGTACAATATTTTTTTTTTTAAATTGAAATCGTTTTCATTCGAAATCCGAGCTGTAATATTTTCCTCACAAATTCGGATTGAGATAGAATTCATTATACAACCCACAGGGACAGAACGTCAGATCTGGATGATGCATTTTATCCAAATTTGGTGAGGTTCTTTTTAATGAGCTGCATAAGAAGCTCTGTGAACTTTTAGGATCTAACGATCTTCCAGTAATAAGATATAGTACTTTATTAGTTATAATTTGTAATGCAACTGAACATATCGAGTAGTCTCATTTAATTTCTTTTTTGTTTAATGAAAAAACGTATTTCTGATGCTGAGGTCCAAGGAAGAATGGTATTTCTCACAAAAATATTCCTAGTGAACCAATATCTTGAAATGTCTAATTTCTTAATTATTCACAATGGATACTTAGACATTTTTACTCATTTTCACGTAGGTGGACTAAAGTGACTTCCACTAAAGCATGAAAACTACGTCGAACTTCAATTGTAAATAACTGAGAACTACGTATGTGCGAACTTGTATGCTCATTAGAAACTTTTTGCTCGAATCCTTATTCTTTATTTGAACCCAATGCCCATAAAAATAAATCACCAAAATTTCTCTTACTTCACAGTCCGCTCAATTTAATAAAAGTGAAGTACGAGAATTCCCAGTAATAATGCGCCATATCTTAGAAATGGGGAGAGCATTAGGTCTTAAAACTTCACAGGGTTCATTTTGGATGTAATTAGAGCTTCCTCACTCATGGCGGACCGAACCCATTCAAGAACCGTTCCTCGTGACTTGATATTATTTGCAATAAAAATTGGAATTGGAATTGTCTGCATTGAAAATTTAAGTCGGAATTCTGCTCGGTAATAATTGGACTTTGAAATTGTTTCCGTTTCAAATCCGCGTCTAAATGATTTTCGTTCAAAATGGGAATTGCGATTGTTTCCATTCGATATTCGAGTTGTAATGTTTTTCCTTAACGATTGAAACTCGAATTGTCTTATTTCAATAATAATTCATAGGTTACACCGGAGTAATGCAGGTTAAAGCACTTCGATTAAATCGAATCAGTTTATCGATCATCATTCTTAATTATATTACTTTCTTTCAATATATAATCTCCCCACCTGAACTAAGTTGCCTTTGACGATCATTGACAAAGCAATAAATCACTTATCCAAGTTATTATTCCACGTCGATCAAAAGCGTATATTGAAAAGAAATCCTATCACCAGCCGGAATAATAAGTTTCTCTAAATGATCGATAATATTGAGAGGAGCAGTGTCTCGCCGCGGACCGGCGACGAGATCCCCTCCCCTTCGGTAATTAAATAATTCATCAATTATATCCTCTGTACAAGACAGAAGATATTTAAATAGAAAAATAATCATTTTTTTATTTGCCGCGTTCGAATCACGCCATAACAACTCAATGATATATATATATGAATATTTTCACAGTCGATAGATCTCCGATACTTCCGACACGTAACGCTGGGCACAAAGCATGCATAAAAAGTATCTCATCCATCTGTGATTAATTTTTATTTCTCCCATTATGCATATAAACGCATAATGCTAAGAACAATCTAACCGTGCCTCCCCCCCCCGCCTTTACATAGTAATGAAGAAATTTCATGCTAAATCTTGCAAATTTGTGATTAATCTTTTTAACTGTACCATAATCATCATCATCATCATCGCCATCATCGTCCATCACCGGCGCGCACATAGGCATAAACCAAAAAACCATCGCTAATTTCGCAACTTTAGTTTAAAAATGAATTTAAAAATGCGCCGGGGATAAGCGGGGATGAGAGGGGGAGAAAATTAATGCCGTTATAAAAATGCCAAGCGAAAATTGTTGTAAATTGTGGCTGTGGAGCATAGTGTGGAAAAAGCGTATATGCATGTCCTTAAACCGCGGCGACTGGCAAAATCGCCGAGTATATATATGCATACACAAGTGTGTGCATGTGCGTGCGTGTATCGCTACAGGTGCAACGCGCCCGCGCGAGAACGGTTGAAGTCGAAGTTTTAACGGCCTCCAGAGCAGAATAATTCGTTACGTGAAATTATGTACGGGCGTATATATCTATAGAATAGAAAATAACCGCTTGCATAATATATGTATATATATATATATATATATATATATATATATATATATATATATAATATTATAATGCATAATGGGCGAACGCTATTATGTATATTCGAATATGTACTATTCTGTACCTAACATTCGTATATAAGATGTTCAATAATGATTCTATATAAAATCGATAGTCTGTGTGCATGTGTGTGTGCGCGAGCTTAAATACACATATTTGGTCGTCCCATATACTGTCTTACGGTTCTAATAAATCCCGGAAAACGTGACAATTTAACTACCCACTAATTTAGAACAATTGTGGGATAATATGAAAAAATACGCACGTATGGCCGTCTCCTCCGTAATGCACTTTTAATTAGTTCACTGACTATATATCTATACTATATTATCGAATTCGAAGGTAGGAAAATCTACCTCTAATGCTGATTTTAATTGCTTTTGTTCAGAGAGAATGCGTTCTTCGATTCGAGCACAATTTGCTATATATATATATATACACCATTAAATGATATATATATATATATATATATATATATATATATATATATATATATCATTCAATGCCTGTATTGATCTCTCGCTCAATTAAGTATCCAAAGCTTCCACAAGCATCCAGTCAATCAAAACTATTCTTAGAAGATAAAAAGGTAGAATACACACACACAACACACACACACAGAGAGAGAGAGAGAGAGAGAGAGAGAAAAAACCATCGATAAACACAAGCCGCGAATTTGCCCGTTAACAATTACAATTCTCTCTCTCTCTCTCCGTCCCTCTCTCTCTCTCTCTCTCTCTCTCTCTCTCTCCGTCCCCCTCTCTCTTTCTCTCTCTCTCACTCCCTCCCTCTCACCCCCTCGCTCTGTCTCTATCTATGTTTCATCGCCCCAGCGATATCTCCTCCGCGCGCCTCGGGTGAAAGCGCGGTCGTCGAGCATCTCCCTCGGGCGGCTGAGTCGCTGATGCAGCGCGGCAAAGCGCTGCTAATGGAAATCTGCTGCGGCGCGCGACCGCGACGTAGTCCAAAGTATATTATAAAAGTGTACGCGCGCTTGCGCGCGCGCGCATAACCGCCAAGGAAGGAAGCGCGCGCGGTGAAATCGTTGCGCTAATTAGGATCGAATGGTCTGCAAGTCGTGCATCATTGCGAGAGTATGTCCGGCGATTATATTTCAGGAAGATTCCTCTTATGTAGGTAATAATAATAATGATAATTTGCGATTGGCGCGATAGCACGGGTGAGAAGAATCTCGGTCGAAGGAAACCTCAACTAGATTTTCGATTGTCGCATTAAAGTAGTCAATGTTTTTTGCATATTTTCGATAACATGAATAGTTAGATTAGATAACATAAATAGTCAGATTGATGGGACGAATAATGCATGGATGGATCGATCAATAGATGATCCGATGAATGGATCGATCAGACGGTGGATGAATGGATGAATGAATGAATGAATAAATATTAGATAGATAAAACTATCGAGAAACGAACGTCAAATTTGAGTTGGTGAATTGATCTATATTGAACAAAAATACTCTGATGATACTTAGAGCTGTAATATGATAAATCAATTGTTAAATATTCTATTTTTATACAATACAAAATTTTTTGAATTTTTACATTCTGGAAGATGTTTCGATAGTCTTCAATAATGATCTAAACTGTACAATAAGAGAATAATAAATGTAATTATCTATGGAACCGTATTTTTCTGTCAACCTACGAGGATTTTGAACATAATCGTTTAATTTAAGTATCTAGTCGGAAGAAATATCTCACTACAGTCATCTCATTACAGTCAATGTAGCTATTAAGAATTTCCTACATCATCAGGCAGTCATAATAATCAAAGTTCACATAAAATGGAATAATGTTGAACTGTAAATAAAAATAAATCTGCTTGGGTGATGCAGATTCATTAGAAACTTTTTTCCGCAAAAAAAAAATTTTCGATGTGATTAAAATGATATTGATAAATATTTTTAATTGGATAATTTTTGCAATGCATCCCTTCAATTAACTTATTAAAAATTGCAAATTTTAAAGGCTTATTCGAAGGCTCAAACAAGGGCCTTTCATTAGCTAAACGTAAATGTGTCGTCGCGATCATAAAAGATCTCACAACCCTACTGATCAATATCATGGACTGACGAGTATATTATAAAAAGAAGACAATATTAGAAATATGAGAAGTTCGTAAAAAGTGCTTTGTCGTCATAGTGTAACACTTTGTCAACTGATGATAGTACGAAGAACTCGTCCAACAGAGTTTTATTACTACCGTTCTTCGACCAGGGTTTACAGAAAGGAAAAATTAGGTTGAGTCGATCGACGATGAAATGCCGCATATGAAGATGACTAAGCTATCCTGAGCAGCTTGTGTGATGCTCAAACTATATATATATATAAGCTAACTTTTCTTTTCTGTGCTACCTGTTTCAGCGCGGATAAAAACAATTTTAAAGGAGTTCGTTTTGTTATTGTACAGGATTGTAAGTTTCTTATAACGGTGATATCGTCTGCTTTCCATTCTATGATCATTCGTTTTGAATCTCATCTTTATAATACAAATATTGAAAGCGACTGAAACAACTACATTACTCTATTATACATAAGAAACTACCACATTTTCCAAATAGAGCAATGTTATAAAGTTCTAAGACTCCACACGACTCATTCGGTAATTGATCGGACTTATACCCAGTGCAAATTGGACTAAATCCTTACCAAAATTTACCGCTCTATCTATTTGGAAGATTAATATACTAAAAACTTCGAATGCTGGATTTTAGATGGAAATGTAATAATGAACATACGTGTTAATTTTCTTGAAATTGCATTTATCCAAATTTTTTGAGATTCGAGACATTTGAGATTTCTTTATTTTTACCGATCTCGTCAAAAGGATCTTTTTCATAGGTTCAACATGACAAGGCTCTATATGCACAAAATAGATTTTTTTACAGAATGCAACAATTTTTGGATCTAGCAATTTGTCCATTCGTCAATATTCGAGATGTTCAGAAGAACGATACGTAGAAATTCGCCTGGTCTAACTATCTTTCCTAGTTTTCCGCTAAAGGCTAAGTAAGCTACGTCAAATAGAACTATTCCAAACCAATTGCTGATTTATGACTTTTTATGTATCGCAATATAGCTATGTTTATAAATCTAAATGTATATTTTAAGGCATTTTTCTTTGGTACAGTTGGATAAATCGGGGCTAAAGAAATCCTCAAACTTAGAAGACTTTCTCATTCAGTCCTTCTTTTTATATGTATATACGAAGTATCATAAAAGTTACTCGATCCCGAACCCCCAAAAATCTACAATCCCCCGTCCATAAGTATCGATTCAAAAGATAGAAGAACGCTATCCTTATGAATTTCTCACCGAAAGCAGATCGAGTAAATATTTCGGAAAACGTCAGAAAAAAGCGATTGCTCGAGAAATCTACGAACGAACAATGACTACATCCGACTGCCCACAGATCCAGCAGCGAAAAAACGATAAATTGTACACACGCTATCGTCTGGATTATCCGGTATTGCGAGCGATAATCGCGACGGGAAGAAGAAGATTGCGGGTAAAAGGGCCGACCGTTTACAAGCGCCTCCGTGTCGCCGCCACCGCGTCGAGATAGAAATCGATGCCGAATCGAGAGGCGAGGATATTACTTTACTGTCAGTCCTATTGTACCGGGGTACACATATATATATCGAATTCACGCGCGCTTCGCTGTTCAAAGGAAATCGAGACGAGCGCGTAATTTTTCGACGGATCCATATAGCGTGTAAGAGGAGAGTAAAATAAGAATGATAATGTAAGAACTGTATCGATACTAATGTATATCGTAGAGTCACCCGACTTCATCGAATGAGGCGACATTGTTGAAGTCAAAATTGCTGTGAAAATGGCAACAGAATATCTTTTATCGAAGACAAGGCTTTATTATATTTGATTGAATTAAAGCATTTTGGCTTGGTTGAGTCCTATACGCGATTAATTCGTCATTTTCAATACACACTGCTATGATATTTATGGATAGAGTAAAATTAATCTCCTATTTTGGCCTCGTTTACATAAAATTTAACAAGAATACATCTATTTTAATTCATGCATTGTTAGTACTCTAATATCGATTGATTTACGAGTCAATATCGATATACATTACGTGCTGGTAAAAATTTATAATTTTAATAAGCAGTTGAAAAGGAAACACGCGTAAAATTCTAATAAATTAAATTTTTGAAAAAACAACGTTGTTTAGATTTTATATTTCCATTGGAAATTTATTGATATAATAATCACGAAAGATGATCTATTATACTATTTCATTGTCCAAAATTTCATACACCGCTATAATTTTACATTTTATTAAACTACATTTATAATTAATCATCGAGTTTTATGCAACTTATGAATTTTCACCCGTAAATCAATCGTAATGCAGAAATTATTGACTAACAAATTTAACGAGTCCTGTTAAAATTTTCTTTTTATTTTTATGCGCAATGTAATAAAGCTGTTTAGCCGAGCAATAAAGGATCATGAGCCAGATTAATTACACTAACAGTTTGGAATCGATGTGAAATAAAGGCCGATCGAATCGTTGAGCCCGTGTATAACAATCGCGGTTGCGGTGCAGAAAACTTGGTACGCGTGCGAGTGCTACCACTGTAAAGTGCCACCTTTTATTATGCCATTCGATGTAAGATAAGGATTTTATCGCCGGGATCGCGGGGAATTTGCACGATTTGTATACGTTTTGTAATGAGCCATTTATTTTACGCTTTAACTGTATTGCGCAGAAAATCGTCCGCCTTGGTAACTAAAATAATAAGAATGGCGTTAAAATTTTATATACAATTATGAATATTTGCAATAATTCTTTACGAATATGATATTTACCCATTTCCCGCTCAACATTGAATATTTCAAAGCCAATCGACGGAAAAACCTTTCTCGACTACGTAATCGTCCATAATAATTTGCCTCAATTATCTAATCTGTAAATTTCTATATAGTTGCGTAATTTACCAATGGCAAAAACAGAAAATATTCACTTATTATGTATGCAGATATCGCTTTGCAATGTCGCTAGTTCGAAAAAGACCATTTTCGGGCAATCGAGCTACGGTGAAATACATATGTATGTCTAAATTAGCGCCAAATCTATCGGGTAACGAGGTCGTACGATATATATAGAAAACTAGAACAAAATCAGGCCAAAATGAAGGTTAACACTATTACAATATATATATATATATATATATATATATATATATATATATATATATATACAGACGTATAAACGTTGTCAAAGTTTCTCCGTAGCAATTAAACCGAAAGCTTTCATATTATTGTCTTAAAAACCGACATGCTCGTACCGAAACAATCGGACTAATCGTCTCCTATCTCCTCTGCGCATTGTTCTTTCTTTTTTCTTTTTTAATCTATTTCATTTTATTTTAATGACCGACAAAAAAGAGACGAGACTAATAAGCCACCGGGTGTACACAATAATATTTGCTTCGACAATTGTTGAATTTAATGTCGAGCAATAAATTTACTTGTATTTCTTTCATGATATATATATATATATATATATATATATATATATATATATCTACAATTACACGATGCTACTACATAGCCCGTAGAAGAAATTGGACATTAGTAGGTACAAAAAAAAATCGTAGAATTTAAGGATGCTCTATTTAATATAGCTGGGAAATCTTGATACCAGCTTCGTTGCCCGCGTCTAATAAATAACGACTTTATATATTGCATGCATTAAACGAAGAATTTTAAATTCGAGAAAGATTTCAGTATACGTCAGGGAATGTCCCGCGAGTCCGTTACTTCGATCGGGTTATGCAAAAAAGTACAGCGAATTCCTCGTCTCTTTCTTCGTGTTTTTTTTTTTTTTTTTTACGTATTCGATGACGTCAACGTAACACTTTTAATTCAACCAATACATACGGTGCATGTGTCCGAGCGATCGTGTATATATATATATATATATATATATATATATATATATATATACATACATACATACATATAAGGTATACCTCTGCGACTTTCAGGAGTTATATCGCGACTCTCGAGCCGTCTTTTGATAACCCAGTGACCTAAAGAGAGCGAGTTCGAAAAATAACTGGTAATACGGCGAGAGTCGGGGATCAATGAACCGGCTCCTTTTATTCGGACCACGGAAGTGTATGCGTGTGTACATATACATAGAATGATTCAAAAGCACAGCTCGAAATCCTCTCAAGCCCATCCCCCTTAGACGAGTGTATTTTTAAGTTCTCGACTATTAGCGGTAATTTTTCTTTTTTCTTCAGTTGGAAATACGGGATGGACTGGTGAATTGCTTATTAATGCCGTAATTGTAAACAATTTTACGCAGTTCGCAAGCACGTGAATTTTTAATACTGACTCGATTAATTGAACTTGATATCGCGTTTAATAAATAGAAAATTCTGGTTTTCGCTCGAGAAGATTATGTCAGAATTTCGGGATTTGTCAACTGTACTCTAATCGTCCCGACTGAAATAAACATTTTTCCCGTACTCAGGCATGGAGAGAACAAAGAAATTCTAACATAATCTGTATAATACGTCGACGAACGTCAAAATTGAAATTGTCAATTTGTGCAGAGCGTACACCGTACATGTAGGAAACAATTTGGTAAAAAAAAAAGAAAAAAAAAAAATGAAAAACTACCCGCATATTTTAAAGTTAACAGATCCGTGTATCTGCATTGTGACGATTTCACTGCAACAAATTCTATTTTCCCGTCGTGTGCGTAACAAATCCTATTAACAGGAAAAAAAAGAAAGAAGAAGAGATTTTTTAATTAAAATCTGTCAAAACCTCGGGCATGAACACGCGTAGAGAGCAATTTGACAAAAGTTACTGCGTGTTTTAAAAACCATAGCAGACAGAATTATCAATCGGTTTGAGTAAAATTACTAATAATATCACGGAGCGTCTTTATTAATTTAAATTATTTGCATTGATTAAAAATAGATCTCGTTAAGTCGAACGAAGAAAATGTGCCAATTTTTCCTGCACCGTTTACACGTGACGTTTTACGCGATTTTTACAAATAGTGCATATGCAGAGCGATACCGAAAATATCGAGAGAGAAAAAAAAAACAAAGAAAAATCCAACCTCGCAAATTGAGTTTTGCACCAAAGCCTAAACAGCGCGAGTGGAATTCTCCCGTAAACGCAAACGGAAATGACACGAAGTAAGAGAGAGAGAGAGAGAGAGAGAGAGAGAGAGAGAGAGAGACAGAGACAGAGTGAGAGATCTGAGTTTATTAAATATGAGACCGAAGAAATTGTTCGCACGGTTCGGTACGAAGCGCGAGACGAACGAATTTTTACCTTTATGGCATTCTGCTCGAGGAGGTGACGCGCAGCCCTTGTCTTTGTACATATGCGCATGCATTCGAACACACGAGCATGCACGCGCGTCGACACACGCACACGCACGCACACGCATACACACACACAGACAATAAGCATACTTCCATTAGTAAACAAGAATGGAGCGCGCATCCGGAGAAAAGTTCGCGCGCATTCTTTTCGCGCGCCCGTGCGCGCTGACATCTCCGATGCTCGCTGTGCATCATCGGCGCGCGGCTTCTCCCAATACCGTTATAGTTGTCCTCCTATCTCTCCGTATATACGCGTGCCTTTGTAATATACATCTGTGAAACATATATATATATATATATATATATATATATATATATAAGAAACAAAGACTTCCCGCCGTGGAGCCCGTTTGCTCTACACCCCCTGCGTTACAATTTCCACTTTACCGCTTTACGAGAATAGTTTCGCGCTGATACCTATATATATATATATATATATATATATATATATATATATATATTTATATATAAATTCACGCTATAGCGAATCAGCTGTAGACGGAAGCGCACAAGTATTCACAAATTCTAATATCTAGTTATGTGCGCTCGAAATGCGCCGAATTTTCGAGAAACGGAGCGTATGGCGTTATTATATATACACAACCGGTGGGAATTTTAGTGAACGGCGTCGCGAGCCTAGATAAAAGTGTCTATAAGGACAGGTATATAGATATAGACACACACGCGCGCGCGCACACATGTACATGTATGTATGTATGTATACATTATAGGAACCCCTGCGCGCGGGCGGCATCAGTAGTGCAGAGGTCAAAGGGTCAGCCGGTATATATATACACATATTATGCACGGATTGTGCCAGGCAGTCAGCCAGCGCGGCTTTATCTACTTGGAGTGCACGCTCGGAGGGGTTGGGGGAGGTGGAGGAGGCATTGTGTTATTCGCCTTCTCTCCATGAGGCACGCGTCGCTCCGAACATTTCTCACGGTGTTCGAGTAGTATATATATATATATATATATATATATATATATATATATATATATATATTTGAGAGAGAGAGAGAGAGAGAGAGAGAGAGAGAGACCACGCAATAGCGCGGGAACGTGATTGATTTTTGTAAATTAATGGTGGAATTGGAAATTATTGTTTTACTTTTTAATTTTTATCGTATATATTTATATGGAAGTTGATGTGAAATACAATGGTATATTAAAAAAATTTACATGAAAAGGTCGGAAACGACAACTTAATATATGTAACATTTTTTCAGAAAATTTCAATCGTCTATCGTTTATCCGCGCAAAAATATCTATGCGTATCTCTAACTTTTATTAATTATCATCTCTTTTATCAATTAGACTCATACAAAAATTCTGCATCAACACAAATATTTAACATTATCATCAGCAATTCGCGTGTGCATTTGAAATATTTTCTTTAGATCCTAGTTCATTGACTGTTTTTATCCTTCATAGTGTAGCACAAAATTAAAGGCATTGTTTGATTGTTTAATCCGGAACCAGGGCAGGAGAAATTTCTAAAAGAAAAAATCGCGCCGTTTTTTGGTTGCAGCGTTTCGATAATCATTCGCTGAACTCTTCGGACAAAGTGATGAAAAATCTAATATATTCCCGATGGCGAATTTAATTGACGAACACATTATTGTTCTAAGTCAACAATGTATCGTATCCTGTTCTTAACACATAATTAAGTTTTCATAAAATTTCTAAAACACAATTTTGATTCATATTTTTAAAAAAAATAGCTTCTGTTTATTAAGTAAATATTTCCTTCAAGTTGTATCCAGTATTTTCTTACATTAAAAAAATATTCACTGAACTTCCGATGGTCCCGTTTGATTTAAGAAAACTCTGCTCACATCGACAAAACTACTTCGTTCATTTAGGAAAACACTTTTCTCGTTCGAGAAAATATTGACGCGACACGAGAAATTAGTGTTTTACCCCTCCGTAACAATACAACGTTGTATTTTTAACCGTAGTTTTCCAAATTCTATCGCCGACATCATCAAGTATCAGACATGTAAATTTAAGACGAATTTTCATCAATGCAGTATTTAATTAATAATACGAGCAACCTAATACCAACCTTCACGTTATCCTTCGAATCTCGCCGTGCGACTATTTATCAATGTATATATATATATACACACACAAATATAATGTAACAGAAGGTGGGTGCGCCGATCCCGGCTCAAAAGTGCCGTGCCCCTCTTCGAGTCATCCAGTAAGCCGCCTCTTATCCCCAGCCCCACGCCGCAGGAGGATAATCCAGAATAATGGAAAGCTCGCTCCTCCGATATACAATTCGTGATGCCCAATATCGCCCGTCCCGTCGCACAATCCAACAAGCACACGCGTCTTCGTGAATTATTCGGACGAAGCAGGGGCCCTGCACTGGGCAAAAATTGGGGTGAAAAAACCACAACAACAGCAGCAGCAGCAACAACAACAACAACAACAACAACAACAACAATGACGACAGCGTCAACGAGAACAGTAACGAACGATCGCGGCCTCGAATTCAACGCGACGTATCACTGAATATCGACCGGGGGACACGGGGTATTCGATCTGTCGAGTAAGATATAGAGAACGGCCGAGCGCGCGGCGCGCAAACAGTACAATATGTATATATATATATAGATATATATAAGTAGATATTCACGCGAAGAGACCCGCGGCCTGACTGAAGCCCCGTCTCCGGCTGCTGCCGCGGCCGCCGAGCACGCGCGCGCTCGCCTCGCGGGGCCACGAGGCCCAGAGAGAAAGAGAGAGAGGGAGATATGCACGTCTCCTCCCCCCCTGCCCCCCAACCGCTGCGACGCCTTTCTTCGCCGGCCCGTAGTAAGTCCCTTTCGGCGGCTGGGTCTGGGCTGGCTGCGCGATACGCGCGGCAGGCTGCAGCTGTGCCGAGAAACGATATATATATATATATATATATATATATATATATATATATATCGCGCGATACATGGGCCAACGGTGACTTTTTGTTTTCATTCTTGTTCTTGTTCTTGTTCTTGTTCTTGTTCTTGTTGTTCTTGTTGTTATCGTCGTTCTGACTGTTACTGTTACTTTTATCCCGAAAGTTTATCGTCAAGGTCCGGCGTGAAAGTGCGCGCTCCTTTAATTAGCCTCCTACGGTGCATACTCGTGTGTGTTGTCACGATGCAGCTATATGTGTTGTGTATAAATCGAGTCATCAATGCGCGTGCGCGCCATCGAGCAGAAGGGGTTTTTTTTTGGCTAAATTGAGTTCGACGAGCGATTGAAAGCGAAAAAAGCAATGAGTTGGCCGGGGATTAATCGAACGTGTATTATAACCCTGTTTCATGATTCCAAGTGTGTGTGTGTGTGTGTGTGTGTGTGTGTGTGTAGATCCAAGGTGTTTACAAACAAGTTCATTGGCTCATATTTACTCACAGTTTCACGAGGGTTTTCAAATTATTGTTTTGATTGAGTTTGAACTTTGAATGCATGGATTTTTAAGATCTGACGGAATATAGTCATAAAACAGTGTAACGGTAATAGATTTAAAATGATTTAATTACATAGGTCGACGATACAATTCATCAGACACCAGGTTATACCTGCAACCGAAGGTTTTTGACCTGTTCAATTAGAATCGAAATTCAAAATTGTTCTGGTTAATGTCTCGATTTTTTTTTTGTTCCAAAAGTTTCAACCCCAGAAAAGTACTATATTTGAAACTGTGCAGCATTAAATTTGTTTTTTTTTTCTCTCAAAGACTATAGAAACGATACTCAATGTATTCTCTTAGGCCAATCGACTTTGCGATTTTATCCAAACATGGCCTTTCTGGATCGAGATATTCAGTTTTAATAGTTTTGAATGACATCTATATAAAATTTAGAAAACCATAAACTACTAAATATATTCGGAAACTCAACGAATTCCAACCGAATTCATAAATTGGATGTTTATCGATTATGAATTTATATAGATGCGCTTTAGATGCAACAACCTTGTATGGATCATCAAAGTAATCATCAAGAGTGCGCTTTATAGATAAAGTCTATTTCGAGTTGGTAAAAGTCATGCTAACGTACTTTTGTATCTTTAGGTTCGAATAAGTAAAAAACTTGAGTGAACAATCCATATCTCGGATTTGGATACTAGCTCGTCTAAAACGTTCAAAATCGTATGTACTTTATATCTGGTAAAATACTTTTGCTGAAGTTTCACCGTCCTGTACTCTTAGAATCCCACAGATAAGATCAATCCTTTCGTATTAAGGATAAGAAACTTATATTTTTACCACAAACTCATGTAAATGTTATATAGTCCGATATTTAGAAATAGGTGGACTAATTGTAATTGTTCCATGACAATAACCGATGAAGATTTTTTTCTTTCGCTGCATAGTTTAAATAATTGTATTCATTTGCATCAGGCAATTGTACGCGTGACAGTCGCCATAATAGGAGCAGCTAGTGAATTATTAAACAGTTTATTCAAGGTCTTTCGATTGTATATACATTTATTAGAAAGTTTCACTAGTATATGTATACACTCAAATAAATCTGACAATTGCAATTATGAACCGTAATTTAAGTCACTCGAACTATAGATATTGTCCTTGGAATTGCCAATGTATCTTTACTAAATTATCTAATCGATATCGTAATCTAATGTATATATATATATATTTTTTTTGTAGGTGTCTTTTTCAACAATTTAATTACAAAGTTGGTCGAAGTGCTATTATTTACAATCGCCCAGGTAGGATATAGAAATCAAAATTAATTTTACCAATGAGGGACAATGTGATTTTGACAAGTTTGAAAATATGCTGGAATTTCGTGGACGTTCGGATTGTTCTTAAATCCTTAACTAAAATTAATTTTAATTTTTACTTTTGAAATTCCAGTAAGAGGGCGTTATAATGCTACTGATTCATAAAAAATACCGCAAGACCCGATAAAAATATCAGTTAGTCTTCTTTATATCGCTCTAAGAATGAAGAATTTTTAACTTCCAAAACGTGGTTTGTAATAAAGCCATATTTTATGAAGCCCTCAAGATTTATACAATTATTCGTCGAGTTACGAGGCCACAGCCAGTCAATATACCCAGTCTAGATGGAAGATCTGTCGGATCTTACATCCAAATTACTGAGGATCCCATCTCGAAAGTTACAAGAACTCCCGCGGGTAATTACGGGTATCTATATATATATACCTTTCGAGGACTAAAATTCGAATCCGCTCTTCGAATTACGCTAAGTACCGAGTCGCGTTAAAATTCAAAGCCTCGCCGCCGACCGATTGGATATCTAGGGCGCCTTATATATATATATATATATATATATATATCTACAGACGCAAATCGTAAAAGTGGAACTGCGCACCTGTGCTGGCACGCCGTGCTTTCTGTCGCGCTATATACCATTAATATATACCCCGGAGCAATTTATGAAAAATCGAGCCGACGAAAGCATATATATATATATATATATATATATATATATATATATATATATATTATGCGATATACCTAATGCGCATTTCGTATCGCCGAACAGTACGGAATATCTATATACGCATATCTATAGTTCGGGTTGTAATTTTAACGCGCGAAACGCATGATGTGTTATATAGGCGGCCGGCGATCGCTGAAGCGTGCCACTCGGCCCACGGAGCATGCACATATACGTCTATATAATGGTAAAAAGTTATTGTTTTCTTCACTGGTAAGTGCTACTTTTCGCGGTATGAGATGAGATCGGGAATTGGAGAATTTCTTCGAATCATATATATATATATATATGTGAAAGAGAAAGACTTTACTGAGTTTGTTTCCTTTGATCTATTGTACTTTTATCGATCCACTGTCACAATATCTATAATATTTCCTTGAAATTGATGTTGAACTATTAATGCCGTCCTAATATCTCTAAAACGATGAGAATGTCAGAAGAAAAATGCTCAAAAGCTGCAGAATCATTTTCATTCTTTTCTTGAATAGATTTGTGAACTTTAAAATAGATTACCAGCTAATGCAAATTTTTTCTTTTGTAATTTTATCGCTTTACTTAAAAGTCACATGAAAACATATTTTCTAATATCATATCTTGATTGTCTTTAGTTTTATCAGCCATAATGTTATAATTTTTGTCTTAAGCATTATTTCACCTTCCATTTATTTCTTAAAATCTGTACTACTATGTGTGCCTCCATTATTATCCTTATATATCCTTATATATCTATTATATAAGGATTGATTAATGAATACAACGCTAAATAAATAATAAAAGTTAACTTCAAGTATTGAATTCAGTTCCTTCAAGTGTAATAGCGGATCTCTAATCAATAAGACTGCGATGAAGGAAAACACAACGAACTAGTATGGTTAAACAATCTACTAATACTACGAACAACTAATCCTCCTTTTTCATTGGATAGCCTAACGAAATTGACCTGGAAAAATACTGAAATAAGTACTGTTGGAATTTGAAAGTGCCGAATAAGGCCTCGCTTTACAGCCATAAATCTCTTTATACAAAATTTATACGAAAGCTCGACGTGGCTCTCGCGTAACAATTGGCACGGCTTTATTGAATTGGGCAATTAATTGAAGACCAACTGGCAGCGCGTACAGCGTACAAAACACCGCATACGATCTGCGAAGCTATTAAAATCGACGAATTTCGCGGAAAAGTTTTCGTATAGCCGATACGTGCGTATACATACATACAGTAAAGTCATTTCCGGATGAATTATTGTGCTGCATGTAGAGCATCGTCTATTGTACGGTCGTTGAAGCGGACACGAAACTTTAATCATAAAAATGATAAAAGAAATGGATTCCCGCCAAAATTATTCCGGGCCGCGTAAAAAGGTCGGGTATAAAATTATTTTACGTAGGCGATCATCAGTTATGAAAATAATCGGGACAGTTGCACCAAAGATTCTTGTTCTTTTGAAAAAGTATGCCGAGAGCTGTCTCGGGCGTTAAGTCGTGTCATCGATGTATAATGTCGATGGATGAAAAGGTGCTTGAATTAAACATAATACGTGCACATGTCAGAGAAAGCAAAATCAAGGTAGAGTAGAGTAAATCCTCTAGACTTAACCCTAGGCCATATATTTATTTTCTTTTAGCGTGCATATACACATTTAATTAAAAAAGCTTTTCACATTTATACATTGTGCCTTATTGACGTTGGCTTAAATCGCCGAAAGAGCGTATTTTTTTTTAAATGCATCTTTAGTGAAACTCTCCAAGTGAGTTATTATTTTCCACGCAAGTATTTAACTATATGTTTCGTGAAGTATGTACATAAGAAATCTTCAATGACTAGTTTCAACGACCAAGAATAAAAAATTGAAGTATTTCGAAGAAATTTTACATTTTATCGCTACTATAGAAGTGATTGTTGTTTGCTAATGAAGAAATACAATGACAGAGACCGTTGCACTTACACGAATCTGAAAACCTTATTGTTGATCGACAAAATAAGCGAATCCTTCGACTGGACGAGATCTTCGAACAGTTCCACATCCACAATCCAATAATCGTTCAATGTTGCGCGTACATAGGAAAGTCTAAAGAATCAAGATATCTCATCTTCTGGAACAATTCATATTGGTAACTTTCCATTGACGAAGAGCGAAAGAGAGATTTTCACGAAAAGTAGGTGGAATATGGTTCTATCGTCTTGCTCTCTAATTTAACATCATGCAATCAATCGACGCTGCAAAATGCTCTTGAAAAGTTAAACTTTATCCTTATGAAAAATTATATAATAACAATAAATCTATATATATATATATATATATATATATATATATATATTCAGTCTATTCATACATGAAGCGTTGACCATTATATGCACAATTCAAGAAAACGATGATATTTCAACTAATTCTCAAGTTATTAATAAAAATCGTTACCTTTAATTCATATTAATTCCATTGTCAAGTTCAGAAAATTCGATACGTTTCGCAATTTAATTGTATACGTTTACTTCTTGCTTTAAGAAATAAATTTTTATTTTCTACTATATACAATAGAAAATTATTAAACTCGCATATGATTTTTAGCGATATACAGTATCATGAATTACCGGTAAACAACAATTACCATAAGCACCGTCCGCGTGTAGCATTTGTAACATCAATTATAAACACTGTATACAACTTAATAACTGCAATGACATGTATATCGCGGAAGAATGAGGAAACAATCTATTCATCTTGTAGGACGGAAATTGTTAGACGTATAATTGTTCGAAATAATACAGATTTTTATTGCAGTCAAAACGGTATCGTTAAATCCATTATGCACGATTGCCTTGATTCAACCTCGTTCATATATTACTACCGCTTTATCATTACGCGAACGAATTTCTTATTTTTGCAATCCGAGGAGAAAAAGACATCCAGATAATTGAGTGTTGCGGCAATTAGATTTAGCCGCTGTTCCGCTTTCTGCCCCTTCCCTCTCTCTCTCTCTCTCTCTCTCTCTCTCTCTCTCTCTCTCTCTCTGTTTTTCTCTATCGCTCTCGATCCTTCTCGCTCTCTCCACGCTTTAGCGTCGATCCTTAGCACCCAAATTAGTCGCAATCTAAAGTCGAGGGCGCAACTTAACGAGTAAGATGGATTTGCCGAGAAGAATAACAGGCGGTGCGTGAAAGAGGGATAGGGCGCGCAACCAGGTAAGATATATAGGTGTATATATATATATATATATATATATATATATATATATATATATAGACGTAAGACGGTGAATAAAGTAATTCGGGCGAATTAAACTGCGCTTAACGCGAGTCCTCGGGATTCTCGCCGCGTCCAATAAGTCGTCCGAAACTGGATTTTCGGAAAGTTCCGTCGAATGCGATATTAGTTTTTAATGAAAGAACTGATCAAAAACGTATGTGAGCTTATGAAAAAACGTTATGTTAGAACATCGTAGATTTGTAAGCCATGTAAAAAAAAAAGTTAAGAATATTTTCAAGCTTCGTTTAGGTATCGAAGTAATTCTTGCTCAAATTATATAAGAAGCGCGCAGCTAATAGCATTGATCAATCTTTCATTTGATACTTAGCAATTGCTTAATCGAAATTATGAAATGTGCATTATTCGCTGTGCGAACGAACGTAAATGCAGAGCCACCGTGGCGAACCAGAGAACTGTTGGCGGTAAAAAAAAAAATAAATACCCCAGCATAGACGACGTATACACATGTGATAAATATTTAATACTATTATAATTATTCAAAAGACTGCCTCTTGTAGTTTGTACTCACAAAATTTCAAATATATTTAGAAAATAGTTATATAGAAATTATAATAAATATAGAAATGTGTATAAGACAGAAAAAAAACTTTATTCATATTTTTTACTACAAAAATATCTATTGTTCAATTAATTTGTCAAGATCAATATGTCAAATTTTTATTTACATCCATTTTCATGCACTTAATCACTAAATATTTGAATCGGTCTTACAGTCTTTTTACAAATAATTATTATTATATATATTATAAAGTAAAATAATTATAATAACAATCAGACTGTCCTTATTTGTAATTACTTGCAGAGAATTCAAAATTTAAAAATTAGAATTAATATAGTTCATGAAGGAGAAAAATACAGCTTAATCGTATTATAACCTAATATAATTATAATATTAGTCCCAATATCTTTATTTAAAATAATATTATTAGTGAACGACAATGGGAACGTTACAAATGCAATTTTATCATAAAGTAATATAATTATAATGGCAGTCGCATAACTCTAAATTAATTCATTATACAATTAATCGTATATTACATTTTATTGTTCACCCACGGCTCTTTTTTTCAATGTATATATAATGTATTAAAGTTTTTGCAATAAAGCTCGGTACTGGCAATATAATTTGTGGAATCTCAGGTTGGTGAAATTGCCACGGGTAGCGCTCGCGCGGAGAAAGCGTTCGTCTACGAAGCGAATACTTTATTGAGAATATTAGTAGTAGAGCAGAATCTAAAAGTGCTGGAATAATTGTCAAAGTTGTATATATACATTATGTGCGAATTAATAAAAACTTTTCTTTCATAATTTTTGCTGTTTTTGAAGATTTTCAACAGATTTTCTTTTGAAGATACTCAGTTATTCCGAGTGTGCCGAATCTTTCCAAATATTGTCTAATTGTCAAAAAATTTTGTTAAAATAGAAAAAACTATTTCGACCAAAATATTTTCAAAAATTAGATCAATGTTTTTGTTCGATGTTCTTTTTAGATTTTAAAGTATTAAAAAACTTGTAAAATATTTACAAGATAAATCTGTATAAAATACTATTAAATAATTGAACAGAGGCTTCAAAATGTCTCGATCGCTAGAAAGAACGTGTAATTCAGTTGTCCGAGTAGAAAAATCGTACATCTGCTTTGTTTACCAATACATTGCAGATTAGCGTCAGTATTTATTTAGGAGCATAAATAAATCGACGCGACGTTATGTAGCATTAAAAAAAAAAACTATTTCAGCAAAGGTTGCTAGCCGCTAGGTGGCCAAGATGTTCTGCATCGTTTATATATCTTTTGCGTCATTATATATCATCTACTCTTAAGAAATAATATAAACTTCTTTTAAATAGCCATAGGTATCTTCATAACAATGAGGGTAATTATCGAATTTTGTTTAAAAATTTATATGTTCTATAGTTTTTCAAATAATTGCAAATCTTCAACAATTTTCTACAATATTCTTATAATTCAAAATTTTTAAGAAATATTTTATGAAACGTTTCAATTAATGTTTTTAAAAAATTATTCTGAAATAGTGTCGAAATAAAGATTTTAATTCTTAGAAGGAAATTTTTATGTATTTTATAAACATTTTAAGCTTATAAAATTACATATAAAATTTAACTTATTTTATAAACACTTTAAACTTATATTCAAATATTATTATAAAATGCTTATAAATTATTTCAGAATATTTCGTTATCAAATAAAATATTTATAAAAATAGTTTAGTCGTATTTTACTGCTCCCAGGTGCTTATAACTTATTTGTCATTAATTACAAATTCCTAATTGACATTTTCAATTTATTCGAGGCATGCGCACTGTTAATACGGGCGAATCAAATTTTTTTTTATCGGACTTGCCGCACGCTTGTACAAACAACACACCCGTCGTATTAGCCATCCCCTCGTGAATATTCCAAATCCCATCCGTATGTAAGTACGCGTAAAAGAGAAATTTTCATATAAATTAAAAACCAATCCGGCAAATTGGCTTCCTTTCAAAATTTTCCAAAGCGCGTGTCCCCCCCCCCCCACGGCTTTTTCTTCCATACCACCCCCGCCCTCCCCCAAACCCTGGAAAACTATTCGTTTCTACCTTTTCTTTTTCATCACCCCCCGCCTCCTCTCACTTCTAACCGGGGTCTTTTGCGCAACTCCTTACACCGCTCTTCCCTCCTCGTTCTTTCGACTTTCGTTCTTCCGTTCAGTTGTTACTTTTGAGCATTTCCAACCTAACGACCCCGCTGCCCTTACCCCCGTCCCCCGCTCGCCCACCGCTCGCCACGCCCGAGCGCTTTATGCCCTTTCTAATCAGGAAAATGCACTTTCGTAATTCGGATACGTCGCGGAGAAATTGCTCGGTTGGTAGAGGAGAAACTATAAATAATAAGACGAAAAATAGAGCTTGCGCGATTCAACGATATTGTCTTCGATCATATTTTTTTTAGTTTACAATCCAGATACATTTGTGTGTGTGTGTGTGTAATATGCACGGCATCCAAGACGTATATTCAATTTGCCGACAAAGCTCCATTATATCTACTGGCAAAAACCGGCCTCCCTGCATTCGCATACACGTATGCGCGAGTACGGCAGTATTCCGGATTCGTTCGAGCATATTGTATATATAATACTTAAGAGACTTTTGACAATCTCTACAAAGTACCCGCATCCAAGACGGAATTGCGGATTCGCGCTCTATATATATATATATATATATATATATATATATATATTATGTATATGAACTCTTTTTTCTCTTTTACCGATAACCCCATCCCCCTGCCCCGCCGCCCTTCCCATATATCCCTTTGACTGCGCGAATCTGCTGCGCGAACCCTCCCGTCGGGAGAAACTTATTCTTCGCCGCTTTGCCTATATAAGCTTCTCTGGCACTGAGCTGCTCTCTACATCGCGCTCGCTTAAACCCTATTTACACACGCGCGCACACGCACACGCACACATATGCACGCATGATATGACATTTTTCCTTTACCTGGCCGGACGGGTACGGAGTGGACGCTGCGCGACCGAGCTCACGCTCTCTCTCTCTCTCTCTCTCTCTCTCTCTCTCTCCTCTCTCTCTCTCTATAATGGACAATTTCGTTAATTTCAACATTAGCGGTAATATATTAATTTCAGGGATTAATTGACTCGGAAACATAGTATTAAAAGAGCTGAAGGGCGGGAATGTCTTTTTGATTTTGATACAAAATTGCGGGAGGAGGAAACGTGATAAAAAAAGCAGCCGGTAAATTCATCAAAGGAAAATGTATTTAAACATTTCTCCCCCGTGAAACGAGGGGTGTATTTCTGAACGTTGCAAAAATTTTTTCCCCCTTTCTTTATTGCCGTTTCTTTAATCAACGGGCATCGATTAGTATCGGAGGTACGATTGACCTTTGTGAGTCGCGAAAGTCTCGTATGAAATTGCATCGAACGTAAAGCCCATAATACGCCCCGTATTCAATATTAATAACGCGAAGTGACTCGCCGGTCCAAGGATTAATTCATGTAATTAAATACAAATCAGTAGTAATTATACCGAAAATTAATTAATGTATATAATTCCGCTGGATTTCAGTGATTTTCATTAATTTAAATTTAAAACGAAAATTCAAGCTATTACCCGTGTAAAACAAGTTTTCCGAATTAATATTTTAATGTAAATTATGTAAATAAACACAGTCGGAGATTGATACAAAAAAATTTTTTTTTGATCAATTATTATTTATTTCAGTAATTCGTCAAAAGCCGTTTCATTAACTGACCAACCAAAACAGCCATTGGCATAATTGATAAAATAATTTTTGTGAAACTTTATGCAAAGGAATCTATTTATTCAACCCGAGAATCTTAATATTAATTATAAATTATGTCTCACCAAGTTTATAGTGCATTTTCAATTCGGAAAATAAATTTTTATTCTTCACCGTCAACTGTTTCATTAGCAAGCCATTTTTAAAATAAGCGTAAATGTGTCAGAAACAGTAAGTTTCAGTAATTTGATCGATATTGTAAATATCGATTTATTGATATTTTGATCTATCAATATATATATATATACTTTATTCAGAAATATATCGATATTCTACCATAAATATTTAGAAGCAGATAAATAGATGGAAACGCAAATAAGTTTAAAACAAGATGGGCACAAGTAGAGATGGTTATTGGCTCATTTACCAGCGGTATTAGGGAGCTTTCCATATTTAAGAAATTGACGTGCCATATTCCGGTTCGTGAAGAAAATCTCGGGTATTCAACGTACATAATAATAGCAATTGCCGTTGTATTTACTCGTTCAGGAACGAGTTCTTCTGCACGTAAACGTGAAAAATAAAACAAAAAGGCATAAAAGCAAAAATTTCAATAAGTGAAAGTTACTTTTCGAATTTCATAAAAAAAGTTATAGGAATAATATATTCAGATAGATTAATTTAATATTTGTAATTAGTGTAAGCTGAAAACTCTTGCTGGTTCGATTATCCATTAAATTACATATAATAATCGGTAATTATACGTCCTATCGATAAAGAAAATCCATCCACATAGATTCTTATGTATCGATGTATTAGAATTTGATATTTATCGATACTCGATATTCATATAATGACAGACATCTGCTATCACTGACTATATAAGTAAGTCAAGTTTTTAAATAATAAAATCTAATCGAGATAAAAAAACACCATAAAGATCCAATCTTTCACCGTTTTATACCTATTTATATATACATATACATATATATATATATATATATATATATATATTGCAGAAAAAGATAAGCAGCATACCGTCGGCCGAACTCTCGCTCAAAGAATCTTCGCTTTCTCTCGCGCATCTCTCCCGCACGTCTGATGCGTATATTATACTTCTAAATGCCAATCGATATATATATATATATATATATATATATATATATATATAAGAAATCCTCCCGCACGGCACATTGTAATCTCGCTTCTCTTTAACCGGCGCGAAAACCCGGCATTATAAATATCCGTGCGCGCGCTCGATCTCGCGGCGCGGAAAAAGACAGGACGAAGGGGGAAAAATGCGCGAAGAACAATTCCTCCCACTCGCCCGTATAAACACATAGTACATATACCCTATATATACGTACATTACATATATATATATATATATATATATATATACACCTATGTACACTCCATCTATACTCCCGCGCGGGGGCCTGATGGACTTTCACGTTCGACGCTGTGTTGCGTTGTAGTCATAGTTCGACTTAAAGGCCTGCTCGTACCTCTATATGTCTCTCTCTCTCTCTCTCTCTCTCTCTCTCTCTCTCTCTCTCCACCTATCTACCTTTCTCTCTTACGCATGTAAACTTACCCGATGTACGTACACCTACATAAGAGAATACAAGCCTAGGCGCCGTGCGTATGTGTGATCCACTTGCGAGCGACTGTAAACTCGAGCGTTTTTACGGGGTCACGCGCAACCTTTCGCAGATTATTTTCCGCGCACGGCTATGCATGTATATATGCATATATCTATATGTGCACGTAGAGCAAGAGCGCGACTTTTGCGAGCGCTCCTCTCGAAACTTTGCCGCGATGCTACACACGCACCACACACACACATATATACGGTTTTGCACGCACCGCGCGTTCGTCGGCGCGAGCGCCCGTTAGTTCGGTCACTTTTACGCGATGCCCTTACTCGCGGGTGGTTAGGGAGGGGGGATTTTTTTTCCGTTTCGTTTTTCCGTTCTTTATTTTTGTTATTCTGTTGTTTTTTTTTCCTTCATTCGTTTTATTTCTTTGTAATTGCGGACGCGGAATGCGACTGTTATACGCGTGATTCGTGAGCGAGCGAGCGAGCGAGCGCGCGCGCTCACGCTCCCCTTTATTGTACGTATATGCCGTTACGTGCGAAAGCGGCGTAATTTGGTTATTTACGCCTCTAGGATTGATTCCCCTACTCCGGGCGTCGATTTTTTTTTTTTTTTTTTTTTTTTTTTGTTTTCACTCCTTTCTCGCTCTTTTTTCTTTAGCGCGAGGATCGCTCGCTTTTCTTTATTGGAACGTGTGGACGTTACGTGCGCGTGTTTTCGCGACGATGATTTGCAGTTCGTTCTTGGTCTCCGATACGCGGCCACGGAATTGTTGTAAATATAATTGCGGCTAATTGCGAGTGTATCAAGAGAGCGAGCGTTCCGCGGGGTAGCTCAAGGCACATTCGCGCGACTGATGTAAAAGTACGTAATTCTTCGTAAAAGCGCTCTTAAAGACTGTGCGTTGTTTAATTCAATGTAATGTTTAGATGTGATTAAAATTTTCACAATTGTACGAAACGAATTTTTGGCCAAAGCTTTGGCCATTCTTCCGGCTTAATGAACCTACGTTATAAAACTATACTTGTATGTACAAAGAACCGGTAATATCGTGTGTTGAACAAAAGCTTGTTCTTAAATTATTTGAAATCAAATTTTTTTTTTTGCGCTCGTCAAATTTAAGATTAAATCGAACGTTGCATATCGCGTAACGGCTTAAGAAAATAATCATTGATTATTTCCAAAATTATTCATTTGCAATCTCGTCGACTAAAGTGGCGTTCTTTTCGCGCTCTTTTCTTCCTCTTCTTATTCTTCTTCTTCGTCTTCTTCTTCTTCTTGCAATGCTGCATTATTATTCAATACACGGCGCGCTTTTATAGCCCCAGAAAACGTTGGGAATTACGCAATACGCCGTATCCGATAAATACAATATATATATAGAAAAATATTTCATGAAAAAAAGAGAACGGGAGTAAAAAAAAAGATAAAATGAAACATAAGTGACCGCTGGGGCCCGCCACTGTCTCGCGAACCAATTGTGGTAACGATTATTTTACGTAATAATGTCGTGCGCTATACAAAAGGAGATTCGATGCTTTCTCGAGGGTATAAAAAATAAAACTTTGATCGCGTAACTTGGCGATAAAAAATTTTTTATTGCGATATTTGTAACGCGAGAAAAATGGGGGGCGGGGCAAAGAAAAAAGGAATATTGAAAAATTATCTCCCGCGCGTCGTGAAATAAAGGAAATCGCGCGATGTGTAACATTTAAATGGAAAAGGTTCATATATTATTTATATATGTGTCTGTATATAGAATGCGGGAAATCAATCGACTTTTATACCCGTATAATATCTTTGTTTTTCATTTCGCAGAAGAACGAAGCGTGCATTTATATTTATATATATATTTATATATATATATATATATATATATATATATATATATATATATATACATTGTATTGTATTGAAAAGAACAATTTAATTTACTTGTTGTTATTATTAGTATTATTATTATTTTACATATATAATGAAAATTCGGGATTAACGGGAGAACAAAAAACGGAAAATCGATAATTAAAATAATCAAGTGCGTACAAACGTGCTTATCGACTGTCGAAACATAAGATATTACAAGGCTCAGAAATTCCCTTATAGTGCTAAATGATCGAACGAACGAACTCTATATATATATATAGTATGTATATACATCGCAGCTATCTAAGCGAATAACGTTCGAAGCTGTAGATAAGGGAAAAACGGCCCTTCGCGCGCAGAATATACCCTCCTCTACGGAATTTTCCCCGTCGAAGCAAGACGTTAAAAAGGCTCGGGTTAAAACCCGGGGGCGTGTGAGAGACGGCGAGGGGTGAGGATGGGGCCGTGGGAAGCGAGGAAGATTTCCCCTCCATCGGCTCTCCATGGAACAACCCTATATGCAATAATTCCGCCGAAGTAAGTGTCTACTTACCCCCCCCCCCACCCACCTCCACCCACCCGCACCTCGCCCTCCCACGCACTTTCGCTGCCGTACGTCGATTCAACGGACGTAATCCTCAGCCCCTCCCTCCGCCCCATCCGCCCTTCCCGTCGAGATCGCGCGGCAATTCTCTCTCTCACTGTCTCTCTGTCTCTCTCTCTCTCTCTCTCTCTCTCTCTCTCTCTCTCTCTGTCTCTCTCTCGCTCCGCCATCCTGTACACGCGTACTTTGATTCGTCTACCCGCGCGGCTCGCCCTCTCCCCCGCCCTATACGGCCGGGGATGAGAAAGTAATCTAAGAAAAAGAAAAAGCACTTTGGAAAACCTTTGTCCGAATGCTCTCCATCGAGCGAAGAAAAAGGGCTCGACTTCTCGCATTGTCTTTCCTTCTCACTCTCTGTCTCCATCTCCATCTCTATCTCCCCCCCCCCCGCGCCCCTTTCACTCTCAAAGCGAGAGGTGGCACTCTGTCGCGCAGCCTCTTCATCCGACCGTGCACAGGGAGTCGTGCACGTATATTTAATACACTCGCTTGGGGTGCGCCAGTTATTACAAAGACGCGGGCGAAAGTAGAGGTGGGAGAGCGAACTTTCGCTCGATCGGCCGTGTATAACGCGCCGTGTTTATAATCTCTTGTTTATATATATATATATACACACGCGCGCGCGCGCGCGCACAAACTTCGCTCTGTACTTGCACGGTACTGAGGCTACTCGTGGACGAAGTGGAAAACCACGATGGGGTGGCGCACACGGGGTCGAGGGCCAAGAGTGCCGGGATTCGAACGTGTCCTGCACTGTAATTGCCGTTATAATAAAAGGACCTGCGAAGAATGCACACTCCCCTTAATCTAGACCTGGATTGGGATATTATAGTTTTTCGATTAATTCTCCAATTAATACAATTAAGAATTACTTTACTGTACTTATTTTAACGAGTTTGAATTTCAGTTTAGTTCAAGTAAATCAAATAAATGCGCCATTAGGGTAAGGAGTATTTCAATTGTAACGCATAATTGTTAATTAAATTTTTCTTTCAATGTTAATTTACGTTAAAAATTAATTAAAAATCGCGTCGCCTTATTAATTAAAAGTAACTTTTTGAGATGTTTCATAAATTACGCTGCACATCTATACTAGGAAAAGACAAAAGCTTTGCTGTACACTTCTTGTCATTCGAGTAAATAGAAAATCAAGCGAAATATAGTAATCAAAAGTTTTATTAAAAGCAAAAGTTTGGTAAGATCGTGGCCTCTTTGATACAAGAAATAATTGCCGACAATGAAAAGACAGAAGTTTACTTTGGTTTTTTTTTTTTTATCTCAGAAACTTCACCTTCATAATTCCAAGAATATGGAAAGAGTCTTTATATACGTATGATCTTAAAAATAATTCAATAAGAGCAAAATAAAATAAACAGTAACCGTTTGCTCAAGCGGTAAGGGCATCGGCTTGTTTACCAACGTTAAACGCTGGACTTTGCTTGCCGAGTAGAAGCTGTTCGATGGTCCACGTTCCATTCCCGTTAAGCGAATGTTGAAAGAGTACTTTGAAAACATTAGTTTCTGGATTTTTGAATGTCAGAAATTAAGCTTGTTAATTGTGTATGTCTCGTACAAACACTATTTAGTCCACAAAAATATAAATGAATAAATAAATTACTATCGAGAAACTAAGAAATTATAAAGAATTTATCAAAAAATCCATACTGAAAAGGTACACATGTTTAGAAACTTGAATATTTAAACTATATGTAGTTGTTCCAATTTTGCGTAGCAGTTAAAGATGGAAGAAGTAGAGATTACTTCACTGTTACTCACAGTAATCTATATATATTCCAAACAGATATATCGTAGGATGTTATTTAATGAACATAAATTTCGTTCTAATCACAAATATAATAACTGTTGTTCATTCATCGAATTCGCTGCTAAGGAACGTACAGCTAAAGCTCACGACACATTAGAACACGCCCTGGCTAAGCAAAACCTTTAGCAAATGGTTTGTACCTTTTCAAGCTGGTAATTTGGACTTGGACGTCGAAAAATCATTTGGCCGGTCAAACAAGATTGAAAAGAATGATTTTAAAATATGGTTTATTGAAGAGTAGAGCCAAAAATTTAAAACAGCGTGGACATTATTAATATTTGATTTATGAACGGTAGGAAAACGTTCTAGTTTGGGCATTATCCAGTAGGAAATAAATGTAATCCTATGCAAATTGAAACTAAGATTAAAGGACGTTCCGCAACGTGCGATCCACTGCTTTAACAGAAAAAAGCAAAAGCTTCTCGAAATTAATCGAATTGTTACCAAATTACTTACAGTCGATTTATTATGACGATCCAAAGCGCTGAAAATGACGAGTTAAGCCAAAGGGGAGCCATCCACCTAAGCAATCCATACATCCATGGATCAAAGCACCTGCCCTGTATTTGCTGGGGATCAGAGAGCTGTCAATTATTGCGAACTGTTAAAACCGTATAAAATACCGATACTGAAGCTCTTTAATTCCTTGATACGCTTGAGCCGCGGCATCAACGGATTAACGGTGCAAATACACCGTAGTATCCGACAAAGTCACTGACAATTCAAAAACATAACCTAGAAACACGCGAATGGCAAGTACTATCAGCCAACATACTCGCTGTGTTCGCAAGATATTGATCCTGTAGAGTACGACTTATTTCCTATAATGGTACATAGAGCTTGGTTGAGCAGCAATTCACTGCTTATGAAGATTATCAAAACAAAATCGATCGATTGTCCCGAATTCCAACTAGAGACGAAGCATTTCTACGCGATATTCCTGCCCGAAAAATGCTCTCAAATGGTATAAAGTGATGTTGGAAATTGACCTTAATTAATATAGTTTTTATATTCTTGTAAAATAACCAAAAAAATTTTTCAATAGAAAAGACGCAACGAAGCCTTTTCATCTTCTAATAGAATGGAACATATAAGATTTTTTCAAAGTTATTTTGAAATAATAGCTTATCCTTAAGTTAAAAAAATTACTTGACAGTTTTATCATATCGTTTATATTATGTATATCGTTGCTTTTTTATGCGATAAATGAACTGTATGTAAACTATTCGAAAATATGATTATTATTTTAAAAATTCATCTAATATCATGTCCAGAAATATAGTTCGGACTTGCGCAACTTGGTGTCCGCGCGGCTACTGACCTCTGGAAGTTCGAACAATGTACACAGGGTGTATTTAAGACTGCTACCTGTCTGTCTATCCATCTGTCCATCAGCTACTACAGCCACCAACGCTCATCCGTCCACGTATCTAATTAAGGTAGATGAAGATAAGAATTCGTGAAAGATTTCAATCATCAATATAAAATCTTTACGGCTAGCTGAAATTGTTAAAAAAATCAATTGTAATAATTTCTTATACAATAGCTTCAGGCCAATGGTCTTTTTATATCAGGTATATCGAAAGAGACCTGATGTCAATAGATATTTATTTTACGCAAATCATGAATGTATTCGCATTAAGCAAAATACGAAAAGCTATTATTTTTTTTAATTTTACAATTGGATAATTAAATATACCAGTTTGATCAAGGGAATTGAAGGAAATTATTATAATAATATAAGACAGTTTAGTATAAGTGCTTTATAAATTCATAATATATGGTAATATTTTTAATTTTATATCAATGAAATCAAATATGTTTACATATACAAATCTTCAAACTTCTCTATCATTCAAAATAAATTTGATTTTGACTTCTAAAGGAAAATGGCTTAATCCGGTACTTCGAGTGTATTCGCTCGGACTGGTTTCAGGAATAACCTCGTCTCCCTCCTCCGGTTCCCATGCCGAAAAAGGGTTTTTCTTCCCCTACCCCCTCCCGCGCTCTTCGTTTTTTTTTTGCAGATTGAACTTTTATGTTCATGGTACACGGGGAGCGAAGCGGGGCGCTTTCTTCGATCGGACGCGAGCGCATTTGCAGTTTGGGCTTTCTCGACTTTACTATATGTATATATACGTATACGAAGTCAATGGAGTGAACGCTCAACGGAGGCTTATTATTCGCGAAAATTTTTCACGAAAACGGTAGGACACATTGCTCTAACATCTATATATATATATATATATATATATATATATATATATATATATATTATATATATATATATACCGTTTAATATATATGGAGCAGATTTTAGAGTCGGATCCGTTTGTGATACAACTACTCTATACATATTTCTTGACTTTTTTCGTTATATATTCATTCGATTTATTGTAGGATAATGTGTTCGAATCGTACGATGATTTTTTTTTTGTATCAAAAAAATGTCTCTATCCATAGATATGCGATTCAAGCCATTCTTTTCGAAGAAATTTCTCGCCCGATGTTAATGCACCGGTCCTAAGTGCATTGTTTACATCTGTCGAGGTTACTTTTGATAATAAGATTTTAGTACAGCCCTGACCCCTTTTAGCGATTTACTTCTATTTGAGCAGTGTATCCATATCTCCATCCGTTCGCCAGTTTCTTTAGTTTTGACAAGACGGGAAAGGAGAATCGATGTTCGGTTCGAAGGCACTGGCTCGGGTGGATCGTTCCGCTGTTATTTTCACAAAAGAAAAACAAAATCACGAGCAAACAGCGACCGATCAAGCGGATTTCGATCGCGATGCAAATGCGACGGAATTACTTTTCCGATAATCCATGACGACTGTGCTCTTCTGGGCTTTTCCATTTGGACGATTGGTCTTTTGTGAGGACGTTCTAACCACCTTATACCCATAATTCGCTATCAGCCGGGTACACTAATAAATGGATCATTAGCTTTGGTATCTATTTTCCTTGCGACATGCGCGAAAAATAAGACTTTGATATTAGAAAATATATCTATATTATGCATAGATCTGTCTTGAATTTTTGCGCTTTCAATAAAAAGAAACTGCAACAGAAGTAACGGAAAAAATTAAAAGAAACATAAAAGGAACAAAAAAAAAAAAACAAGAAAACAAATAATCAGAAAGCAAAAGAATAAAAAGCAAGGAACTAAACTCTCCATGTCCACGTGATTAGTCCTAGGCTATGCTTAACAAGCGATCATTGAAGAAACGACCTAGTATTTTTGAAGGTTCCTTATCAGCGAAAGCAAAAACTACGAGTACTTGTCTCGAACCGATGACAAGAAACACCGAAATTTCCATCTTTATATTGAATCTTATTCGTGATATTGGCCCACCGTCTTGAATTTAGAAAAATCCAATTGCAGATTCGCAATCGGCGATTCCAAAAACCTTAATATTACCCCCCATCGATTTGAAATAAGAGATGAAACGGCCGATTTTCGAGCCAATATATCGGGCTTATCGGTTCTTCAAGGACTAATGCAGCACATGTATAACTCAGTCTCTGCAGCAATGCTCGTATATACAGATGGAATGTAGACTATGGAAGAGCACGTGAACGTGTTACTGGTCCTTTGCAACTGCAGTAGCGTCTTCTACGCGTCGAATATACGCCTACACCGGTCGTAATGCGCGAATATAGATGGAAAGGGTCGTAATGATGCAAAATCCTGCGGGGAAATATATATACATATATGGGCTGAGTAATCGATGTGGAATATCTTACGAAAATTGCGAAACGACCGATTCTCTTGGATGGGGACATAATGAGCGAAGGTTGGTTACAGTCGGATGCCGGGATGATGATTTATATTTGCGAAGAATTGCGCTTTAACGCGGCGCGCTCGAATCGTAACAGCGAGAGGTTTCCCGTAACGTTCAATTATTACGGGTTCGTTAAAAATGAAACATTGTATTTTATCGCGTATCGAGAGCAAAAGAGGAAAGAGGGGGGGTAGGGGGGAGGTAGGTGCTATAATTCAATTTGAGACCAGTCGATGTAAAGTGACGATGATTTCGCCGAATTATCACTAACAGCGCGAAAATGTGTTTTTGAAATGTTTGCTTTTTTTTTTACAGCGATTTACAGATTTTTAAAAGGATATACTGAACAGTTTTCAATACATTATACAATAATATTGTTAAAATATTATTCAATGCTTATGGAATATTTAAAAGTCTTTTAATTCTATGTTTTGATAATATTTCTAATACTACTCAGAGATCATCATAAAATAATATTTTTTGAATAATTTTTTATTAACTTTACAATATTTTCTAACGTTTTTTAATCAAAATATGCTTATTATAAATGTTTTCGCGAAATAATTTACATAAGCTTAGTAAAATATGCAAAGTATTTCGACGCAAATCTTTTCCAATACTGCGTGCTCCTAGGATCGTTTTACCGGGCGAATAATAAATATACGTAGCAAGCACGAAGGCGAAGAATATATGGTATTCTTCATTACAGAAAACAAGATTACTTTTTATTTTAAATCTAGACTCGACTGTGAAACTGTAATCTCGTGTCAATTATTAAATTTTGATTGCCAATTAGCAGAGCAAGCCGAGACCCATCGTTACCTCGTACCAGAATGGACTGAGCGAGCGGCTTTTTTTTTTTTTTTTTTAAATATTTACTCAAAACATGTCAATCGGATTCGCGATGTTTTCAACCACCTATGGAGCGGCTATATTTAACGCGAGTAAAGGCAACAGAACGGATTAATCGACGAGCACGAGTCTCGCAGCAGGCGAGAGAAGAAAAAAAAAACAGAAGAACATCCACCCCCCCCCCACCCCGTTAGAGTTCTCGTCCCGATATTATCCTCTAATACAGATAACCCCGGCGCGATTGTGCGGGAGGCTACCTTTGCCACCGCTCAAGCCGCTAAATTTCACCGATAAATTGTCGAGCCGCAGGAACGATCGATTGGCCTTTTATCGAGGGCGCAGTCGCATTTTGCATTCTATAATTAAACGACGCGCGTCGCGTTCCGTCGCCCTCGTATGTATGTATATTATATATATATATATATATATATATATATATATATATATATATATATATATAGAGAGAGAGAGAGAGAGAGAGAGAGAGAGAGAGAGAGAGAGAGAGAGAAATTCCCGATACATCGCTCTGTTCGACAGAGAAATAAATCCTGGTTCCAATCTAAACAAGGACGAAATCTCGGTTGGCTCAATTCTACCGACCCCCCCCCCCTTTCGCCCGTGCATTTAGACGTATTAGAATCTGGACGTGTATATAAAGGGGGGGGACGCGTGATATTTCTCGCCGTTCGTATAATTGACGAATGCGCGGTCGAAGACGGAGTGACGCGTGTATTATTTACGTATCGACGACGAGTCCTTCCCCCCCCCCTCCTGACCGATAAATCACGCGTACGCGTACGCGGGCGCGTTCGCTCGGGCGTTTTAAGTATGTGGCGAAGATAACGCGGGGATTAATTTATCGCTCGGGGATGAATTACCGCGGGGGAAAGTGGGGGGGGGGGTAGTAGCGCGTTTACACACACACACACACACACACACACACATATATATATACGTGTTTACATAATATATACGTATATTTTGAATTGTCGAGTTCGAACTCGGAGAATTCGAGAGAATTGGAAATAAAGATATTGGGCTCGATAAAAAAAAAATTAAAGAAAAAGCAGTTTACCATGTCAGATCTCTGTCGTCGTAACGCGAACGATGAATTAAACCTCGAGATAGCCTTCAATCAGTTATTCAGCATTAACCTTGGATTTCGCAGTGTTAACAATGGATTTCATCTGGACATCTCAGCAAGATTAAGTGAAGGTTAAGATTATATTTAACTATTTAATTGTGATACTCGCACGACCCGAAGCACCAGCAGAGCTTATCTTTTAATAAACATTTTCACTTTCCGCCGGAAGCTAACTATTCCAGAATAGTGATCATTTCGATCGCTGTAGCAACGGTGTCGATGCCCGTCTCCTAATACGTATTCAAAAAACCATAAAAAAAAGAAAATACATCGGCCTCTCTTTACAACTCCCGGCTGTAAATCTCTTAGGAATAATTCTCACCGTGTAAAGTACAGTGAAACGCAATTTTATTATCTCGCTTCTCTTTCAATGGGGACGGGGGATGGGCGGGAGACAGGGAAATGCATTAAGAGGAAGGAAATTAAATTTCTCGTTTCTCGATAGTTACCTCGCACTCTCGCGTATTGTCGTTTATCTTTTCGATTAACGAAGATCCATTTCATCTATAAGTAATAGAACGGCGCACTTTTCTCGTTTATCGTAGGCCGGTACAATAATACTCTCATAGAAATATGCCATTCTGTAAGACATAATACAGGAATAATGTAGGTGTAATCATCTCTCTAATGCGGATTTCGATAAAGGCGTGGAGCAAACTTTTATATATATATAAGTCAAACAATCGATATTTAATTTTCTACCAAAATTCGTTCATTCGGGCTTACTTAAAAAGTCTTGGCGAATTTCCTTTAACGTAATAATTCGCTGTTACAAATAATATGCGACTGTAACGATGTATTATTCAAAAATGCATTCCCTTATATATATATATATATATATATATATATATATATATATATATATATCGTCGCTAGGAAATACAGCTCTATTTATATAAGGAAATTAATTTTTTTTTTCATTCCCATATTTCAATTAGCTCATCGTCGAAACTTCGCGCAATGGCTAATTTCGTTATATAAATAAAAACAAAAAAAAAGCCGTTTAATTTATAAACTCTCGTACTGAATTTCGTACATCCTGCTCATTATGTATACATACTCACCTGAAATTCCAATTGGAATCGAGCCAGGAGGAAATTCGTACAGTAGACACGTTCTACTTTTTTAACGGACAAAAAGAATCTGAACACAAAATTATGAATATTATCTTTAATTTAATTATATAAACGTGTATATATATATATATATATATATATATATATATATATATATATATAGAAGATAACATTATTATTTTATATACAATTTTAAAATTACTGAAAAATAAAAAATATAAGAGAATGCAAATAACTTAATTGAATTCCATTTTCATCCTTAATATAATGGTTTCTTCAACTTGACTCGTCGATTATTTATAATAGAAACTAAATAAATCCCTATACAGGCGATTGGAATGAGCTGTTTATCCCCAGCACATACGATACGTTCTTAAAACAAATTTTCGCTGAGATTAATCTCGAAAATTATGGTTTATATCGCGGATTGCTGCCTGCATGAAGGATACACGCGAGCGCAAACGCGCACGCGCACGCACATATACATATGGACCATATAGTCGTATGTATAATCTGTCGCTCGCAGCGAGCGCGCACTCCGCTCAACTGATTGATATAGAATGGGTATCGAGCGTTCTGTGTAGAATAATTGACGGAGGGGTGGAGGGGGGAGGGGGGACGATGATTTGACAACGCGCGCAAATGCGCGCCCAAGCGAAATTCTAATCGGTTTTATTTGTCGAGCGTGCGCGCGTCTTTCCAAAATTTATAACTCTCGCTGCGCGTTCCGCTGAATTTAGTCCGCGCCCGAAACATTGAGCTCAATTGCCGGATGGTCATCTGAAAGAATGTATCGTTTGTCAAATAGCGAATTTCAAAGGATGTTTGGGAATTTTTCAATTATCTATTATTCATATATAGGTAACATTAATTCACTCGATCTGTAAACTGGCAGTTATTTCGGAATATCAACAACATAGACGATAACTTCATTGGGCATGTGATAATGACGCTAAACACCCGTTAAAAACAATTTTGCGAATTTCCATCCCATTTGCTTTTCTTCTTAACGAAAGGCTAAGAAGATTGCCCGTTGATTTTATAATGGCTTTCCTGCATTATTTAATTTTATCGATTTCCAAATTGCTCGCGAATTCCGTAACATGGAGAAAGGTAATTTAAAATGGCACTGATGACGAGCCAAAAGCTTTTTGAAAGTACGTAAATACACTGACAGAGATCATTACGATACCTTTACTGACGAAGCTATTTTAAATCTATTTGCAAAGTCCTTTGAATCTAATTATACATCATGAAACATTCTACCCTTAACTAATTATCGTAATACCATTAAGACAGACAAACTGTCTATATTGGTATATAATATTATATGTACTGTAAAAACGTTTTGTCCCTTGTTTGCTTGTCGTTCAAATAATACACCATTACATATTAGTAAGTCATCCGTTGGATCTTTAATAAATCCTATACTTATTATTATTAATCTGGTTATAACTGCTTCTGGGTATCCATTCGTGTGGAAGTATTTCGTAGTTGTTCCCGTATGTAATAAGAGCTGACAATAAAGCCACCGTATCAATTTTAAGTGCCTTCTCTAAATGATTAAATTTCATTATTGCAACAAAGTTTGATAAAGCTACGGCTGAACCCGTTCCTCCTCAGCAACGTGGATTTATTAAAGGGAGATCCACTGTTACGAACCCATTTATATTCAGCAAATATAATGCAGATTCTTGTGGTTGCATCAGGCATCTGGATGCGATTTATTTTGATTTTGCAAAAGCTTTTCGCACAGTTCATTACAATATAGGCGTGGATGGTAATACTTACAGATTTATTAAATTTTATCTGGCCGATGTAAAGCAGGCAGTCAGGGTACATGAATCTTATATTTCCTTATTTTTTCATGTACAATCGGGTATTACGCATCGATCACATTTTGCACCGCTTTTATCTATTTTTTATTGATTAATGATATTGCCAGCTGTTTACCTTATACATACTGATTGATACATACTGTTTACATACATTGACTCGTCCTGTCGATGGCTCTAAACTGCACATCGATGTAAGTGCATTTTTACAATGCTTTAAGAATAATGGTGTACCATTAAATATGTCTCAATGTAATATCGTATCATTTAATAGGGATTCCAATTCTTTACGATTATATGATCGTTAATAATGAGTTGTCCAAAATTTAGGTATAATATGTCATTATTTACATAGATGTTAAATGTTTCAAGGCAAATAAAATGATGGATTTTAAAAAGTACTTTGTCAGTTTTAAACCCTTATTATGCAACAGTCTTATCCTGCGAGTCAGTTATATTATCTTCTCGTGAGAAGACAAGTTTCAAAAGATCAGAATCCATACGGCATAAGATCCTATATTATATATCATATAAAACTAATACTCTCCCATAATTTGTCGATCGCGATGACATGAATTTGACGTTGCGCTTTAATGCATCGACCACCGAGTCTATACAATTTCATTACGATGCTTCATTCGTCTATAGAATTCGGAACAATATTACTGATTGTATAGTAATTAAATCCTGTTTTGTGTATCGCACTATTATTCGAATGCGTACGCTCGAGTACAGAGAGATACGAACATTGGAGGCATTCAGTAGCGCCAAAAATCAAATTTTTTTTTTACTCCCTTGTTAAATAAATTAAGTTCCATAGACCGAGAAATATGTCACCCAATGGCATTAGATCTTGTCCTTCAGCTAGTACATTTAAGCATGAGACGAGAAGGTTTAGAGGGATCTACTGTATACTATTGATCTTCGTCGTTTAATATTTTTTTTACATGTAATATATGTTCATAGGGATTTTATAGGTCCATTAGACAGGTTTATTGCGTATATCAATGAATATATAAATATTTTCTTTTAAATTGCCATCAAAATAATGGAAACATTTTGTAGGATAATTCAATTTGAGTAAACGTCGAATACGCAAATCGAGATTTTTTTTTCTCTCTAAATTCGATTTAATTATAAGATAATAGAGGTGAAATCGAATGTTTGTTTACGATGGGACTCGAGCCGCTCGAATTAGAATATTGGTTTTGTTGTTTACCAAACGGACGAAGGCAAATATCGACTACAGAGTTAAACGCAATTATACAATTGTATCTCGATGGATTTATTTTCTGATATGAGTTCAACGATTCGCGCTGTATATACCGTGGCTCTTTTCGGACAAAAATCGAAAATATATCCCACTGTGTAGTTTCACATAAATTAAGTAAAACCGTCTAATTTACGCGGCGCTGTAACGGAATTAGGGCTTCCGCACAGAAGCGGGGATTTGGAACACGATCGACCAATCGCGTATTCTGTTTGCCACATGCCTCTTTTCGCCTATTGGCATATTGACTAGCAGAGATGGGTTCAATAATAATAGCAATGACGTGGTTAATTAATAGATGCGGGATTTAGAATTCGTCTGCTCGATTACCTTTGATTATCGCAGATAACGTAAGTATATTTTCAGCAGCCATTGATTTTTTTTTTTTTAATGCTAGAAGACTTTCACGTTTATGTATTTCGAACGATGGAAAAATTTTACACGATTGATTAACGTAAAAACTACGTTAGTTAGCATATAATAGACGAAGAATACTTGTGTTTCATTGGAGAGATTTTAGCATATTTTGTTGTTTACTGAATCGCGAGAAGTGAGGAATCTGTATAACTTTGCAAAAGATACAATAAATTTTCTGCACCTCAGGGTGTATGAATATTGGTAATTGCGCCCAATCATTAGAATTGGCCAAGTGCTGCTTAATTCTGAATTCATGCTATAAGTTTACATATCGGTAGATACACGACGAAAATGTACATTTTTAGCAGAATAAAATGCCACCCCTCCCCCTTCTAGCGCCTCTTTTGATAACCTCTAAAAAAAGAAAAGAGTCGTTCGTTTTATATTTTTTTTCTCGAACTACCGCACTCTTAAAATATTAACCGTGCAGAAAATGGGAAAGAATACAGCAATTTTTTTCTTCTATATTTATGCTTCGCGAAATGAACTCTAGCTCCTGATAAAAAAAAAAAAATTTATTAACTTTCGATGTGTTCTGGTTTTTCATCAATGCTCGCTTCGAAATTCTGTTAGAAAAAGATTAGTTTCAAAAAACAAAGCATTTGGACTAATTCTTTCGGATTATTTAAAATAGTGTCTCGTATTCAAAAACATTAAATTGTTACCTGATAAAGACTCCCCAAAACATTAACTATCTTTAATAGTAAAATACATTTCATTTTTTAATGTATGTTGAATAATAACTTTTTGGTCAGAAAGGAAAAAAATTTTCTACAAAAATTTTTTATGTGAAAAAAGTTATGTGAAAAATATAAATGCGTATTTAATGTCATTCTTTTACACTTTCTTTCTAGTTTTTATTATACATGTGTAAAGAATATTAATAATTATTGGCTGTTTTATATTCTCTTTTATGTTGCGTAGTTTACGAGAAAAAAATTAAAAAATACTTTTTCAAGTTTTCAACACTGTAAGTGAATCACCTCATTTTATTTGATGAGCTTGTTAAGAGGAGGATCTACATTTGGTAAATTTGATTACTTTATATGAAAACGAGTAAAAATGCTATCTCATATTATAAAGTGATAATGGGGGAGAGTTCGATGTTTGGCCGAGCCGATATATTGCCCGTTCGATCAAGGTGGAGGTAGCATATCTTAAATTTTGCCATTTTTAATAAATTTGACCATTTACATGGACGAAAACAAAATGATTAGCGCTATATTTTGTACTCTTCATAAAACAACTATTCAATTTTCAAAACAAAATTGGAAGATTAAAGGCAGAGATCTAGTAAGAAAGATATAAATTGTGTTTTGTAAGCATAATTAAATATTCAAAAATTCCCGTCCTTCATATTGAATATTATTCGCCATATCAATCGACCAAAAAGCTTAAGGTAAGTTATCTTCGGATTAAAAATACAAATAATTATTTTTAAGCCAATGTACTGGTTTACCGAATATCTCAAGGTTAAAATGAATTTTAACACTTATAACAGAAATACAGAATTCTAAAAACACTTGCAATGCCGACTACCTTAATCCGCGGTGTATTTTTACCAGCATTTCCTTCTTCTCGCCTGAACTTCTCAGAAGGTAAAATTCGTCCCGATAAAACAATTCAAATGTAATAATAATCCAGAAAGCTATAGATTGAAATCCATTGAGATGCGACTGTGATATTCATGAAAAATTACCGAACATACATAACAATCATTGGCTAGTCGTCCATCCCCCTGACCATCAGACATCTGTATACGTATATAAATGGGAGCCAATAAATATATCAGAAATGCGCCTAGGTCTCGATACAATAAGCAAATAAATCGACCGACCATATTCAATCAATCAGCGACAGGCCACCGCCCCCTTCCCCCTCTACGCCTTAATCTAATCAAACTCATATCCGGTCTCCTTCAATTTCTGTCTCCACCGCGTCGCTTCCGTTTCCCCCCGTGTCTCCAGCCTCGCCCCTTCTTCGCGCCCTCGTTTTCACGAACTCGCGCGGGCTTGTATACCGCAAATTCGTCTCTGTACAAGAGCCTGTACAGTGTACCGTCTGTCTGTATGTATAGTATGCGCGCGCAAGTTTGTGTGTGTGTGTATTTATGCTATATATATATATATATATATATATATATATATATATATATATATATTTGCATCTACTCTCCCAATAGACGTACAAGAGTTACTTACATACGTACGTTATATACGCATCGGTGGGCGACGCGGCGTTAAAATGCAAAAAATGTGATACTTCTTCCTCGAGAATTTCCTAATACATGTATATAGTACGTCTGGCAATGGCGGGCGCTGCATTGTTGTACGTATGTGCAGGCGTGTATTACTTCCTCCGTGATTTGTATATATGTATGCGAAATATATAACAACTTTGGAGACGAGCTCGTTTCAAAGATATATATATATATATATATATATATATATATATATATATATATATATATATACGTATATAATCTCGGATTTTTCATCTTATCCTGCCCATAGTAGTTTTCATTTGGATATCACAACATATATATATATATATATATATATATATATATATATCCATCAATTTTTTTTAAAGGGAAGTGTCCCTTTTTTACCTCACTCTCCATGTATGAATAATATCGTAGAAAGCTAGCATTTTTAATATATATACACATACATATGAATTATTAATTCTTAGCTTCTGGGATGGAAATGAGAATGGTGTATATAGATATAATTTGACAAATGTTAATACCCAGAACTACCGGAGAGCTTTTTCTATTCAGCGTACTTAATATATATATATATATATATATATATATATATATATATATCAATGCGCGGTGACCCACTTTTCGCATTAATTTTCTTAACCAGCCAAAGGGTATTTGCGAAGGCTTTACGTATGCTTTGATGAAAAACGGTTCTTTGCCCGGGAAAAGGGAAATTTCGGAAAATGGAAAGAGTATAACGCCGGGATAAGAAAGACGGCCGACGTAATATATATATAGATATATATATATATATATATATATATATATATATATATAGCAAAAAGAAGTTAATAAGTAAAGCACTAAAAACTGTAATTAAGAGTATAATGCAGTGTATATATAATGGTTATATTCTGGAAAGGGCGATCTAAATTATAGGGTAATCAAGATTACGTATATATGTATATATATATATATATATATATATATATATATATATATATATATATTATGACTCACAAAATAGGAATGTTACGTCCTTATACATGGCTATATTAAACTTTCCGGGTGTTTGTCCTCGATCCGTAAATTTAGGATTTTATTGGACATTCCGTTTGAATAATTGCACGGCGGCCCATTAATCGATTGAAGAGCCACTCAAAGATACTGCCTCCGCAGTGCTTTTATTAAATCGATTTGTATACATACGAATTATACAAAAGGCACATATACTAAATTACCTACAAATGACACTGATAAAATGTAAATGAATGAGAAGAAAAGTTTTGCGAGTTTTACCAATTTGAAGATATATTTATGCTATTTTCTAATAGATATAACATTTCAGACTTCGTTCGTATTTGAGCTTCTCGAAAGTCTCCTTTGGTCATTTTTAGAAAATTCCTTTGCTAAAGAATTTAATTCTTTGAAGCGAAAAAAAAATCTTTTTCAACTAATGATTAAAAAAATTAATTGAATGCAATAAAAACATCACAAAACATTTACATCTATTGCATATTTCCAAAAGATTGTTACGTGATGATAAGAGCGACGGGTAAATGTCACTTTGTCAGCATTGTCGCAAATTCATTCATTAAATTGTTTTAAAAATTTACGACTTTAAATAACGCAAACATAGTAAAATATGTGAAGATATAAATGTTAAAAAAATTTTATCGCCAGGGCTGATCGGGGCATTCTTGTTGATATTCAGAGTCGGCGGTGCAAACGTACCAACTTTTTCGAGCGACGATAGGGCGAGCGCGCGACACCAATAATATTTTTCGAGACAATGCATTATTATATAATCCCCGTACTTGTGGATCGCATAATAAAACTTTTAAATTTTTCCCTGCGGATTTCCCGGAAAAACGGAAATAAACCGAACACATGGCATTTCATCGAAATGTCCGAATCGAACAATGGCCGAAGTTATAGAGATAAGCATGTGGGTCTCTATTGTGATAAGTTTCGAACTGAAAATTAAAGGATCTCTATATATAGGTATGTATATATATATATATTCCTCTATTCAGATGTCGGTTTGACGAGCACGCCCTATATATTTAATCGTACGCTTCAGTATATTATTTCCATTTTCCACGTACGATTAATGAGATACGTGAGGGGCTTTCCACCGCCGCTCCGTCACTCCATCCCCCCCCCACCCCACCACGTCGGAGTCCCTCATCTCCAGTAAGGAAGGATAGCACTTTGTCAAATTGCGTTTCGCATTGTCCATATTTCTGGATTCACGGCGTGTAAATAATCCTTAACTGCTTGGCCAGGAAACGCCTACGTAGAATTTATCGTTCGAGACAGAATAGCAGGTTTTTTTCTCTTCTTCTTCAGCATTCGCGTATCGTATCAATGTATTATCGTAGCATAAACAATTGATTGGGCAAAGCTTCGTGCGCACGCGTCGTATGGCAATTCCTATAGTGCGGATGAACGGTTTGTACTTTGCCTACGGCTTCCCTACGAGATACCCGCTAAAGATGCCGCATGTCGTAAAAAATTTATCTAAGATTTTGGATATATAATAGTACATTTTCTGTCGGGTGCGCGAAGCCTTTATTTTCGAAACTAGAGGTTTCCGCTGTAAAGAGATTCATGAAGAAGCCATTCGTACTATGTATGGACTATAATTTTCCTCGCAGAAAGCCGAATCGAGCGGCGAAGATGCAATTTGTAGATTGGAATGAGAAAACAAATTTTACTGACCCCGATAGATAACATATACCACGTGATATATAATATGAAGAATTATTAAAAAGGATTACTTTTTTCTTGTACATGTATTATCGAATTCATAAATGATTCAAAATGTATTTTGAAAATAAATAATTCATTTGTTGATTTATTCATTACACATTATACAGACTGGATGGTCCTTTCACTAAGGCACATACATTAACGCACTTAATGCCCTATCTATTTAAATATAATAAATACTTTCTGAATCGAACGTGAAAATTATAAGCTGTCCACTTTGCGCTCGGAAAGGATTCATCAATGCCTCATTAAATATCAGTACATTGAATTCATATTGAATGCATTGTTTTTTTTTTCAGAAATTCGTGAAAACCGTATTAAAATGTCGTCAGTTAAATTCACGCCACTAGATGGAGTGCAGTTACCACCGGCTCAATAGTAATAAAATTATATCGCTTGGTATATACGACCACGCAGAACTCCGTAATATTGTAGGACTTGTCTTTTTTTTTTGATTGAAACTAATTAGCAAGTAAACACGATTTATAATACAAGCCTTAAAGTGTGATATTGGTAAAAGCGTAAAGAATTGTAAATACATGCAGGCTGGAAAATATTGTCTCCAATGAATTGTTTCTAAACTCAAATGCGCATACCTGAGTTTATAGATATTGGTGTATGAAATCGATTGAATACAATAGATGCCTTTTCAGTAGCAACAGGACTTATCTTCACCTCCAAGAAAGACAATGATCTATCTTTAATGATTACAGTTAAGCAACAATGGCTTCAGATACAACAGCATCTATTTATTTGAATTTGCTTGTCTAATATAATTAGCGCGTTCAATTGTATTTAATATCTACATATATGAGGTGTCTGTATCTGTATATAAAATAATTTCTATTTTACAACATATTTTTTAATCATTAGTGAATGCATTTCCGCTGATACCATATGTATCTCCATAGTTAATAGAGAATGAATACAATATAATAAGTTTTATACATTTGCTAGCTCTGAAGATCAAAGACTAAACGTGTCGTTTAACCGGGATACACTGAATGTAAACCAGACTAATCCTAATTTCCCAAGTAATATTTCGTTAATAATTGAGTTTCGTGAAATATGCACCTAATCATATGACGACGAGTAAAAACGAACGAGCCTTCTTCCTTGTGCACGTTATTAAATAACAAATTGTATTTTCCGATATAAAAAACAACACAGCCTATATTATTCCTAGGATAATAGAGAGTCCACGGTTGGAATTTTTTTTTTACAGCGATTGGCTGAGTAGTTTTTTTTTCCTCCACGTGCTTTTGTTTAACTCAGCGCGGTGTGCGTACGTGCAAGAAAAGCCGTGGGCCAGAATAAACTGATCGATGCAATTTCACTCGATATATAAAGGTTTTCCACGCATTGCTTCTTAATAAAGAATATTGATAAATGTTTTCGTTACTTTTGAATTTATTATTATTTTGTTTTAGAATTGGATTTTCACATTTTTACCTCATTTTTTTTATATTGTTTAATTTATAGCTTTGAGTCGTATTGTTTTGCCATTATTTTTAATTTTTAATTGAATTCTTTTACCATTTCTCTCTTGCTGTTGTGAAAATATAAAAATTTCTTTTCTTGATAGAATTCAAATCAGTTAATAGAAGATTGCTGATTCGACTTTTACTACGCTCTCAGTGTTACAGAATAAATGAGAGAAAAGATAAATTACAAGATGTGTGTGTGTGTGTGTGTGTGTGTGTGTGTGTGTGTGTGTATATACATCGTAGTTAACGGTAATACAAGCGAAAGAGGGATAATGGAGTATAGTGGTAAACAGTGTAGCAAACTTCGCGCCTAAATACACGAAGATCGCCTGCAACAACGAAACGATCGAAGACCTGAAAAACTGTCAAGTTTGCTTACGAAACATTATAATTAATCGCGAGATGGATGGGAATAATTTTACATCACTACGCAGTATTAAAAACGAAAAGATAAGATAAATCAGATATCATTGAAACGAATAAAGCGTTACGTAAAATAACTAGTACGAATCACGTAATGGATCTTTTGATTGCTCCGTTTTTGCCAGTCGCAACAAGTTCCGTAATTACGTTCATGATTTTAACCCTCGTTAACCCTTACCCCCTCTACTACACTTGCCCACGATACATAAATGGCCATACACTTATGTAAATTAATCGTATACCTCGTTTCTTCCGTAAGTTGGAGAGCGAGGCGCGCCAGGATCGAAACGGCCGTTGGCCAACAAATGAAAATAGGCGCGAAACTGTTCTCGTATATCGATTGGATTAAATTCATTTGGAATTCTCTCTTTGCCGTCCGGCTAGGTAACCAAATAAACGCCGCTTCGAATGTAATTGAACCCCCATTCCCGGCCACGTTCGCAAGAAACTCGATCGCGGACCTTTTTTCGCGAAGCCACTCAACACCCGCGTGAATTCCATCCCCTCTACGCCCCTCCCCCCCCCCACAATTCGTAATAAACGTCTCCCGACTAGACGTCGTCCGTCCGAGTCGACCACTTAGTTATCCAAGTATGTACATATATATATTCAACAGCTTCTCGGATCTCCCGTACCACCGCCCTCCCCCAACCCCCCATCGTACGATTCACTCTCAAAACAATCCTCGTGTCCTTCTGCCAAAAGTTTATCCCCTCCCTCCTTAACCATCGCCCCCGTCGGTGTCCAGTCTCCCCCTACCCGCGCACGCACACATTCCGAGTGTATCCCCCCACCCCTCCGACAGGCACGCGCGCGAGCGCACAATCGTCGCGTGATATATAGTACATCGGAAAAAGGGGCAACGATGCCGCTTCCGAGCACACGCACGCGCGCGCATACGAAGTCGCACACACACACAGGCAGATCCGCACACAGAGAGACATATACACGGAGCAGGAACGCGCGCAGCATCCGACGCACGCACCCGCCCTCGGTCACTGCCCCCCTCTCTGTCTCTCGCTCTCACTCTCTCTCTCTCTCTCTCTCTCTCTCTCTCTCGCTCTCTCAACCGAAGCGAGCGCGGCAGGGGGCAAGGGGGGATAGGAGAAGCGGCGGGCGAGGAGGGAGCCCGATCCTTCGGAGCTTGCGCGCCGGGGCGCCCCGGTCCCGAGCTTCCGCGGCGCCCGAGTCTCCGTCGTAGCGCGCCCTCGCCGTCAGTCGTACGCAGGCTCGCGGCTCGGATTCAACGGCTTCCTCTCCCCCCGACCCTACGCGCTCCTCCTCGCTCGCGCGCGCGCGCGCGCCCCCGTGGACTCCGCGACCGTACGTACGGATACGTACGCGCACAACTACGGAGATTCCCGCGTAACCGGCGCGGGGGAGCGCGGAGCGTGAAATTGGATATATATATATATATATATATATATATATATATATATGTAGAGCGCGCCGAGCGGTGCGATAAATTTGAGGGGAGGAAGCGGGGCAGGCCGGGCAGGACGCGTCTGTTACTACTGGCTCGCGGTCCCCGTCTGTCCCCGTGCGTGCCGCGCGTGCGTGCGTGCGTGCGTGCCCCCGGGGCGCGAGGGGGGGGGGCGCACAAAGGACGCGACAATGGTCGGAGGGTCCTCGAGGTGATTAGCAATCAGCCGCGCCGCGCGCCGGAACATGGCGGAGGGGCGAAGCTGCCGATGCTGCCGACCTCGTCGTAGCCGAGCCGCCGCCGGAGCCCCCAGCCCCCGCAGGAGGAGGCCGACGTGAGGGGGTCGCGGACAGAGGGAGGCTGAGAGAGATAGAGAGAGAGAGAGAGAGAGAGAGCGACGGAGGCAGTGGAGAGGCAATCAGACTCGGCGCGCGCGGTGCAGCAGCATGAAGGTGAGAGAAACAGAGGGAATGTGGGAGTGGGACGGGAGAGATAAAAATCCTCGCAGGGGCGAGGTACCAAGTCTGAGTGCCCGCGTATGTAGCTATACATATATAGATGTGAGTATATATGCACGGGTATAAGCGACCCTCCGTGTCTTTCGAAAAAGCTTGTTTACCCGCCGCGGCGAGGATGAGAGGCGGTGATTGTCTTTCGTCTCTCTTCGCGCTCTCGCCCCCCCCCTCCTCCTCCCGCGGCTCCCCCTCTCTCCGCGAGAACACGCGTCTCGCGGTCGGAGGTGAGCGAGGAGGGAAAAAAGAGACGGGATAGTGGCTTTCCCTGCGTACAGCCCAGGATAAGTCGTCGGCGTCGTCTTCGTCCTCGTCGTCGTCGTAGCAGCGGCGGTCGAGTGCGCTAAACTGGAGAGGGGCCCGAGGGGGTGGTGGGATGGGAGTGAGAGAGTAGAGACGAGCTTTGCGGCTTTGGTTAGCCTTCTCTACCCTCGAGGGAGTGCGAAAAGCCCGGGGATATCTGTGGGAACGGGGGCGGGGGGGATGTGGGAGCACAGAGGTTCCATGTACGAGAGTGTGGCAAAAGTGTTTTGGTTAGATAGATATCTGTATGTGTAACAGGCGACTGTTTCGATTTATTCATCGAACGTCGCGTTTACGGTCGAAATGTTTTATTTTGCCTCCGATAAACATCCCTGAAATGAAGTCAAATATTACACGTGGCAGGCAAAAAAAAACTTTATACTCTTAAAATCAAGGATATGATAACGAAGTGAGGACCAAACTCTCGTATAAAAGATAACCATGAAATGCAATAACAAAAAAAAAATTATTACGTAACTATAGCACTATCGATAGATACATTTTATTTTTATATTCGGTCTATTCCCCCCCCCCACGACCACAATACACACGCAAGAGCATTATTTGCGACCTATAATATTACATGGGGTCGGCTCTCGAGTTGTAGGGATTCGATAATCCGGACAATCCAGAGTCTCAAATCCAATAAAGACGGACAGGTCTCTAGCAGCTGTTTCCGATTGACCATTCTGCTATAATAATAATGTCGTTCGTCCGCTGTTCGTGTAATTTCATCGTGTATACGAATTATTAAAAAAGTAAATTTTCTGGTTTTTCGCATTTTTCGAACAGTTCTTTAAAAATTTTCACGGCATCGTGCAAAACAATTTCAAAGGGGTTGGTTAAACTGTGAAAAATCCAATTTTCCTTCTCTCCCTCTCTCTCTCTCTCTCTCTCTCTCTCTCTCTCTCATTTTATTCATTCTATTCCGATCTGGCGCTGTCTTGAAATCGCGTGTGTCTATCTTTGTAGCAAGCTCGGCACAGAGCTGCAGAGGGTTCGTAAAGAAAATAATGATAGAACTAATCGATTACCGTTATCTTATATGTCCAACTATGCCCGACTTGTTACAGAAAATCGTGACATAGAATGGGCAAAGGTTTTAAAATAATATTAAACAAATATTAAATTATATCAAATGAATATTTAAACGGCTATTAGAAGAAACGGAGAAGAAATTGTATTTGTCGGCTAAATAGCTGGTGGCAATTTTTTTCCCCGGCACATTTACCTTTCGGCCACATTCAGCTTATTAAGTTCAAACGAATTCTTTGAAAAGTAAAGACAAAATCGGTTTTTAAAAAATTCGTTTAAAAGGGGGTTCTTGAACGTGCTCGAATTAATCGTGAAATATATACCGGTATGTATGTATAACAGACTGCTAATTTACAGAGTAACAGAAAGCTTGATTCTATACGAGAATTTACTCGACAATATCTAAGTGGCAAATCTGCAATATACACATGCATTATATATATATATATATATATATATATATATATATATATATACAAAATCTCCTCTGAATCCGGGTGGCGAGAAAAATGCACTGCCATCGATTTTACCCGACGTTAATTCTCGCTCTTCTCCCGTTGCCGCTAAAAATTTACTGGAAATGTTACTTTGAAAGTAAATAACGTGCTCTTCCTTTTGACAGCTTAAAAGCGATTAAATTCTATAATATTAATTTAATTCAAATAATTCGCGGTTAAACTCTATGCTTTCCGTTAATCTTCCAAGCGTATTAAACGGTTGATCCTACAAAGGAAAAACCAAATCTCAAATGATTATCAAAATAATATATTATATCCGAATTTTTAAAAGTAACAGAATGCTATGGATTATTATCGTTAAGATTCTCGAAAAATTACTCTTTAAACGTGCAATTCTGTAAATAAAATCGATGTAATTCTATATTAACTTAATTTATCTTAAACCAAGTGCTTGGTATAATTAACAATTAATGTATGGAGATTGTACTGTGAAAAAAGTACTCCCCCTCCCCCTGAGAGAGATCTCGAAAAATTAGGTTATAATTTTAATGCTGCGAAATTCGAGCATAATTGACGCAAGTATATTTTATTGCTCGTAGTAGCAGTGAATTAATTTTTACCGGGCGAATAGGAAATTATTTTTTTGTTTTTTTTTTCTTTTTTTGTCTGAAATTATTGAACCGCGTCGAACATCGCAGCGTTAAAAGGAGAGAAAGGAAGCGCCGTAATTAAGCCGACGAGGCGAAAGAATCAACCGATTCGCAACGTCTTACTCCAACCTGAAATCTATATTCGATGCATGAATATTAAAATTCTATCCTGCCCCCGTCCGCCCCCCCCCACCCCCGCAGCGCGTAAAAGTCAACCTCGCCCCTCCGGCCGCGATGGGGGCAAATAAACTTTTTACCCTCTCCCGCCCCGTTTGTTTCGGGACCAGTACACCGTAAAAATTGTTTGCGCGCGCGCTGCCGCTGGAATGAGGCGAGAGAGCTGGATCTTCCTTTTTCTTGGTCGCGGCGCGGGAGGGGTGGGGGAGGGGGGGAGCGGGGGTCGTGGACGATCGATAATAATAGGGGCGAGCGGGGCGAGGGCGGAAAAAAACGCACGTGGACGAGCATCGACGGCAAAAATGAGGCGAGCGATCGTTTTGGCGCGGGTGAATCGATAAAACTATTATTACTCCCCCCCCCCACCCCGCGCCCCAACGCCTCTCCCGGCGGGAGTCAAGTATGTGTACGAAGCGATAATGCTCTGTCCGTGTTGGGATTTCGTTTCCTTTTGTTTTGCGCTCCGTTATGTTCCGTTCTCGTTTGCCACCGTCGCGGGAGCTCTCGCATAAATTCGCCTCGTATAATTCGCGAATTCGACCAAAAAAGAAAAGAAGAAAAGAAATGGAAAGAGAAAAGAAAATGAAAAAAACAACACCCGAAGCAGCGGCTCGGTTCTATTTTAAAAACGGCGGCGGAGGAAGTTTCTTTTGAGCGTCGAGAATTGCATTCTAAAGATAATTGCCTCGAGGGCAGGTCTAATGGATCGAGAATTGGTTATAATTCTAACGGGGCTACGGGACGTAAGAAAAACAACGAATTTTCAAATGTTGACCGAGCGATTCGCTGTTTCTTGAATTTGTAAAAATGGGCTTTGAAGATATTTCCATAACAGTATGCTCATAAAGCTACAGGCTATCTTGTCGGGATACAAACAACTCCCGTTCATTAAGTTTACGATCTTTAATTTTCATTGATCTTTCTCATACGTTTGCAAATAGGGCAAACTCCTGACGCGCAAGTGTAAGACGCTCAATGAATTTACTACTCACACATACAAATGACCTTCCGTTTTCAGTTGATTCCTTAATTAAATTATTTTGTTTTAATTCTTGTCCCGGTGCTTTTCTAGAGCCCTGAAAATAATGCAATAACGGCTAATTATTCGTGCACGAACGTTAAGAATAATATCAGCTGGATAAAAATGTTATCACATCCTCCAAGGATACTCAAAAACTAATAAGAACAATTAAATTTCATTGTGGTTTCAATATGAAAAGTTTAACTCCATTAGGCGGATTTTATGAAGGAAAATAGATCGTGCCAGGCATAGAATAACTTGAGTCAATTAAAAATATAGAATCTGGTCTATTTACGAATAGCTGAAAACACAAACTATCGAAGTACTTAAAGTACTTAACTACGAAAACTAAACAACTATATAGAATTTATTGGATAAGATTGCTAAGAATCGCATTGTTATAATCAATCGATGAAAATTCGACCTCTAAATTTATGTACTAAAACCGTTAATAAAACATTTCTTATTACTTTTATAATTCGTGCGTTCTTTAAAAATTGAACTTATGATTCTTTAATGGGGGAAATCCGAATTTCGATCTCGAATCTTCCCCTTTGAACCGGAATGCGCAATCACTTTGAAGGCTCATGTGTAATTCCTAAGGGTTCGCCGAACATCGGACTTGGAAGCTTTTCCGGCTGTAAAAGATAAATACTCGATTTTCGTACGAGACCCCTCGGGAATTGACTTGAGACTTTACGTAAGGGTATGCGAATGAAAAAAATTTTCTGCTACCCGCGAGATTGTAAGAATAAAAGGTCATGATTATTACTTCAGATTCAATAACAATTTCTAGAGTATTCTCAGTATTTTCTTAATTGTTCTGGTCCGACACATTATATCGTTTGACAACCGCTACAATTTGCTTTTACAATTGTGCAAATATTTTTTTTGTAATAAGACGGTATTGGATTATTGCCAAGAAAAATTGAAAATCTAAAAGAGAGACTTTTCAAATAAAAAATATAAATTGACATTGACCTTCAATTGTATTCGAACGTTGGATCACTGGACTTTTGTTTCCCCATTTTAGAAACTCCTTCAGGGTCCGGTATTGGAGCGCCCGCCAACAATCAAATTTTTTCACGATTCATATTGAAATGCAAACGGAGCTTTGTTAGATCCTTCAATAGCTGGAAATAAATATCGTTGGCCATTGTCTCTGTTTTTACAGATTTGCGTCAACTTAATCGAGGCCGATTTAACCAAAGAAGACTTAACCATAACGAGTTGATCGAAGAGACACTTTACCGAATATTCATTTTATTCAACGAGTACTTGACCCAAAAGATGGCTTACTAAATGGGTTATTGACCAAAGACTTTTTTCTGCCAACTCCAGTTTGGACAAATTCGACTTATCCGATGGAGATTTGACCGAGTAATAGGTGAAATGACAGTCGATGAAAAAAGACAGTTGACCGGGTAAATATTCGATCGGAAAAAGGCACTTTAACCGATGGAGAATTGACCAATCGGAGGCTCGATCGAAAAGACACTTTACCGAATGGAATAATCGATCGAATGGATACTTGGCGTAAACGGCAATTGGCCGAATGGACGTTTCACCGGAAAGATAATTTAACGACGGGACATTCGTCGTTCCTTCGATAAAAGAAGTTCAGTCAAACGTTTCTTCGGTCGAATGTACATTCGGTCGAGCTTCTTTTCGCCTAAAAGCGTCCTTCGGTTAAGCGTCTTTAGGTAAAATAGTGTCAATCAGGTACACGAACAGATCCGAAAATCTATTGCAATCGTAATTATTTTACGATATTTAGCGTCGCGGAAAAAGCCGCTGAACTAACAAAGCCATTCTACGATCACCGATAAACCAATTGCCTCTAGCTTGATGGAATAGTTTAGATGCGATAAAAAAGTTAATGTCTTACCTTTCCTTGTACCAATAGACCTTCTTTCTATTTAATGTTAAGTGAAAATTTCATATATAGGTGAAAGATTGTAGATAGGTTCTATATTGTAGATTATAGCTTATAGGTTATAGGTTATAAATAGGTTGTAGGATACATATTATAGATAGGTTGTAGGATATAGATTATAGATAGGTCATAGATTATGGTTGTAAGTTATAGATAGCTTATAGGTTATGTTCTAGGTTACAGATAGGGTATTGATAGATTTTAGAATTTTGTAGTCATATCAAGTTAGAATGTTAGGTATAAATATAAATTGCAGTTTATTAACAGAAGAATAGGTGCAAAAAATATTGATAGTCAGTATATTTAGCAAATACGGTAAGGATCAGCTTTTTAACGGTTGAAATAACTATTTTTATCGATATTAAAGCCTTTCGTAAAATAATAATAATTATAAGTTTATTAATATTAATAGTAATATTTATATTTCGCATATTACGCAGGTGATAAAAATCAAAGATAGTCTGCCTTACATTACAATTATAATGATATTATTTTATAAAGACATTAAAACCAAGAAAAAAATATTTGTTACTTTGGTTCGCAACAGTCGCCGACATGTAATAGCATTTTTAATTTTTAACTAACTAAAGAACATTTCAAATTTCGGTAAATGCTTTTTTTTTTATTTACGCAATGCGTTCGCTAACATTCAGATGGCTAGAGTCAAACTATATATACACCATTATTTTTAACCGGAACGAGCGGCCTATCAAAAAAATTTCTCTCGTTGCAAATAAAACGAAAAAAAAAACAAACAAAAAAAAAAAAAGACAAAAATCCAACAAATCACAATTTTCCAATTCAAATTCGTCTAGCTCCATCCTCTATCCTCTATATATCATTACAAATAGTATCGAAACGTGCTGCCGCGAGCTCGAGGGCAGGGATTGGCACCGAGAGGGTGGAACATAAATTCCTCAAAAATGGCAAAATCCGCGGAGTGCCGTCATCGGTCGGCGGGGCGGCGGGGCGGCGGTGCGGGAAGCCGGGCGGAGTAGAGACGCAGGATCCGGCGGCGTTCGAAAAACGCCAAAACGCGCGCGAGTGGAGCACCCGTACGCGGAAGCCGGGGGCGCGGACATTATTTATGGGGGGGGCTGGGGGGGATAGGGGACGGGGGCGGTGAGGTGGCGCATGCATATTTAATGGCGCGCGGCGGATGTGCGCGCCGGGGCGCGCGATATACAAAATTCTCAAAGGATGATCCTCCCTTCTCCAGCAACCCCTCCCAGCGGTCCCCGCCAACCGTCTTCGCCTCTCTCTCTCTCTCTCTCTCTCTCTCTCTCTCTCTCTCTCTCTCTCTCGCTCTCTCTGTCGCGCGCGCACACAGGCCGTCGCGCTTGCTCCCCGTCGTCGGACGCGCGTCGCGGCTGCTGTCTTGGGAGCTTTAAAGCTCGCGCACCCGCGCAACGAGGGGATCCGTCTCCCTCTACGGCCCCAACCCCCCGGTTATTTTTACCGGCTCCTCTCCTGCCTGTCGCTCTTGCTCTCTTACGAGTGAGAGAGACAGAGAGAGAGAGAGAGAGAGGCAAGGGGAATGAGACAGCATTCGCTTTGTTTCCGTCGCACCGCGACGCGCGAGAGGATCTTTTATCTCTCTCTCTCTCTCTCTCTCTCTCTCTCTCTCTCTCTCTCTCTCTCCCCTATACATACATATATATCCTCCCGCACGTGCACCGACCCGCTAGTTGAGAAATTGGGCGAATTTTGTTTTTTCTTTCTTGTTCCCTCTTCCCTTTGCTTTCCTCGTCCCTTTCGCGACGCTCTCCCTTTCTCTCTCCTTCCCTCTCTCTCTCTCTCTCTCTCTCTCTCTCTCTCTCTTCCGAGTCGTTTTTCTTCTGATTTTTATCTCGTCACTCCCTCCGCACCGTACGCCGTTTCGCTAATTTCGCCGGAAGCTCGTCGGCTATTATGCGCGAGCGCGCCCGAGGATCCTCCGTCTTTTCGGCAGGGCATCCATTACATTGTTTCTCATTTCCCGAAGCCGACTGCTGTTTGCGCCTCGTCCCTCCCAACCCCGTGGGTTTGAAATAACGTATAGGTACGAACACACTCACGCATACGCTCGCGCGCGCACACATATACACACTTCCATATATATATATATATATATATATATATATATATATATATATATATGTACACAAAGCGAGAATTCTTATATGCAATCCAGTTTAAACGGGGCGAAAAAGTTGAAAATGAATGTTTTTCCGACTGCGTAACAGTCGGAAAAACTACTGGCTCGCCCGGCTGAAAAGAGAAGCAGTCCCCGATCGTTTTCGCGACAACTCGGCAAACGCCGGCGGCGGATTTTATATAATGCCGCGCGGGCGGTTTTCCCTGAAACTTTTGTTGTCCTCCTCCTCCCGCCCCCCGCACCCTCCCCACGCCCCCGGAAAACTTGACGTTTTCGGGAGAGTAAAATTTTCGACCGTAATAATTTCAGTTTCTAGCCCCGATCGCGTGGCCCCCGTAAGACGCGCGGTTTAATCCATTTTTAATTTACGAAATTATTAGAATTACGTTTTCGAGTTTTATATGCGATTTTTGTAATATAAAATTTTCATTCCAACTTCTTTATCAAGGCAGAAAATGTTTTAGCGAAGATTGCTATTATATATATATATATATATATATATATATATTTTTTTTTAAAACATCGGATTAAGAATTATGAGAAAATTCATTAAAAAAGTTTGTCACTTTTTATTACTGAGCGAAATAAAACTTGATTAGTCCTTCTAAATTTCATAATACAGTATTATTAATTTTTTTTCACGCCACGTCTCGCTCTATCTTCTTATTTTCAGAAAATGTATATAATAATTTTTGCTGAAGCATTGTCTTCGTGTAGAATTATTAAAAATTTTTTAATGAAACGCTCTCGTAACCTATTAAATTCATATATTATCATAGAATTAAGTACGAAATCGAATATCTGATTAGTTTTCGTATTTAAATAACATCGAAAGCCATTAAATATAAAAATCATGATCTAAAAAGATTTATTATCAATCTTCATCGCTTCGTTTCTTCTGTATAAATCTAAAAATTAATTTCCCAATCACAACTTAGTATTTTCAAAATTTGCATTTAAAAATCAATATCATATTAAAAAATACAATGCAGATTATAAACAAGTACACAGTAAAATATCAAATAACTTTAAAATCAATGTCGCAACCCTAATCACTTTATTCCAACTAATTAATTTACGTAAGATAAGTCTGCAAAAGTCTTTCATAAAGTTATTAAAACTAATTTCTGTATGTTTTTATTAAAAACATTTATAAAAACTATTATTATAAATCTTAAGTTCTTATTTACGAAAATAAGTTGAATGAAAAATATTCAAAACCAATCGATTGTAAATTGATGAAATATAAATTAACAACTAGGACAGTAGTAATTAAACAATACCATCGATAATTAAAAATATCCCAGATCCCCATTTCAGGACTTAAAAAACAAACTTTCCCAAAGGCAATACAAATATTTTCAACGTAAACGGCGGATGAATGATGTGAAAATTTCAAATAGAATTTTAGATTGAATGTACCTAGAAGTACATAAAGTTCTTATTCCACTTTTAGAGAAGGAGGGCGAGAGAGAGAGAGAGAGAGAGAGAGAGGGAGAGAAAGAAAGGGGAGGGCGGGGCGGGGAGAAGGTAAACCTAGGTGTTAACAAAACTTTAAATGAACTAACTTTTCGCTTCTTCCATTTCGCTTGTACGGCGAAAAGGTACAGAGTGGTAAAATAAATTAGCTGAATAAAAAAGATATTTGCAATGGCTACTCGCGCACATACGTGTGTAAATAAATGCCGAGTGCGCGCAATTGTTCGAAGTCGCAATTACAGATAAGTTTAGAAATTTCTTTTTAAAGTAAAGTCATTGCTTATAAAATATTCCTCTGCGCCTATATATATATATATATATATATATATATATATATATATATATACACTTGCCAGAGAGAATCGTAAAACAAAATGTTTACAGTTCGACTATTACAACGATATTCAATAGAATCATTTACCGGCAAATGATAAATCCGTAATAATATTCAATGTTCCACGGATTTGCGTTTGCGTTAAATTATATTGTATCATACATATATATATATATATATATATATATATATATATATACACGCTCTCGGCAAAACTCCGCACGTACGAACGCCGCGATAGACGCGACAATAATGGGCTGCTGCGCGCGCGCGCGGGCCTTTTAATGCATCCCCCAAAATTGCAATGCGATTGCGCGCGCGGGAGAAATTACAGCATGGTGGAAACTAAAACTAGTACGGATTTACCGGAATTGAATATTCGATATCTTTCTGATATATAACTCCGGCGACGGGCGCTGCGGTTCCGTCGATGCTAAAACGCCCGCTCGCGGCTACTGTATTCGGAAACATTACTGTAATGTCGTATTTATCGTTAGCGGAGCGAGGGGCGAGGAATCGAATCATCGTAAATTTTTCCCTTATCAAAAACGATCGGTCTGTTTTGATTTTTTTTTTTTTTTTTTATCTCCAAATTATAGCCCGTCTACTTAGCTTTCGGATATTAATGTAGTTACGCTGTATATTGAAAATCATAATGCAACGATGAAATTTATCAGACAGCAACCCCATTGTTCTCCTAAATGCATAACATTGTTCTCCTAAACTGCAGCTCGACAAGTGCCGTTCAACGTTCATATTAATAGTAAGAAGTACAATGGCGCCGAGTAATTCGATCGTAGAGAGTAAAAAATCCAAAAATCTTTTACGTTCTATTATCAAATTACTGGCTACTACGTTCACCAAAACTTATTTTTTATTGACAAATCGGCTAATTTTGTTAAATAGTCAATACATTTTATACTGAATTCATAATATCTGCCCATTTCAGTAATCTTTTATAATCAATGGTCAAAAGAAATAATCATGATAAAAAAAAACGAAATTTAATGTCCCGAGGCTTCATAAAGAATAACCATAAAGAGAACGCGCGATTGGAAGACATTGTCAAAATATCAGTGTGTAGGTGCTTTTTTATGCAAGCGGCTTTATAGCTTCATATCGAGCTTCCTATATCATAGCTTCCAATCTTGCATTGACTATGAGAACGAAGTTTTTTTTTTGTATGTGTCTGTATAAGAAAGATTTGGATATGGTTCCTTAATAAACGTGAATATAGAATTTATTTAAATTGAAAAAAAATCTTTGATCGAACAATATTAAAAAATCAAAGAATTATTTCATATTAATTCAATTGTGAAATAGAAAAAAAAATTATAAATATCCGCAAATATAGCTTTTTTCGTCCGCGGTTAAATAGAACTACTTCAATCGTTATGTACAAAATTATATTCGAGTGCTTAAAATTATCAAGTTCTTCTCGGTGACCTCAAATGAAATAAGATAATTTAAGAAGGAGAAGAAAAAGTTGTTAAAACTCAATTTTCCGCTCTGTTTTGGAAGTTTAAAGAGTACATATTCAAGTTAAGCATTCGAAACTGAGATTTTAAATTATATAAGTTAAACAATTGGACTTTCTGTAAACCTCCGCCGAGAATACTGAAATTCAGTAAGATGAAAATCAAAATTTGAAAAGTAAGTCTGATAGTAAGTAAATTGAAAACTACATAAACAATTAATAATTTTCCAAAGAATTAGTATAAACCTTATGCAAGTTTTCCTACCTTCTTATCAAAAACTATAATAAATTAACATTAATAACATAGTAAGGACAGAAACAAAAGTCTTCGAGAAACGAAGATGTAGATAAGACACGCATTCGGATACGATATTGACCTTTAGGGGGAAATATTAATTTATAAAAATTAGTTGGGATCTTCACTCTATAGAAAAGCGTTCTGAGACGTCTAAGTTAGAGCCAATCCAAGGTTAAATATTGACAACTCAACTCATAACGTCGTATGGCGATGGTAAGACATGGGTTTTTTTTTGGTTTTTTATATTCTATTAATTTTATTTTAACATGTAAATTTATTATATAATCTAGTAACTTTAAAATTTAAGCATAATAATATTATATATTATAATTATTATAAATAATAATTTATAATAATAATTTGTATTTAACATATAAAAGTACACTTATAATGAACTTTTAAAAATTGCGCCATATAGCGTCTTTTCGACCTTCTAAAGTTTAACGTCAAAGCAAAGATTAAGGTAAAAATGGGTTACAGCCTTACCTCTAAACCCACAAACCCTGGTTTACAAATCCCAAACCAATCACTGAGACTAAAAATCCCATTCCCAACCGATAAAAGCGACACCCAGAATTGTCAAATCTGCTTTTTCTTAACACCAAAACCTCAAACCTGTCAACCTTTCAAATCCATAAATGACCAATCTTCTTCATTCTGACCTCCAAACCTCGAATCCATCAGTCTCGAATCAACAAACCACCCATAAATTACGAAACCAATGAATCCATGACTCAGCGGGCTCGGTGTTTTTAGGTTTATGCAAATTCTTGTTTTGGTGCTTGTTGGTTTAAAGCTGGTTAATTTGGAATCTGAGAGATGATACACGTACATTAGGAGAGCGGATAGAAATCATTGTCACTATAATCTCTGCCCTCACATATTAATGTAACATCTGAAATGCATGCAAATGACAATTAATTTTCTCAGCAATTTATTTAAAAAATTCACGATCAGCGACCCAAGACGTTGTATTCGCTCTGATCATTGATTATCGATGATTGGATTGCAATTATTATAAAATTGACGACGGCGAACCGATATGAACTGTACGAATATTCGGCACAATCGTGCAGATTTCCATCTTTTCCTTTACATAACCATTCATCGCTATAGGTAAATTACATTAGTCATTAGGAGCATCGGCTATTGATTCGGCCAAAGTTCCGGGCTTTATTGCGCGGGAAATTTGCTTAAACGCGCACATGTGCCGCGTCGCGCCCGAACTTTACAAATACATACAATAAAATCGAGACGCAATTTATAACGCGGCCGTATTAAAATAAATGTAGGAGAGATAGCGGAACAACGACGGCTTTTAATGCAACGGCGCGTGTGTGTGACCCGACGGGAATTAACCTCTCCGGCAAGCCGTGTTATTATTGAATTTACCGCGTTATCGTCGGTGGGCGGGATGGGTGGGAGGGGGTCGGATGAAAACTCTCTCGTCAACGCGAAATCAGGCTTTATTGGCGCATAATGAAGATCATCCCGGCGCGATAAAGGGTTATATACTTGTGCGCCTCGTGCCACCGAAAACGAAAGTGTGTTTTACGCTATAGTGCGCGCGTGCTTTCGAACGTACATGATCGAGGTCTAGCCTTCGTCGAAGCCCTCGCACGAGGGATCGGTGATTGTTTGTTTTTTTGTTTTTTTTTTTTTTTTTTTTTTACATCGATGATAAAGAACTTTTTTCGCTTCAATTGTTCGACTTTCTCGCCAAGTACGAACTACAATGTCTATGCTGTGTAAATTTCTGGGAAACGCACGAGGTCGGGTCGAATCTCGCAAATGTGTTCGTTATTGAAGTATACCAGACTGTATGGTGAAATTAAAAATAATATTTACTTGATGACAGGAAATATTTTTGGAAACGCTCGGTTATGCCATCCATGCGTTTTCATACATGCGCGCGTATACGCATTTATATTGCGCTTTCGATGTTTTCCAGGATTTAAAGGAGATACTTTCGTTGTTTTTTTTTTCTGTATCATTTTTATTATTTTTTTGCCAAGTAAAATGGTATAATAACATGTCTGCGTCAATATATGCGGTCCTTTGTAGTTCTAATGATTTTGCCAGTCATAAAATAAGGAGTGCTATATATGCATTATTATCTACTCCTATACGCATGCATATATATATATATATGGAAATGCATACACGTATACAAAAACGCACACACGTATAATCGCTTTTGTTTGACGTGGGGTTAGATTTATAGGAGTCTGTATAATATATGAGTGCTATATATGTGTAATATCGAACAACTCGAAAGGAGAGAGAGAGAGAGAGAGAGAGAGTGAGAGAGGGAGAAAAAAGTTTGACCCAATTTCGTCGCACGCGCCTCTAATGACTTATGTGAGACAAAGAGCGCGGCTGGCAAGTGCGACAATTGCCGTTCAAAACAGTTCTCTTAACCATTCCACACTGGCTAATGACGGACGATGCAATCTTTCGCTCGCGAATCGGTACGGGAAATCAAAGCGCTTTAATCGTCCCGTATAATGATTTTGTAACGCTCGAACCGATTGGATAATTGGAGGGCGTTCCGTATGATTTTATAAGCTTGCTAAGGATTCCTGCGAGATCGGAGAAGATGGGAGAAATTTTTTTTTTTTTTTTTTTTTTGTTTTTATAATATATTTGAACTTTTTACGAGAAAACGGCAATGATCCTGGATTATTATGGATTTCGTTGGGAAGAATAACGCATAAACTTTAGTTTTCGCCTTGAGAAATTTTACATCCTGAAATTATCGACGCGAATATAAAGATTTGTCTTTGAACGATCGTACGATCCATGAGCTTTTTACATAACCTATATTTTCATTTCTTTTTCGACTATTAATAATATTGACCACAGATTCGGCTAAATAACCGTATAAAGCCTTTTACATTACTTTTCTATTAATATTTTAATACGACTTATTACCAAATTGAAATCTTCATCGAAAATCTTAATCGTTTTGGGACAGAACTCGACTAATGGTATAACTTTACGGAACGATATCTGACGAATGTTTCATTGCCTAATTTAACGTTCGTTTCACGTTTATATCTCGTAAGAACTATCTATTCTGATAAAATAATATATAGTTGAATTTTATATTTTCCAGAAATTCAAGGGGAGAAATAATAACTCGAAAATAATTGATTATCTACTAATAGAAATATTATTTACTGCTATCGTAATAAAATTTCAAAAGACATTTTCGGATTCGCCATATTTTTTTATTGCTAAATAATGCTGGCAATTGACAATATTTTTTTCTGCCAAATTCAAGTTCTTGGATATTTCACTAGTATGTCTTAAATTTTTTTATTCGAGAACATTTCGGTTTTTGATAGAATGTTCTTTGTATCATGCTGTAAAATAACATGAAATGGTATTATTAAAGGTCAAGCTTTTATTGATTATATTTTCTAATGTTATCAGCTCGCTTTATCAGAATATGGTTACAAAAAGAACGGCAGTGCTAACGAATTGAAAATTGTCTTTGAATGCACAATATACTTCAGTAGAATTCATACCAGAGACATTTTATAAGATGTAATTCATTACATTGATAAATATTAACATAGGCTGATAGGTTCCCGTATATTATCCCGTATATTATCATTGATGAAGCTAGATAATCATTTGGTAAGAAAAATTACCTGGAGATGCGGGCACGGCAAAAAATTCTTATTATGTAGGATTGCAAGTTAGTAAGTGCCATTGAATATACGAAAATAGGACCTAATGGAAGCTCGAAGCTTTATGGATGGAGTCCGGTAGCCTGACGTAGTTTTGCAAACTGTCCGTGAGGGGTGCGCATGCGGCCGAGGTGCTTCTATCAGAAAAAAAACAAATCAAGAAAATATTCTGTACCATAAAAAATTTTAAAAAGTAAATGTAGTCCGACTTCATTAGAAATTAGTTTGATTGTTACATAATATCCCCAGAATAAGAGAGCATTAGCTCCTAAAATCTCACAGGACTTTGTGATCAGGATTATCTCGTACTATATGGAACAAATCCATTATCCAAATATCGTAACGTATATCTCCCTGTAAAAAAAATTTCTCCACGATTGGATAGAAGGGAGAATAGGTCCTAAAATATTTGGCTAATAATCTGTTTATTTATTATTCGATAAACCGATAATCTAACATAAAAAAATTACCAATAATAAAGATAACAGTGTTTAGAATAGAAAACGTTTTATGTTTAGTGCAGCTATGTTTAAAATAATCCTAATAACTTATTTTGAATAATCACAATATTAACTGCGGAGATAGTATTAATAAAATAGTTTCCTCGCAGAACACTTGCAATTATTTATAAATATATAAATAATTGCCAAATAAAGTTTTTAAAATAAACTAAGTATGCGCCTGCCTTAACTAATTTAATTCAGAGAAGAAGCATAGATTTGCCAGCAGTATTTCTTCTTCAAACGAATCTTGAATTCAGAAATTGTTGCAGAAGATCTCAAAGATGACGGGAGGCTATTTCAGATTCTTTGTACAGGGGTACAAGTATAATTATGTAAATAATTTCCAGTAGTAAAGCAGTCTCGTTATTCTCTGGGATCTCCGAAGCGATAAGAAATATTTCGACGAGTAAATTTAATATCTTCATCATTACACTAATTTTAATAAATAAAAGAACTTTTAATTTAACATTCGGCCAGAAGAAGCCATGATAATTAATTCGCCTATCAGATATTATGATCAATTTTAAAAAAATACTTTAAAATGCCTCACAAAATCACGGATCGAAACTACATCCCTCTTTACATTGCACCGCCCATTCCTAATTGTTTCTCCAGCGCGCCAATTTAGCGACGGATCAATTTCTGCAGAGAGCACGAACTTCCCCTACTCCCACCCCCTCGCCAAGATTCGTGCTTAATTAGACTCTGCTTAAAGACAAATAAAAAAGTAATTGTGTATATAACTAAAGTACTTTCAAGTTTCACGCCTGAGCGTCGGGGCCGTAAACGTTTCTCCTCGCGCTCGACGAGCGACGACGGTGCGTCAGCGGCTGCCTAGAGGGGAGGGGGGAGGGAAATCCCCGGCGCGCCGCGCTCCGAAACACGCATTCGCATCAGAAACGCTATGATATATATATATATATATATATATATATATATATATATATATATATATATATATATATGTTGAAAGACGCATTTAAATTTTAATTTCGAGCGCTGGTATACTATATATATAATAAATTTCTATATAGAGCTACCAGCGTTTTAAGATCCCTCTCTCGCGCTTATATCCCCGGTTAAAACTAAAAGCACTTCCGCGAGTATATATATATATATATATATATATATATATATATATATATATATATATATTATCGATCAACGTCTGCCGCGCGCACCTACGTATACCAGTCCAACGGGCGCGCTATATCTAAATTGCAAAATTGAGTTTCTGTTTTTTGAACTTTCAGATCCTTGAGCTCACTATGTGTACAGGATGTGATAAAAAAACAATATAACGAAACTTTTTATCTTCTTCCGATAATATTTATTTATTCGTATAAATATCAATTTTTTCCCCCCTTCAAAGCATTTCAAGCCCCTTTGGATATATAATGCAGTTGAGGCAGCGCTTTTTCCAATCATGAAAGCACTTTTGAAATTCGCTCTTCGATATGGCATTTTAGCGCCGCTTCCTCGATTCTGTTTTTATCGCAAGGGCGTCGTCAAAACGCCTTTACGGAAAAAAAGTTTTCAACGTTAAAATTGACGTTACTGAATAGTAGTATGTGATTACTTATAGTAACACACACCGTCAGAAAAATCATTTATAGGATTAATATTTCAGCCATCGTACGTGTTTTTTTTCTTTCTATACCGATATGAAGAAAATATTTTGTAAAAAATTATATTAAATATTATATATGATCAAATTTGACCCGCAGTGGCGCATTTAACTCCGCGCGTAAATTAAATCGGTAAATTTTTTTTTCCTATATTGGTACAACCTTTCTTAATGTCCGTGTGAAATTCGAGCGCCATATCTCCATTTGTGTGTGTTTTTCAGCTGTTTACTTATGACACAATATATATATATATATATATATATATATATATATATATATATATATGTAGGCACTATATTAATGCAGCGATAAAGATTGGCTAAAAACATAGAACGACTAGAAAGGTAGATATATCACTTAATATGGAATCTGAAGATAACCTAGATATGGAATACAAATAAAAATACTAAATATACAGTCTGTCAAGTATGTTAATTTATAAAAAAATTTATTTGATGCAACTTTCATATTTATATATACATTGTACACATTACAAACGATGACGCAATTCGGTCAATACTGAATCCAGTCGTCACCGGCTTTGTCACATGTTTTTCAATCAACAGCGGCTCTTTCATTGTGTTGTGCCATTTCAGGCCATGAGTACGATGATGGATTCGGATAGTTTCGTAGGATATATCTAAGCCTTTTGCCATTAATTTTGCTTGCCCTTGCCACAGTATTAAAACAGGATTCCGCGAAAACAGATTCACTCTTCTTTCTTCATCTCTTTTGTTCACTTTTCCTAACTAGCCACGTTCTGGTGAATCATTGAAACTTTATATCACTTCGCGACATTTTGGGACCTTTCGGGTGTACGCAAAGGAACACAGCCTCGTAGCTCGACGCGTACTTAGCACTCATGGCGTTTAACGTGATTCTCTTTCAAAAAATGAACAACTAAATCTTTGTTGACAATGCATCAAGGACAAAGCGTCTCTCCATCGGCTTGCGAAAGAATTAGAGAGAAATGTTTCATTACCTGTCAGTGAAGTCAACCACGCTCTTACTTGAGAGGCTGTAAATGAAGAAAAAAATAGTTTCTTGTTATGGAAATAGAAAGAAGTCAGAAATGTCCAGGTCCTATGAGGACGAGAATGGTGGCATCATTATCTTGTTGTCTTTGACAAAAACTAACTAACAATGACTCATTAGCGGGTGCATCGTCACAGATTTTGTTAGATAATCGATCGATTTATTGAAAAATCTCTTCAATATTCTTAATTGACCTTTTGACCTTTAGGTGGAAACTCAACATTCGCTAAACCGTTGAAATTGAAAAACACCGTAATGGAAATCTTCACTTCTGCTTCATTCGCTCTTGTTGTCATTGAATATTTCCAGGCGAATAATTGAATCCCAATTTACAGATCACATCCGTTAATCCACGATTCGTCTCCTGCTGCGATTGCCTCGAAACAATGTATAGTCGTTATTCGCGTCGTTTAGTGAATCGCGTCAGTGATGCCGATCGTCCGAAATACGGCGGTTTCGGGACAAATTTTACTGCCGCAAGTTTCATGTGTACAACGTCCGTGACAATATTGCTTGACACGAGCCGTATACGATAGTACATGGCGATATCCGCACGAGATCTCTGATAATTATTCCGCGATTGATCATTATCATTATTTTCACTTTAGCGAAAGGTATATCGTCCCTTGCTCATCCTCTTTGACGTAGTTCCGTAACACTCGTACTCCACGATTATATCTACCCCAAAGCTCCGTCTAACACTAAAAGGAACTTTCAATATTCCCATATCTTTATTCCACTTTGCTAAATGATTTCCAAAAGCTGTCTTTTCAGCCAACCTGAGTCAATAAACGTTACCAATTTAATTTATAACCGTATATATTTTGATCTATTTTCCGAATCTCGAACCCATCAAATATATGCGACCCGCCGGTGTCCCTTTTGGAAATTCATAATTTCAACCTCCTCGCGCCCTTTACAGCCCCTCGTTCCCTTGTCACCCGAGGATCCAATCACACACGCAGCACTGCACTCAAACAGTAGCCACCGCATATACGTATATATGCAGAATCCAATTAAATTTGCGGGCCCGTGCACCCTGCGCATAATAAGCTGTAATTACCGCTTGGCATTATTAGCCTCTAAATATTACCTCGCCCTCGGCCCCCACCCTCCTCCGCCCTTTCTCCTGATGGTACACGTCGCGAAAATCACGTAGAAGGAAGCGTCCGCAAATTACGTAGAGGATTTAGGGCAAGGACGGTTGATACGTTAAGCAATGTCCACGTTAAATTTCACGGCGACAGGGACTGGGTCAACAACAAAAAATCGGGTCATTTCTTTTTTACCTGACGTTTTAAATTTTTTACATATTCGTAAAACGTGCGCTGCTGTGCTTAAAATCCCCAATGTAAAAGACATTAAGGCAAACAACGGTTTTTTACACTTTTCTATCATGTTAGTTATTGCTCTGGGGCCAGTAACAACAAAATGTTTATCTGTGCTTTATTTATTTATTTCTTCATTAGTAGATAATCCTGATGGATCGTCATAAAAAGAATCCTACATAGTTTATATACGGCAACATAATAATAATTAACGGTAATTTAAAATGAAAAGCTACAACATACTCAAAGAACGTCGATATTTCGATATTATATTAATAGTCAACTGAGCCTGGAAAGGATCAAAAACATATCATTGATGTAGTAATCAAAATATAATATCACGAAGAATTTCATTATTGACAAGAATTTTACGTCCTCTCTTAAAATGAACCCACTATAGACTAAGTTTTCATACTCATCTAGTAATTTATTGCAAAATCTACGAAGCCTATTAATAATATAATTAATATAATTTATATTGTAATTTAATTTACGTAAAACTCCTACAAAACTTATTTCCTATAATAAATGTAGCCCAATTAAAAAATTTTCTTTAATTCATGAAAATTAACAATATTATTCAAAATTTCATGTAAAAAGGCTGTGTAACAAATTAATATCTAATAAAAATCATGATCGTCGCACTGCATGGCGGTATGGATTTGAGCATCGAAAAGTCATAAAACGTAAAATCTTATAGTTGTGAATAGAATTCATTAAAAACAATAAATATAACCACTTAAAAATAAAAACCTTATTAGATAACCAAATTATTGAGCTGTTGCAAGTAATCGCCAGATGGCTACACTAGTCATGGATAATACGCAAATGGCAAAATCCGAATTTCTGAAGTTCTATACAGCATCCCAACTGTACTGAGCTTCTATGTCAGAAAGGTTATCTGCGTAATCTTTTGACGATTTGCCAAATAGCTTCAAAAGAAAAACTACTCTTCTGAGCCTAATTCTTAGATCTCCATCCAGATTACCTAGCCATAGAGAACTGGTTTCATAATCATATCCTTAGGAGTTCGCTTAGTATTGATAATGAAAAAATTACACAACGATTCGAAATGGAGAAGGTGGAAGTGCAAAATTTACGGTTGACCACATGGTAGGAATAGAGGAGTTAGAATAGAGTCAAATAGCGGTTACCTGTAGTTTATTCCTCAAATAATGTAATTCCTCTAATAAAAGTCATGCGCATTTAAAAAATGTATTGATTTTATTGAAACTATATATATGTGTGTGTGCGCGTGTGTGCGTGTGTGTGTGTGTGTGTGTGTGTGTGTGCAGGAAGGTACCGAGTGAAGTAGAAGTTTTGCGAGGGGTTACACAGAAAACTTTTACGGATCCCCGGATATGAATTTAAGCCTCGGGAACACATTTATAATATGTAAATTTTTCTTCCGCAGGGTCGTTGCGCGCTGGACGCGCGTCTCGCTCTCCTCGTGGTCCTGCGCCTCAGCGTCTGGGTGGGTCGCGCCGGGCCCCGGCCCGTCGGTGGCGAGCTCCTTGGCGCGAGCGGCCCCCTGTCGACGAACCGCGAGCGGATGGAGAAGGTGCGCCAGGTGCTGAGCGAGGTGCCCCTCATCGACGGCCACAACGATCTGCCCTGGAACATCAGGAACTTCGTGCACAATCAGCTGGCCGAGTTCGAGTTCGACAAGGACCTCAGGCAGGTGGCGCCCTGGAGCAAGAGCGCCTGGAGCCAGACGGACCTGCCGAGGTTGAAGCAAGGAATGGTCGGTGGACAGGTGAGAGGTCGCGGGGGATTTGAGGGGAGGGCGGGGGAAATAGAGGCCGAATAGAAGGTCGCCGGGCGGATCGTGGAGGGGAAGTATCGTCCGTGTATGACATGGGACTGACAATGATTCGGATCTTGCGAGAAGGGTGGCTGTCGAAGACAATGTTTGCCAATTTTAGTCAATTGGGTTATTTGTTCGCGTGTATTTTACATTGCTGTAAACCAAACCGAATGTTTTCAAATTCATTTATAATTTTTGGATTATGAGATTCCCGAAACTTTATCATCGGTGTGAAATAAACGCTAATAAAGGGCATGATTAAGAAAATTTTTAAATAATTTTATGTTAACGGATACGCTTATTATTCAACATAGGGTACTCCTTGCTCGATCGTTAAAAATTAACTTCGACCACCCCTTTAAAAGAAAAGCCATTCAGTGATCTTGAAGAAATTTTTATTCAGTATCATGTAAAGAAATTTTATATACAAGAAAGCTTCTTATATATAAAAATAGAAAAGGTCAAATGGATTTTGATGAGTATTTAGCCAAGTAAACGGTTGAAAAACATAATTACATGTAAAATTTTATAATAGCATATGGTATATACTCTTATTTCTGTAATGAGGAATGCCTTCAAAAAGATTCAATATTTATTTTTATGGAAAAAGACACTTCACATAGATTTTAGATATATATATTACAAAATAGTGATACAGAAATCGAATAGTATTTCTTATTTGCACAAAATCTTATAGATTAATATACATATAATTGTTCAAAAACTTAAGACATGGAGAGATGTAATTTCTTTCGTTAGACTCAATGTAAATTGCCTACGAATAATTCTGTTACTCGCAGCTCGCAAAAGACAAAACCTTTGACAATTTCTTTTGATTCTTTGACAAAACTTTCACTTTTTTAGGATCCCTCGTCAAGTTCAGCTTTTTTTTTGTTGCAAGTTAAATTGCTTTAATTTTTTGTCTGATTAATTTAACATCGAAAAATTTTTCATTTAGAGGATCATCTCCAGACTCTCTCTGAGATTAGAAAATCCTCTCGCACGCTTCGCTTTTTTAACTTTGATATATATATATACGAACTTTAATTTCTTCAAACTTTAATTGAGCAAATGGTTTAAAACTCATTTGATAACTTTCCGTAACTTTAAAAACGTTACTTCGTTAGCTTAGATTCATCGTCTCTCGGGCTGTTTTCATATAGGAATCTTTTGAAATAGAAATTCTTTTCCACTTAGAAATACGAATAATTTTGCGGGAAACTTCGTATTAATATTATATTCTTTACGGACAAATACTCTTTGAAATAATCAGTCGACCTACAGAATTACCAATATTAAGCGCTCTTCTTTAATTTATTTCAATCTTTCGTACGAATAATGCGAAACAACTACTGTAACAACGTACATGTTGTTAATCGAAACATTCAATGTTTTTCCCAATTTTCTCCATAAACGAAAAGTACAATAATAATGATAATTTATAATAATTATCAGATACACTTAAATCGATTTATTATAATTTCATCAAATATAAAAAAATAACATATTATTTTAATATCTAATATGATGGACGGCTAAATCATCATCTCTCTGAAGCGCTTTCAAAATTAAAGTACTCTGCCTCTCTCTCTCTCTCTCTCTCTCTCTCTCTCTCTCTCTCTCTCTCTCACTTACTCACTCACTCTTCCTCTCCTTTTGCAGAAAGTTATAAATAATAACACATATCGAAATAATATATTTTAATCCGCCGATGAAGCCATATTGGCCGATATCTGAGGCGAATGAAACGGCGACCTGCGCGAAATTGTTCATAAATATAGAAGCGATTATATTATATATATACGAGAATAAATTCTATATCAAGTACCATATATATATATATATATATATATATATACATATATGCGTATAAAGATATATATATATATATATATTATATATATATATATATATATATATCATAGTATAATAAACTAAAAGCTGCCCAACAGTAGAATTCCAAGTTTTTAGCGCGACGAAACGAGGATGGGCAAACGTGAGTAAAGTTCTTTAGAGGAGAATAAAATATTTATATAAATGTCGAATAAATAATCGTGAGCCATATAGATTGACATCGCGTAAAATAATAAATTAATCCTGATTATAAAAGAATTTTAAGTGTCTGTAAAAGGGAAATATTCATTAGAGAATGAATACAACAATTATAATAAATAATCATTTTTATTTTTAATTAAAATATAAAGTATTTCCGGATTTACTTGATTGTAATATTAACAAATGATAATAAAACCGGAATAACCAATATATATATATATATATATATATATATATATATATATATATATACAAATAAGCGCGAGTAAAATGCGAAATAAAATCTGCTCGGGCGCACAAGTTAATTCTATATTAATAATTTAAACGCTATATACGATTATATTATGAAAAGGACGGGCGTGTCGATCGCTGAAGTCCGACACACTGAAATGTCGTTCCATACAACGACGGGCGAGACGAGCTTTCGCGCCACCCCCCCCTGCCCGCCAACCTTCTTCATATCGCCTTGGAATTCAAATTCAATGCGCTCTGCGCGTAAAAAAAAAAACAAAAAACAAAAAAAAAAAAAAAACTCACCGCGTTCCCCCGTACACGCGCAGTATTCGCATTAGCGAAAAACTGGCCGAGCCATTATTGCGCGCGCTCGCGGCGTTTTACGGCCCGCCGTTAGACGCATTATCGCGCGCCGGCGAGTAAAACGCCGCGGCCGAAGAGCCGGGCCGCGTGCCGTAGTAAGGAGCCGACTCGATCGAGTACTTTGCCCGCGTGTTAGTATTTGAAGTGGGAGGGGTCACGGAATTGGGCATGGATCGCGATGCGAATTGTCGGGGCGTTCGGTCGTGGATCGCGGATTTTTGAGGACGCTGGCCTAGTGTGCGGTCTCGCGCCGGTTGAAGGGGTCCGAGCGAACTGCGAACGGCCGAAAAGAAGGAGACAAAGTGTTAAGAATTGTGGACTTTCGCTGGAATATTTCTGAAGGTATTAGGACAACCCCCCCACCACCCCCCCAATCCCTTAAGAGTATCATTCAAGAGAACGAAAAAGTCGTTTTGTTAATGACGAAAACTCAACTTTTGTCGAGTAATTTTATCGTTAACAAATGATAAAGAAAAGTCTCCCTCCCGCTGTCTATTCCGGTCGTGCTCTTAATATAAAGTAGAAAATTCAACAATGCTCTCTTCATTTAATCCGTGCCGTTGTTTTCGGCCGAACAGCGAACTTTTTATCTCGCTGAAGAAGAACAAAATGCCCAGCTGTTCATTGTTAAATGAAAAAAAAAATAAGAATTTCGACAGGTTTTCACTGGAAATCATTGTATAATAGACAATTCCATTAAATTCTAGCATTGGAATCGATATATTTTTAAAATTTATATCTCAGATGTATATATAGGAAGAATTGCATTTTCAAAATTTTTTGAATTGCAGTTGGAAGAAATGTTCTCAGAATATTACAAATAGAAATCAAGAGCGCGAAATAAATAATATAACGTTAAATATATTCCTTCGCGTTCACACACTGGAATGCCTCGTTGAAATATGGTAGAATTTTTCTGATCCTGACGGGCGTAAATATATAACCTCGTGAAAATCGATCGAGACAAATTTTAACTCATAAGATCGGCTACCGGAAGGGCCACCTGAATTTTTCGAATAATATTTCAAACTAATTCATTGATGACGGGATCCATTCTCGAATCGATACACTAACTTTAGATTAATCTGGTCCAAGTTGCTCTCTTGGTCCGGCAGACCTGCCGCTTTTTTTTTTTTTTTTTTGCCCTACGCCAGGTGATCGCGGAATTACTTCCAGCGCGCAAAGTGCCTGTTTTTCCAACCATTTTCTTCGCTCTCAAGCGCTGATCGAACAAGCGAATTTCGTCCCTGGCTCCTATCCCCCTTCCTCCCCCCTCCCCACTTTTTTACACAATTCCCCGCGTTCTTTATCGACCGAAGCTCGCGAGCGAATATTTTTACTGATCCGGCAGCGAAGGAGCTCCTGGGCTTCTGGGCATCTGACTTGAAAGCGAACGTAAACTTTATGTTAAGTGGTTATTCGCTTATTCGATTTTACAGAGTGCAGTTCCCGCTAGAATTCGCAATATTATAGAATTATACACTTAAAGGCAGAATGAAATAATATATATATATATATATATATATATATATATATATATATATATTGAAACCCTCGAAAATACTCTCCCCAACACACGAGAGCGCAACAGATTTGAGAAAGGAGCGGCGTAATCCCCTTCGAAACAGAAAAATCTGGCAACCTTTATATATATATATATATATATATATATATATATATATATAACGCCTTAACTCTTTCTTACCCCCTTCTCACCCCCACACCCCTCACTCGTTCGCGGCTCCTTTTGGCAGCTAAAGGCTTGAGCGGTTTCCTGAAAAATCACCTCGGCTTCTCTTGAGCCTTCCTCCCACCCCCACCAATCTCCCCCCCCCCCCACCGCCCATCTCGACCTCGAGCTCCTTCCCAAGAGGGTGAGGGGAGGGGGAGGGTGCAGGAGGGTGGTAGAGCTGCTGGGAGGAAAACTAATCTTCACCGCGCGCGCATCGGGCAGCCTGATGCACCTCCATCGCCAACGCCCTTCTCAACTAAACCAGTATATATATATATATATATATATATATATATATATATATATAGGAAATATAACGACGGTGAAGCGAGAGTCGTTACGCATAATTGTGTGTATATAAATGTGTGTGTGTGTGTATATACCTGAAAAGGGTTAACTAGGCTCCACTCTATCTCGCACTCTCTCTCTAACTCTCTCTTTCTTTCCTGCCCTGCCTTTTTGGCAGAGTCAAAAAAACAATAAGAGGAGTGAAACGGGCGCGAGCAGCGACCGATTTATCGGGATGATGGAGCGAGTTTATTGCTGTTTGAGTAGGTCCTCCGCTTCCCCTCTTTCTTTCCCCTCTCCCTTCGTTCTTTCTTTCTACCCTCTCCTATATATATATATATATATATATATATATATATATATACACACACACACACACACACGTATGCGCATGTACCTGTATGCGTGTCGAATACCTTTACGTATACGTACAGCTATATGTAGGGGAGACCTTCGGTTATTTTCTTGTACTCGTGCCAACTGCGCTGGCGGATTGTAATCTGTTCTCCCGCGTGGGTTTGACTTTGGCAAAAAAAAAAAAAAAAAAAAAAAAAAAAATCCCCGGCGTGGGCGCCGAGAGAGACACAGACGGAACGCGACTTTTTCTCCGCTCCCGCGAGGACTAAACTGATGTGTGTCTGTGTGTGAGCGTGCGTGTATATACGCCGAACGAAAAAATTGATAAATTCGCGGGATGATTCTCTATTCGATTGAATTTCTTTCACTCTTTCTCTCTCTCTCTCTTTCTATCATTTCCCCTCTCTCCCTTCGTCCACCGCTTCTTGGCCGCACGTAAAAAAAAAAAGCAAAGAAAAGCGCGAAGAGCAAATCCTCAATACCCAGGGGAGGAGTTATTTATTGCGATGGGCGTGTAAACAAGGCATACGAACGGATAATAGGATTTGAATGGTACGGGCTGCCAAAATATTTTGCATTTATAGTACGCGAATTCGGCGGATTCTCCCCCGTTTCTTTTTGCTCTCTGCTTTTTGCTGTTCGTTTTTCGGGTTTTTTTTTTTTTAGTTACCTCGCGAGCGCGCTGCCTTGGGAAAAACTGCAAAACGTGGGGAAAATTGTAAAAATGTCGAAAGAGCGTTTTTTCTCGCTTTTAATTATACATGGATTAAACGTACATATAAAAATTTTCTGCTCGTATATATATTCTTTAACTCGTGCTTCCGTGGCATTTTATTACACTATTTAAGATATATATATATATATATATATATATATATATATATATATATATATATATATGATCCGCCCGGTTCGTTAATTTTTATTTTGCGCCTCGAGAGAAAAATTTATAATCGTTAGTTTGAGGAAAGAGCAGTTGAGCTTGCCGTTGACATTTATTGCAAAAGAGAAGAAAAACCAACTGCAGTTTTTCCAGCTTAAGCCAACGAAACCCATAATCGTCCACGGTGAAGTGCATCGTATAATAATAAAAAAAAATAATAAATTATTATGCAATAAACAAAGCGCGTGTCGTACAGACAGAACAGAACTTTTTTATTCGCAGAATGGATAATTTTTTTAGAAATCATAAAGTCGATAATATTTCGTGGACTTTATCGTATAATTCAAGTATTTATTAGAGAAAAGAGGATTTGAAGAATATCCCAAGAATAAATAAACCTCGGAGGCGAATATTATTTTATTCGTTTTATAGGATTAGTTTATTTGCCAAAACCACTATTTCAGTTTACATTCTTGCCGAAATTTTCGTAAGAGAATTATTCGTCCATCGGGCACGAATCATACTCACTCACATCATACTGACATTTCGATTTTTGTCGTATTTCTTTGCGAAAAAGTCCGATGAAAAAAATCGCGATCAATCCGACCTCGTGGCTACCTTGCTAAGATTTCTAAAAAAAAAAAAGGAGGCGAGGCACGAGTATTATTAGTTTGGCTCGTAATCAATTTTCTTGCCGCATCTCCCGTGCGAAAACCATTGCTCGGGCGAACGTAACGGACGAATGCAGAAGAAAAATAACGACGGGCAAATGATACGAGCGCGTTTGTTTCGTGCCGTTTCTTACGCGCGATGTACACTCGCGCGCGGCGAAATCGACGACTGTATAATAAAGTAGACTGCTTATCTGATAAATTCAACAGAGTGATGAATTACGAAAAAAAAAAAAAAGAAGAAAAAAGACGTAATAAAACGATTTTTCTGATTCTGTGCGCACGTGTAAATTAATATCTCGTTTCATGCCCGTTGGACTGATCAAAAATGGCAATTCTCCATTGTATCAATTAATCATTCTAAAGTCCCTAGCGGCACTTTATTATTAACCAATTCCATTCAACTTTTAATCGAAGAATCATACTTTATCGACGAGTTTTCGTCAAATTTATCTTCACTGAGGCGAACGAAAATTTTCAAAATCAGCGCCAATCGTGGAAATATCTCAATTTCTCGCCGTTATCGTGCAAAAGACAAATACAGAATTGTCTTCTTTATTACCGTCGTCGAGACTTCCGCCTGTTATTTATTGATAAAAAATTTGATTTAAACAAAACGACATCGCAGACAATTCTTGCTTTTATTATTGATTGGTAAAGTTTTCGATCGAAACTTGTGGGAAGTGTGTTTACATAGAATTTTGATTTCAATCACGATATGCAATTATTTTACACACACACACACACACATAAACACACATAATGCTATTCAACTAAAATATCCTCATTAGCTCTAACACTCCTACTGTAAGCATTAGATATACATATATTTATTTATTTATTCATTCATTTATTCATTTTTTTTTATACAATCTATTAGATCTAATAGAAAAAGTGTAATCTATTAGAAACACGTGGCTATCTAGACGACCGCCAAAACTATAAAACCGAACGAAAAATCATCTGTCCCCGTCACGGCGAAGTCGTGGGGAGCAATAATAAGTTGAAATTTGGGATCTCGCGGGGCCGGTAAATTTTCCGCTCGATAAATACTTTCAGCGGTGACTGCGGCTAACACCCCACCCGTCCACCCGTCCCCCCATACCCCGCCCATCGCCATCCATCGCGCGAGATCCCCCCGAAATAATCCGCGACGCGGCGTCGCGCCGCGTGCCGTGGCGACCCGCCCCGCTGCGCTGGGCTCCCGCTGCCGTTCCTGCTACCGCCGCTACTACTATTAACGACCGTAACGATCGATCACGCGCTCTCTCGGACGCCTGGAGGGTGGGAGAGAGAGTGGGAGAGGAGAGAGAGAGAGAGGGTAGGGATGGGTGCATTAAAAGTTACGCTACTCCTGTACACACCCGCACACGCACGTACGGGCGCATATATATATATATATATATATATATATATATCGATTAAACTTTTGTCCCTTATAACGAAGGGCGGAAGAGGAGGCGGAGAAGGACGCGGACGGATTCGCATCCATTGCGGGTGGAGCACGGGAGAGGCGCAATAAAATCTCGATTCGAGGAAACTCCGCGGCGTATATATAGACATAGATATAGACGCTCGGGTCCGGAGAAAAAAAAAATTATAAAAGCCACTCGTGTCATATATATATATATATATATATATATATATATATATATATATATATATATATATAAAGGCACATTTATTACTTCGAGAGAGGGCCGAAGAGCCAGGACGCGGCCTCGAAATACAAAATAGAAAAAAAGGAACGCGTGGCCGTGTCGTAAACTATGCCCGCTGTATTTTCGCGCGGCAGCCATACGCTGGCTGAGTTTTCTATACACTGTCTATATAAACGTACATACACACACCCGTATATATATATATATATATATATATATATATATATATATATACCGATGCGAAATATGTCATAGAAATATTTTCTTGTGATATTAATGGATCTAGAAGGTGCATTTGATTTCACAAAACTACTCTCTCTCTCTCTCTCTCTCTCTCTCTCTCTCTCTCCCTTTCCTTACTTTCTTTCTATACATACATACATATGTTCATATACACACACACACACGCGCGCGCGCGCGCATATATATATATATATATATATATATATATATATATATATATATATATGAATTGACGATGGCGTGCCAAGTGGACCGCGGTCTCGCGTACCGGTAAGAATCAGACGAAGCTTGAGGGGAAAATCCGAGTTCTACGGGGGCTTCCTATTTTGCGCGTAATTAAAATTCATCGCCGATCGAACGGAATTTAATTAATTGTTAATTAATTAATATACCAAGGGGTCTCCCTAATAAGCTCTCAACCGCTCGACGTTGTTCCCTTAATCTATATGTAAATACTAATTAACATTTGCCAAAGCATCAAAGAGTTGCGTTATAAAATTTTGTGTTTACCTTTTGATGTAGAAATTCGCGTTATTTGCGTATATAATTACAAATGGCTCTCATTCGCAAAGATCCTTTTTTTTTTTAAATAATTATTCAATGATATTATTTGAAAAAATATTTTACAAAAAAAAAATAAATGAATAACGAAAGTAAAATATTATTAATAACAAAATTTACCGAATTTCAGGATAGAAAATTATAATTTATATATGTATAGATATATGTACATATATGCACATTGCGTCAACTTTTATGAAATTTTCTGATTTCCTTTTATCCTTACGAAATTATAAAATGTAATTATAACTTTGCCATAACACTGTTAAAAAAATTTTTAATATTATAATATGAGGCAAAATTCCATATGCAGAATATAAATGGCGATAATAAAGTTATTAAATATATATATATTGCAACGAAATACGCTCCCTACGTAAAATTAAAGGTACGCTTCATATACCGTATATATATGTATATAGTTATATTAAGGCAAATACTTATAAAGCATTAATATGCGTGCGTAATAAAGCCATATACAGTAGTAGACGGACGTCCCGTGAATGGGGAGGGGGCCCATGAAAAACTCCGTCTCCTCCGCTTATATGTGCGCGCATAGTCGGCGCCCCGTTAAAATAATCTCGCGCCCCTTAATTTATCGCGGTTCAAATACGAATTTTTATAATGCCCCATCTTTTGTTCACGCTCCGGGGATTTTTCTTATAATTAAAAGTGTACTATTTCGTTTTTTTTTTTTTTTTTTGTTTCTCACAGGGGCGATATAAAAGATCCTTCATTATTTTTCTGGAATAAGATTAAATCTGTATATAAACGATCATAATTATTTTTTTATACGATATGTACGACGATGTATATATATATACATATACACAATATATTGTAATGTAACCGTGTTTTTTATCATATAGTTCAAAAAATTATATACCTTATGTCCTTTATTTATTATTTATTAAAAATTAATTTAAGTACTCATCAAAATCCAAGCAAAATCTGATCTGAATCAAAACGTCAAGGTAACCATGTGATTTGTACTGGTATGTTTCTTCGTCTGTCGTTAGCTACAAAAAAAAAAACTTGTCTCGGCAGAAGACGAAGGTTGTCTCGAAAATCCGATTGCATCGTTCCTTTCTGCAATGGAAAAATTCTACAATGGTCCCCGTAGCGATCCTTTGGTCGAATTCGATTTTTTAGTATGAAACAGCAGTGTGCGATTGGACTTCTAAAGTCTGTTCGACGCTGAATAAAATTTCGAACTTCGATCGAGCATCGTCACGGGAGATCTTCTGGCTTATTCTTCCCCGTACAGGACGGATCGCGCTGCCGTTGCTCGCTTCAATATGAAGAAATCGACGATTTCGTTTGCTCGTCAAAACAATTTCGTGGTGACACTTTGCTGGGAAATTCGTTGGCGGAGGTGCCCCGTCCTCGCGGTGAATGCGCGCGATCGACCCCCGGGGCGGGGGGGGGACGCGATAACTTTCGCGAGCGGCGCTTCTTGGATGATAATTCGGATCGCAACGACCGGTGGGAATGATGAAAATTCAACGCGGCTCTCTCTAATCCCCGGCTCTGATGCGCCTCGATTGTTTTGTTTGAGTTATGCTTTGTGATTACGCGTACGAGCGAGTTCAGGAATTTTTTTTTTTTTTTTTTTTGTTCAGCCAACTGTTGACGGGATTTTTTCACTCGAAGTGCCGGTTTTCAATAATGAGAGCAGCGGGACTCCTAGTTGCTTTACAAAGCTTTGTAAATTTTCATACTAATACTAATACCACTACTAATACTAGTACTAATTTTTAATAAATTCAGTTTTTCAGCCAAATTCATACGAAGTAGCAGTGAAAATTTTCATTCGATAAACAACGATGCGTTTCATCATTCGATTATGTGATCGTTAAATTAACCTTTCGATCAAAGCCAGATTGAATGAGGACAGATTTTTTCCTTAATGTAATTTTTTGATTTTGTATGTGTCTTTGTGTTTTTTTTTTTTTTTTGGTTTTGTCATAACTTACTACCGTGCTGTAATATCATCTCGAAAGCATTCTATTATTCGATGTAATAGCGATAATTACGCCGGTATTTTCGTCTGCCCTTCAATCACAATTCAAACGTGGCAGTGGTAGGTTGGACTTTTCAATACACCGGGCCGGTAGATTTTCACGAACTTTAAACCTTCATCGTTCTTTGGAAGAACGGTTTACAGAATCTATGAAACATTATGAGATCTAGCCTATGAACAATTTAAGTTAAATCAACAGTTTATTTTGGATATTTTAAAAAATAAATAATTCTTACCTATTATGATGATTCTGTTTGTTGAGAAAATTCACTGTCCCGTGATTTCTTAATAATACAAAATTCTATTACTTACTCGATCCTTAACGAAAACATAAGAAAACCGCCAGTTTTGAATTGCGAATTTGGCGAATAATCTGTTGTACTGTCCGCAGCTTTGGAGCTCGATGAAAATGCAATTTAATCACAAAATAAGCGCGCTACCGTCGCCCATACACTACCGACTTTATGAGAGAATGAAAAAAAAACAAAAACAAAAAAAAAAAAAAAACAAAACAAAAGAAAAGATTTTCCACTCGCAAGCTTCGAGAACGGCTGAGATAACGGTTTCCTGGATTTCGCTCGCCCGCGCGCCACGCGATAGACGCGCATAATGCGCGCATAATGCGAATCCCCGACGTAATCCCGTTTAATGCGGCGCTCGACAACCGGGCACCTCCTGCTCTCTGTTACAGTTCTGGGCGGCTTACGTGCCCTGCGAGTCCCAGCACCTGAACGCCGTGCAGATGACCCTCGAGCAGGTGGATCTAATCAAGAGGCTCATAGAAAAGTACTCGCAGCACATGCAGTTCGCCACCTCGTCCCGGGGTAAGTGCCGGAGTCGTCCGATTAGTCCGCCTCTGTCTGTGTGCGCGAGTATGTGTGTGTGTGTGTGTGCGCGCGCGCGCTCGCTCGCTCGCTCGCTCGTGCGTGTGTTTCTACGTAAGAGAACGAGAGCAGACGTGTAAATTGCTTGCCGCGGACACGCCCAGCGGCCGAATGGTAGAATTTCCAATTATACGCACACATACACACACACACACATATATATAACATATATATATATATAGAGAGAGAGAGAGAGAGAGAGATACAGAGCGAAAGCTCCTTCCGCGTCTCGGGGGGGGGGGGGTAAAAATTTGCCGTACGCCCGTAATTATATCAAATAGATGTGGAAAATCGAGTGGCCGCTTTCCGTCTCAAATTATATTATCAGTTAAACGAGAGGAACGCGCGTCCTGTTATCGTTAAGTTTTTAAGAGCGGGAATGAATCTGGAATGGAAAATGGAACGCTCCGTAACGTATTTAAACTATACGGTTTATACATGTGGAATGCTTAGCGATAGACCGTTATGATTTAGCAGGAGCTAAATCGATGATAACATATGACAATCATGATAATCTAATGATAACATTTTCTCCTTTCGTTGAATTCGAAAAATTCCTTAGGACTTTGGTATTTGTCGATAATATTTATACATTAGATCTGGAACATTGTAGTTTGATGCGACTGTTATTAAAAAAAAGCAGCGAATGCATATTACTATAGACGGAATTGTCAGATTTCAATAATAGAAATTTTAAAAAATATATATCGCCTTCGACTTTACAATCTTGCTGGATTTAAAAAAAGTAATATATATACATTCGTATAAATAAAGCTCGAGCGGAAGATTTAGCAAGTATACAAACTTTTATATCATATCGATTTTCTGCTGTTTTATTGATACAAAGTATACATATTCGTTACGCTCTTATTGCTAAAATATGTCGAGTTTAGAGTAATCAATAATAATATATATATATATATATATATATATATATATATATATATATATAAACTTTATCTATAGTATGAAAGAAAACATCGAGTAAAATTAATGGGGCTTGATTTAAAATTAATCAAATGAAACTCGACGAGAATTGGAGTCTTTTGCATAATTTTCTTTTGGGCCGCTCGACTCGGATCCCAGCAATGGATTGGCAATTTTTCCTTTTTTACGCCATCTAGGAAAGCTCGTTGAAGCCGGGACGAAGATTATGCTAAAGTTTACATTATGTACTTCACGCGTCGACTTATAAATTCAGATTACATTTTACGCGAACTCGTTCTTCATCTTTTTTTTTTTTTGTTATCGATTAATGGGACTTGGAATTTTCCATTGCTCGAGTATAACTTCGGCTCGAATCGACTCGGATCACGGATTCGAATTTTCGAACAGGTTCGGAACGGCACGAACTTCTTCACTGCATGCTCGAGATCCGATCGGACGGTCTCAAATCTGCGGCACGTTTGAACTGTAGATCTGCGACGGCAGTTAACGTTTCTCCAATCGCACCGTCGTTAAGAATCATTACTTTTTTTATTCTTTGGAAAACTCTTAACATTGTTAAAAATTGTCCAAGAACGGAAATGTTCCAGAATCGATCAAGGAATGCCCGCAAATGCAGAATTTCCTAGATAATGGTAGATTTTTGAAGAAAAAGAAATGACAAAACTTCAATTTGAGAATAGATTTGGAAATAATGGATAATTGTAATCGAAAAATGTTTCTTCCTTGGAAATTTTCAATAATTTTCATCGTAATTTTTGAGAAAAATAAAATTTTAAATTACATACGCACGCGTTAAACTTCGTAATGTTCGACCAAATAGATTATCCAGAAAAATTCTGCAAAAAATTTGTCGACAATCCTTCATCAGCTCTAGGACGTATTTCTTCTTGGATTACTTTTACGAGAGTCAAAGGTGACGATTTTCATTCACGGCTCATACAAATCGCTGCTTCAATCGAGCCATCCCGCTTCACCTTCAAAAATCCGTAATTCGTGAGCTCTCAAAGGCGATCGAATCGCGATGATCATGGTCTAGACGGAGGAACGATTTTGGGGACGATTTCGAGGTGACACATCGCATTTCTAATGCAAAACGCACGGATGAATTTAGAGATAACGTATCCTGTAACTTTTCTACTCGAAGCCTTCGTAAATAGTTCATCAAATGGAACAACATAGTGTACATTAACCGCCATAAATGTAAACCCCGCATTAGACTACGGATCACCGACAATAATCGGGATAATCGGTTCAAGAGACGACGAACCCACGTTTTTTTCTTCTTTTTTTGTTTGCTTCACGCTCAACGAGAGCCCCGAAACAATCGAATTTCCTAATAACAAACCGCGCGTTTCGGTGAGCGTGCCGGGGAGGGGGGAGGGGCTCGCACGCACACCACCGATACGTAACACGATTCCGCGCAGAAAAGCGTAAAATCTGACCAGGCGCGAGGGGATTCCCCGAGATCGCGGGATTAATTTCCAATTGCGCGGGTGTAACAGTACCTATAGTTTTACAGGATATACAGGTATGTATATATATATATATATATATATATATATATATATAGATATAATGCGATACGTGTAATTTTATATAAACTCATCCATGCAAAGGGCACTTGTGCAGCGCCAAGGTTTCGCTTGTAGTACTTGTTATATATATATATATATATATATATATATATATATATATATATATATATAGGCATGATCGAAGTTATTTAAGCTTTAGCCCAGTAATGAAAAAAAGGCAGGGTGACATTATTTAGTATTTTATTCCCGAACTTACGTGTTAGTAAGCGTGCAATTAATGAAGCCGCAGTGGATTACGATTTCGAGTTTTCGGTATATTATTTTTTTTTTTTTGTTTTTTTTTTTTTTTTATTAAAAGCTCACTCACCCTCCCAGCATATTATCGAGCTTTATAACACACGAGATTCGAATCGGGCATTAATTCAATTCCGTAACGCAGAGCCAAAATCGAACTATACCGTTGGAATTATTAAATTTTCAATGATTTCGGCGTAATTATGAAATAATCGACGGCGGGCTATAAATGGAAAATTCCTTGGTACCGGGTAGGCGAGACATTCTCGCGATTAACGTTGGAAAACGAGGATACAATTGGATACAAGAGGCTGACACGACTGTGCGAGCAACGCCGAGTAAACGAGATCTTCGATCGGACGCTCTTTACATCGTCGTGTTATAAGATAAATAATTCCATCGACGAGACGGCCTTCCCGTCAAAAAAAAAAAAAAAAAAAAAAAAAAAAAAACAAAAAAAATACGGCTCGTTTCCACGATCGACCGCGCGTCATTTTATCGAGCCGCGCTACGCAACCGAGAATAATTACGACGATAGGACGAGCCTTTACGAGCGACGTCGATTCTCTTGTAAATTGCAAAATGAATTCGTTTTACGCAAGTCGCGTAATTAATTCCGAATTATATTCCCTATATATATATATATATATACACACACAAACAAATTTGAAAAGCCCCTCGATACAAAATTAATATCCACTAAAAGCCGCGGCGCGTTTTATCAGGCAAAAACCGTATATATATATATCTATATAGCAGATATGAATTTTGCGCAATAAACCTATAGAAATTGTTACATTGATCGACTTAATCCCCGAATGCCCCACCGCGGGCGCGGCAATCGAATGAAATCGGGATAATCGAATTAAGCCGGCGAGCGTCGTCGAATCGGCCGACCGCTTGATTTTTCGCTCGTTTCCGTGAACTGGCGGTCGGAGGGTCGAGGGGCAGGGGGAGGCGTACAGAAAAAGTAAAACAGACGGAACAAAAAAAAAAAGAAAAGAAAAAAAAAAGGAAGAAGGAAATTATTCGCATAAATTGGGATGAATTTTGGCCTCGTAACGGGATCGGTCGATTGGAATAGTTTTTTACAGCAAAAAAAAAAAAAAAAAACAAAAAAAAAAACAAAAAAAAATGAATCCAAACGAGGCGAAAATTGCGTCGGTTACGACCCGGGGCGCCGGGTGGGGAGGGGGGATCGATCCTGGGAGCCTATTACGCGCGCGACGTATAAGCATCATTACGAGATTATTAAAATTAAATTTCCTCTCTCTCTCTCTCTCTCTCTCTCTCTCTTGTTATTTATTTTTTTTTTAATCGCTCTAATGAATATATTTTGTCCGTAATGAAAAATCTCTGGTAATTTTCATCGTCTTCCGCATTTAGACTATAAACTCGGAACGAGTAGATGATGTTCCGAGGGCTGGGATATTATTGAACGAATTAATGAGAAATAATTGGTAATGTAATGAGAGGAATGCCAAGAGCGACGTTTAATTTCGAATTTTTAATTATCAGCGCCCGACCGTTCTCGCGAATAAAGTTAATTATTTTTTATTAATCCTCTACGAAATCTCAGTCAATAAAGGCGATTCTTTTTCCAAGTTTATTATTATTCTTATTTTGCCTGTCTGCGTTCAATTGTAGCTTTCGGGGGGGGGGGGAGGCGCATTTTTCGCCATAACTTTTCATAAAGCTTCCAACGTAAAACTATCGTAGATTATCGAAAAATAGTTTTTACCAAAAAATGTTTATTCGCTCTATATAATTACTAGTTCGCGCGACACCTCGATCCCAACTGCGAATACAAGAAAAAAAATCACGGAAATATATTCCTTATACCATAAAAATAACCACAAAGTTTTACAGCAAGCCTCGCGCTTTGCCGAGGATTCAAAATCAAATTGTCGTTGAGAAATCGTTCCTTGGATTTTTAGCTCTCGGCGGAGTTCGAGGGAGGTTAGTCTATGCAGAAATCGAACTGTCTCTCTCTCTCATTCTTCCTAATTTTTAAAGTTTTATTATATATGCATCGTATATCAAATTATAAAATTTTTATTTGAAAGGGGAGGAGGGAAGGAAAAAATTTTTACGCGATAAAATCACATCCGCGTCTATGTAGTATAAAATTTGTCACTCGAGCGGCTGAAATTCGTGTAAATGGCAGAAGCATGATGCTCGGCGAAAAAATGCCGAGCATGCCAGCTTCGACGCTCCGCGGGATCGTGAAAAAATTGACGTGGGGAAGCTTCCTTTGACGCGACGAAGAACATTTTTCGACGGTTCTTTATGACGGGTCGTGGAAATTGTTTGTGCATAGAATTTTTAATATATACGTCATTAGTGACTAGGGATGCGCCAAATTCAGTAATACATATATACATTATATATATATATATATATATATATATATATATATATATATATAATTTTCGCATGCGCACAGACTCTTTCCCTCCCCCCCATTCTGAACGTTAAAAATGTTAATTTTTGACACCTCCTCCCGCTTTTTGTCAATACAGAAATCCTGGAGGCCCACGACAAGGGCAGGATCGCCTCCCTGATCGGCGTCGAGGGCGGCCACAGCCTCGGCAGCAGCCTCGCCGTGCTGAGGACCCTGTACCAGCTGGGGGTGCGCTATCTCACTCTCACCCACACCTGCCACACGCCCTGGGCCAAGAGCTCGAACGTCGAGCAGGGCGAGGAGCAAGGTAAGAAGACCAAGCGAGAGAGAAAGAAGAGATAGAGCGAGAGAGAGAGAGAGAGAGAGAGAGAGAGTGTGCTATGTGTGCGTGTATATGTGTGTGTGTGTGTGTGTGTGTGTGTGTGTGTGTGTGTGTGTGTGTGTGTGTGTGTGTGTGTGTGTGTGTGTGTGTGTGTGCGCGTGTGTGTGTGTTTGTGTATGTGTGATCGTGTGCAGAAACTCGAGCTGTTGTTTGGGGGAGGGGAGATACTTTCATTGGCTTATATATATATATATATATATATATATATATATATATATATATATATATTTATATATTTATATATATACACATATATATTCGTTCGAAGATACTAGGATGTATATCGAAGGTCCTTTATCCATGACGCTCAAGATTCGTATACATGCACACACACACACACACACACACACACACACACACACACACACACACACACACACACACACACACACACACACACACACACACACACCACACACACACACACACACACACACACACACACACACACATATCGACGTTCGATGCATCGTTCTCGAGAAACTTTCGGAGTATGCCCCAGATATATAGAAGCAAGCGAGTTTATACTCCGAGGAGAAAGAGAAAGTTTTCGAGTTTAATGCACATGGCGAGTGTATGTGTGCGTATATATGTGGGTGTCTATACATCCGCGAGCGTAAGTGATAAAATAAAAGGGGCATCTGTGACTTTATACATATAGGCAGAGTTTTGAATCGAAAAAAGTTACGTAGACGGTTTCTTCATACCATTTCCACTAACTGAGTTAAGATTCGTTATTACGAAATTTTTGCTCGCTCTCGAGCTTTCTTGAACTCGCATTTACATCGGTTCGTCGTACTTTTAATCATCCGCGAAATGAGGCGTGTGCGATGCACGTAATTTCGACCGAGTGGCAATAAAATGCGCCATCGATTCTTGCCCCTTATACGTATCTGTGTATAATATACATATATGTAATGTTAAAGGCGATTTTTAACACCGAAATAATTATCGCGTAAGAGTATAATAATTACGTACATAACGAAGCGGAATGGTACAGGAAAAAAACAACAACAACAGGAACGAAACTTTTACGCCCGTAATAAAAGCGCGTTCGAAGTGATGAATAAAAAATCAACGCTACATCCATGTTAATTAATAGTCCCCTATACGTATTATATATATATATATATATATATATATATATATATATATATATATATATATAATACTCGAAATTTAATTACGATTTCTTTTCGTTTTTCTATAGTGTAGAATTACAGCTTACGGGTTTTTTCTTGCGCGAACGATCGATTGGATGTATAGCGTTGTTTGACAGCCAAAGTTCATTATATATATATATAATTAAATTTCCCACGTAAATGCTATTGTAGCGCTAATACCAGGGAATTTTTTTATATTATAGTAGCACGAATGAATTATTTATAATAATTCAATCTCTTCTTTATAATTATAACATCTTTTTGAAATATTTAATATATTTACGTACTGTCATAATTAATGCTAAAGTGGTTAAAGGCTTTATCCTCGATTCGGTGATCCGAATTTCATTAGCATTAAATAGGATCCGATGGTCCCGCTGTCCCATAAATTTTCTCTAATGGATAAAAAGAAATTTTACGATTAACGATACTCCCGGAATAGACTGTATAACAGCGTATTTCAAAATTTCACATTTTCAACGATTATTATTTCGATCCTCGTGGCAAAATACCTGATTCCACCGGCCAGGTCGATCATGGCTTAAATACTCGATCAATCTGACGCGCCGCAGATGCGTAAGTAGTAACGGGCGCGTTGCGACAGACTAGCTAGACACGCGGATCTGTAAGAATAGATTGGGTTCGATAGCTACCACTTAAGCAAGGTACGTTCACATGTCCTTACATTTAGTATTCGCAAGCTGCATATTATCGTCTATTCGCACGCACGCCTTCCTGTAAAACTGTCTGACCGGTGCGACTGTGACTACTTACGCATGCGACATTGCGCTTATATCCCCGAAATATTGCCGTCGCATCCGGCAGTCGATCGACGGCGCGTTCGAACGGCCATTCGCATAAATTTTTTCCAAACTTATTTCATAATATTCGCATTACGTTCCGTTATGATATCGAATTTTTCTAATTTTCGTAATAATAAAGTGGCTCGAATCGTGGAAATAAAATTTTATTTCCTTCGTCTATTCGGAGCAATTCGTACAGTTTAGAAAAGTTCTCTGTTCATTTGAACGGTAATAAATGTCGGTTCTCAACACGGTTGGATTTCCTTGCTTATCAACCTTCAGAATCGCTTCGATGGAATTGTACGGAAGTCCGCGTAATAATGAAGTACGAATTAACGCACCTTCCCTGTTCTATCGGCCATTCGACCGGCGCGGCTGGCGCGCGCATGTCCAACGATACAAAGTGTTGTTCTTCAAAGTCGAACCGCTGCAAAGGCTCTTTATGAACGAACGATTTGGAGGCTGATCCGAAAGCAAATATCAAAATTGTCCGCTCTTTTATCTCGCTGCGCGCACACAGATAGATAGAGAGAGAGAGAGAGAGGGAGAGAGACATGCTCATGCCAGTGATTCCCTTTGTCGGCCAGAGATTAAAACGGAAATTCTCGCGGTGCGCGCGCGCGCGGAAATTAACCGTTTGGGTTAAACTGGAGGATGGCTTCTTTTTTTTTATTTTATTTTATCTGTTTTTTTTTTTTATTTCACAAATATTTGACAAAAGAACGAAGAGAGCGCGTGATTACCTATAATGGTCCTTTGACCGTCGGTTTATCAAACTCGGAGGTTAATCGACGGCCCCGCTCTTTTTATCGGATTTACACAGCCGCGGAATAATTCTATACCTGCGCGGCGCGCGGGCGTTAAAGTGGAGCGCTGCGCGCGCCGATTCGTATAAACGCCGTCTAACATCTGCTCGGCGTCTGCTGGCGAATAGCCCGCAATTTTGAGGTGGCCAACGGCTCGGCGAAAAATTAAAGGACCCGCCGGGGCTCGAAACGGGCAGGCATTATTCGATTGATCTTCGGTCAATTTTAACGAGGGCGTTGGAGTAAAAAATCACGGTCAGTATGTGAGATTTTCGTGTAAGGAAGTAACTATCGTAGGATCCAAGGAATCGATTGCACACTTTTTATTTAATAAACATTTTTATCGGTCTTACAGTCTATATAATATAATATATTAGCTAAAATATTGACAGTCAGACTGTCATTGTTTATATTCACCCCCGTATAATCTGAAATAGAACTTATTACTACAATAAATTGTATCAGAAAATTAAAAATGCAAATAATAGAATGAATAAAATAAAATATAAATTATAAAAGCAATATTCTATCTTAATAAAGGACAACCTGACTGCCCCCACAATCTTAAATTCAGAATTACTTTTGTATCTGACGTTTCGCACCACTACGGTTCATCCTCAGGAACTAAACTAAATTTAAAAACCCAGCATGCCAACCCACATACCTCACCCCCACCCCAAATTCATTAATATAACATTTATAGGATCCCCCTTTTTTTCTTCAACTTAAATGCGAAGTACAAATTTTATATTAATAAGGAATTATAAGTGTTGTCCAATTTACTGAACTCTACCATTGAATTTACATTATTGGGATTCTTCAAAATGTGAATATTTTCAAGAGTTTCTCTTTTATATGTATTCTTAATATCTTGTTTCAAAATACTTACGTTTTCAAAGTCGAAAGAATGTAACGGGTTTAAACTATGTTCATTTAGCCCGGATGTATCATTCATGCTTCGTAAGCTATATTGATGTTCATATATTCTTTGTTTTAGGTACCTTCCCGTTTGTTCAATATATTACTTGTCACAATCTTTACAATTTATTTTCTACACCACTCCTGTTTTCAAGCATTTATCATCCTTATCATTACAATTATTAAATAGCTTGCTAATATTATTATTGTTTCTAAAGTAAACTTGAATATTATGCTTTTTAAATGCACTTCTAATTTTTTCGGATAATCCTTTTACATATGGTAATACCACGATTTTACTATTGTTATCCCTCTTTTCCGTGTTACGTTCTCTAGTGCTATGATAAATTTGATCCACTCTCTCTCTCTCTCTCTCTCTCTGCAATCATTTTATCTATAAAGTCTATTAAATAATCATTGTTAATGAATATCTCTTTAATTAATTTTAAATTATCTTTTCTAAAATCTTGTATGACTCCCTTTAAAATATTCATTTCACGGCTGACGTCGCCGTAATCGCGACGGAGTAAAATTTAACGGATAATCGAAAGCGATTATTATGACAATTTTTTATACGTCTTACGGGTGTTTATCTTAATTGGGGAACTGATGATAATCGCGAACAGTTATCGCAATAACGACAAATACTTGAAATTTCCCACCGGCTAAATCGCCGTTCCACGATACCTTAGAAGACCGTCGTTTGAAAAGTCATTCGCGCAGCTATTTTCAGCCCCCTCTGTAACGCGCATTCAAAACGGCCCGAGCTCACCCTAGGTTCTCGCGCATACCACCGCCCCTCCCCCCTCCCTCTCGAACCCCGCGCACTCACCCTCGCGCTCCAGATACAGCGACGACGACGCGTACCTCGATAATTCCTCAAACCCCCCCCCCCACCGCCGGCGCCACTTTGCGCGTCGCGAGTGTCTAACCACCGCCCCCTCCCCCCGCCCCGCTCTCGGTTCGCTGCTCGCGCGGCGCGTGCTCGTGCTCGCTCGAACGTGCGCGCGATGCAAAGAGAGAGAGAGAGAGAGAGAGAGAGAGAAAACTGCCCCCTCAAAGGTTCATCGACGAGGAAGGTGCTCGTATGCTCAAAAAAAGGTACGCAGCTGACAGGTAAGACGCAGCGCCAGAGCCGGATGTGTACGTAAAAGCTCTTTTTGCCAGGCAGCGAAAAAAATTGCGAGAGAAGGTACTTTAGAAAAAAAAAAAGAAAAAAGAAGAAAAAAACGAAAAAATAAGCCTAGTACGCGTAATTCAGGCGCTAAACGACCGCGACCGAAACCTGCTAATGGGCGAAATGTAGCCGGGAGAAACGATTTCCGAGAGCTTTCCAAAGCCGAACGATTCTGGAAGTGTACAACGCGTTCGACAATTTTTTTTTTCTTTTTTTTTTCTTTGATAATCCCGGTAGTTTCTGCAAAGAATGCGGAAAATCCCTGTAAAAATCGGTAGTTTACCGGTTTTCTTTCCCATAGGAGGAAGAAATTGGAGGCGCGATGATTTTTCTTTATTAAGCCGATCGGGGCAGAATTCCGGCAGGACGTCGGTTTCGGTTGCCGATCGCAGCGCCGAGGAGAATGAAATTTTTCAGCGAGGACGCGAGCAACCTTCTCGAAAAGCAGCTTGAGAAAATTCAATTATCAAGTTTCTCGGATTTTCTTTTCTTATTTCTTTTTTTTTTTTTTTTTTTTTGGTCCTCGCGAAACTGATCCACGCGTCCATTTCCAAAGCCCGGAGTTAAGAAATCGTTGGGCGAGAGGGCGAGAAAACGAAACGAGCGGAGCGAGCCTTCTAACGAGGCGTTGGCGAGGAGTTTCGAGGAACAAAAAAATACTGGAATTTTGCGCAGGATCCTTCTGGCCGAAATTCCATCCAGGCGGATACGAAAATTCCATTGATAAGGATACTCGCGCCCGCCCGGGAATCTTTCGCGAAATACGCGGAGCGACGATACTCGCTCAGCCGAGTCCTTTCGAAACGACGCCCTGGCTTCGAACGCGCCATTTCCGAATTCGTCCGTTTTTTTTCTTTCTTTTTCTTTTAGAGAAAAAAAGCTTCTCGAAAAATTCTAATGTACCGCTAATCTATGCGTCAATTGTGCAGAACGATCCCTGAAGCGCTACGTCGACCCCCCGAAGAAATTAACCAAAAACAGCTGATCATTCCCCATACGCACAGATTCAAGTAATTTACCGACGATTCGATCGAGCGCGAAATTTTGAAATTTGAACTGTTTCTAGCTATTACACGTTAAGTATCGAGAATCAGTACTTGTCCCTGTTTGAGCGTCTTAATTACACTAAAATCCAAATTCATTTGGGCATTTGCAGACACGTAATCCGTGCAAGTTTGAACGTGCGAACAATTACAGTATATGGGGAATTTTCTGTATTTATTACTTTTGGGGAATTTACGGACGGCAGGTGCGCACATCAGGTACCACCGAGCAATTAAGGGTACCAATCAGGTACGTGTAATGGCAACAGACCTGCCCCACTCCTTGTTATGTTTCGTTGTAATATTCTTTAGTACATTGCTTGAAATATTCTTTTTTTTTGAGATTGACGTAGATCACCAAGATCGATTCACCAAGTTCGCTATTCGCGTACAACATCGTTAAGAAACCAATAATATTCCTTATTGTAAATATTATTCGTAATTTCATTAAAGTCATATAATACAGAATTTCAGTGCTTTTATTTGTTTAACAATGGCGAGATTCAATAGTTGCTTTTAGTTAAAATTTTTATTTTAAAATATGCTTGGAGGATTGACATTTTTTTTCACCAATTCGATAAATTCTCTTCCTATTAAATTTACCCCTTTCTTTCGAAACATTAGAAAATACGCTTCTTCAATTCCCGTTGCTTTTGCCATCCGTTTCAGCCTTATCTCGTTTATCATCTGGATATTTTTACGACCACCCTATTTCGAGGAGTATAATTTTCAAGAGGATGCCCACAGCGCGAAATGACGCCGCCTATGCAATGTCCGGATAGTTATCAGATTCGACAGATCGTGCGATGAATGAGATAGATAGAGAAGGAGAGAGAGAGAGAGAGAGCGGGAAAGCGTCCCCGACGTTTTTCAAATATAGCCCTGATATTCGACTGTTTAACACTTCCAAACACACACACACACACACACACACACACACATATATATATATATATATATATCTGGGAATTCAGCGTTGCACTCGCGGCGACGGTCTCATTTCGGGATCTTTGTCAAAGGGCGAGCTCGGGTTCCGGGGAAATTAGAAAAATGCGGCTGCTGGTTCGATGCCAGAGTTGAAATCGAGCGGACAATTTCTCATCGAGCGTGTTATGTGTATCGTATACCTCTGGACCGTCGAGTTTTGAGGATTGAAAAAAAATTTCGTTGCTGAAAAAAAAAAACAAAAATTTCTCCATCTAGGTTGGTTCATTTTTCAGGTTGGACTTTTCCTAAAACGATCGAAAGCTCTTTGACGAGGAAGCATAATCGAAGTCAAAGATAAAACTAGTATTATTGCCCATTATCATTCTTATTATATTACGATGTATAAATTCTTAAGGTAAATTCCTTGAGAATAGAGCGTAGTATTACAGCAGGTGTCTATATGAAACGAACGTCGTGTGCGCAATTCACGAGTTCTTTCCTGCAGTGCCGCCAGGATGTAAAATCATTGACGTACCTTCACATGCCATTTACCTTCCAGTAGCCGTCAAGTGCATAGATCATATCGAATTACGCATTGCTGATCAAAACGGGGATCCAGTGAATTCCCGAGGAGAGGTTACAACTATCAGATTACACGCTAAACAAGTAGCTTAGTGAGCGATGGGAATTGTTTACAACGATCCTGGGTGTATGAATAGCTAGAGTCATGTCGGCAAACGATCAGTCTTTCACCGACTTTCGAACAAGTCGGTTGCCTGAGCAAAATAAAAAAAAAAAAAAAACAAAATCAAAGTGTCGTAGTCGCTCTCGTCTGAAGACGGCTCTGAGTCACAATCCAGCAGTCAAAGTACTTACACCTGAAAACATTCAATTTCTAACAAGCATAGGTCTAAATGTCATCGCTCTCCTGGTGGAAAATCAATTGTATTTTTTCATGCCTTTTCGATTCAACTAAATTACTGCATTATTTTTTAGTAATTCCTAGTAGCTCGCTTATATGGTTTTACAAAAATAATAAAGCTAAATGCAGCGATGAGTAACAGTATATCGGAATACAAGAACACATGCTATTTTCATTGAAGATCGAGATTTTTTTCAGATGTATTTTTTAGATTCATTAAAAACTCCCAAATCAATAAATCAATTATTTTCAATCGTCGACTGATCATTAGTATCCATTTAAAACTATGGTAGTTATCGCGCATTGTGTACAAGTAATTATGAATGCAACGATCGTTCAATAGTGCGTTATGTAATCGTTGAATTCGCGTTACTTTTATTTAAAATTTCGATGTTCTTCACGTGTTAGGACAGGAATGTATGCACCATTGATTCATCTTCTTCAGCATAGACAGGTACTGCTGGATTTGAAAAGTATTTAATTAATAATTTTAATTAGCAAGTGGATTTTTTAAGTGAATTTTTTTATTCATACTGTCATTGGACGGCTATGAAATCCAGAATTGGAGAATATTCAAACTGATTAAGACTCGCATAATACGGCCCTGCGATCCATATATATGTATTTATAAGAATTTCACTTTATGCTTATTAACGATAGAAATGCCCCAATCTTAGCGTACAATGTTTAGATTTCTACTTTATTATTTACTTCCACGAAAGATTGTTTTAATCGGCTCAGACTATATACATATATGTATATCTATAACAAAAAAGAAAAAAAAACGATTTCTAACTTAACTAGCTTGCCGCGCGTGAAATATAAAAAGGCAATAAAGGAAAGCTACGTATATCGACACATTGACGCATCGACCGGGGCATGTGCGCGCGGGGCGTAAAATCGATTTCTTATCCCGGCTCGCCTCCGCTGGACCTCCCAGCCCGTCCCATTACACACACGCGCGCGCGGACACACAGGCACGCATATATGCACTACAGATATGCAAGCACCCCTCCCCCCCCCCACCACCTTCTCATCTCTTTCCGCTCGAACAAAGAATTTGAAAATCGCCGTAGCCCTTGCTCACCTCCCCGCGCCCCCGGCCGTCACGCCCTTCTTTTTACTACCCCTTGGGGCGGAATTGAGACGAAATAGACTAGGTCGGTAAGAGTGTCCGCGCGAACCGGGGCGGGTGGGGCGGCGGGAGGCGGACTTTTCGATTCCATAAAGTTCGACTTTCGCCCGCACCCCCTCTACCCGTCCGCCCACCCTTATCTTTGGGCTATCATCGGGAAACGATCGCGCGCGGCCCTGCGGACACTTTGAAAAGAAGCCCATTTGCACATTCTAACCTGGTCCCTCTTTCCTCCAACCGCCCCCCCCACCCCACTCCCATCCCACCCTCCGCCGCTCGCCACCCTCTACGTATGTCCAATATACCGTAAACGTTGGGAGCGAGCAGGGTGGAGGGGGAGAGGGGAGTCCGAGAGCGTAAAAGCAAATTTTTCGCAGTGCCGATCTTCATCCCCCCCTCTCTCTCCCGCACACCCCTTCCCAACCCATTCTATGCGGCGTTCCACCCATGTGTCTATATATATATATATATATATATATATATATATATATATATATATAACGTAGGCGTGCGCGGCTTAACGACCTAATTATTATCCGAGCGTTCCTCGCATACTTTAGTCGTCGTGCTCCGGCCCCTGTGTGTCCTTTTATAAATACTGTTAAATGCCATCCCGACATTTCGTCCACATGTGTATATATATATATATTTAGCGACGTTATTCGACCGAAGCGCGAATATAGGAATTTGTTCTGATATGCCAGACTGTTATCCCCTTGTGTTTTTTCATTCTTTTTCCTCTTTTTCTCTCCATACATACAAAATCATCTATAACACTTTGATTGCAAATATAGTAATAAACGATACACAAATACATTAATACATGATACAAAAATACTGTAATAAATAATACATAAATGTGTGTATAATTAAAAGCTGACCGCGAAAAGTTAACCTTTATTTATTTTCTTATTTCTTGTTTAATCGGGTAGTAAATTGTTGTTAACAAATTGCGTTAAAAAATACTTTCTAAAGATAGCGAGATGAAAATTCCATTACTGCAATAATTATACCGATAGTATTTTATAAAAGTCCCAAGTTCCATTCTTCATTTAAATATCTTCCTTTTTACTACACAGTAGAGTAATTTTTTTTTCATACCGCAACTTTCGACCCCCAGCTCCCGAAAACTAAATCATATTTTCAATTACAGGCTTTCTTGCAATTTCTGTTCTCTTCAATTATTTATTTTTCTTTTATAATTATTCACTTTTAGACTTTTATTTATTTTAATTTGATAATACTCTTATAATTTCTTATTTTTCCTCTCCTATCAATAAATGAAATCGTCGACTCTTAAAAAAACTACAAAATTAATTATAATTATATTCGTTGCTTGACTCATTTTGTATCTGCGCTTGACTAGCCCCCTACTCCCGCCCCTATGCAGAACTAAATCTCACTACTCCAACAATCGGAATATAATTGGATGAGCATTTATTTCTATACACGCGGCACTGATTGTGAGCAATTCGAACGAAAATAACAGCGACGATTTGTTCCTCGATTCGTGCTTTTGCGACGGCATTGAAACGGAAACCTGCAAGACACGGTCGAATTGCATTGGAGAATATGTTGGTGTATATAAATATATATATATATATATATGTATAATGGCAAAATCAATTAGTTATCGTCAGTTCGAATATAAAAAAGAAAAAAAAAATAAGAAGCAAAAGCAATTATCGCAATTACGTACAACTGGCAATATTCTACGTGTCGACGGAAATTCTGAACGGGGCTTATTTTCCATTCGCCGCATTCTGATTTCGTTTCCAGCCTGAGAATATAACAACGCGAAAGCTACGAACTTAAAAATCGAATGAGCTATCATGAAAAGAGGATGAGAGAGGGAGAGAGAGAGAGAGAGAGAGAGAGAGAGAGAGAGAGATGTAAAGGCATGCCTGCACGCAGATTAGACGTAAATTATAGACCGCTCTACCGTCTATTCATCTCCATTAAAAATTTTCCATGTACTTTTACAAGAAAAAAAGAAAAGTAATTGAAAAGAGCGAAGATGCTCGTGCTCTCGATGTACCTCGCCGTGTCCCATACACATATACGTATACATGAACCCACCGACTCGCCCCCCCCCCACACACACATACACCATACATACTTGAAAATGAATAAACGGGAATAAAAAGCTACGCGAGATACATAGAGGAATTTTTGATGCTCGACTCGAACTCCCCCCCCCCTCTCTCTCTCTCTCGCCCCTTTTTCTCTTTATGTCTGGCTCAAATTTCTCGAAGTGCCTTTTATTATTTGAGTACATAATGGCAGAATCGCCTATCCAAAAAAGAAAAAAATAACAGAAGAGAGCAAAAGAGAAAAAACAGAAAAGAGACATTACACTCCTCACCGTATCCGAATTTCTACCAAATGCCAAACATCGAGCTTATCAGGCGAGCATTACATATACATGAAAAATTCATTTTATCCCTATATTTTTTCAAAACGATCCCTTTATCCGCACATTACGATTAAAACATGTTCGAAAATAGATGATTCGTGCGTTATTGAAAAGTATCAGTCTACGTTATCATCGAGCATTACCGCAGGTACAATACGACGATCTAAGATCGCGATGATCTTAGTAATATTAAATTGTTCTCTTTTTTATTTATTTATTTATTTATTTATAGTCGCATGAACAACGGGGGGCTCCGTTGTATTAACGGCTACAATTCACCAAGTACAATACAATTTTACATATTCTTACATTAAAAATAAACAGTTGAACATTTTAATAGAATCATACGAATTTTTACAATGAATCAAGTACATGTACTTCATTCATGAATTTTAATACATTTCTTTTTTATATCTGACTGATCGTTTAAAATGGTTTTAATGCCTGCATATTTATACTTAATTTTCTCCTTAAGTCGGCGTATGAAACACATTTTTACACCTTACACTTTTTGCACAGGGGCTCGGTTGATTTGTTGAAAATGTAAGCATGGGCAAGTCTCGTATGCCCGCATTATATTATGCGCATTATAATCGCCTAGAACGAGGAATGGCTTAGCCAGTTGGTTTTTTTTCAGGTCTTCCGAGTCTTGCAGTCGATAGTTTCGACCATCCGGCAAGTAAATATTAAATATCGATATCTTATTTGCTGAGTATGGCAAATAAGCATAAGCACGGTAGAGCTAAATTTTGTGCAATTTAATCGTTGACTTTATTCAGATTCATGGCGAACGTCGCGTTTTCTCGCCCCATTCGTCCTTCTTCCGCGTATTTACGCTTTTGATCCGTAATTCATCGATTTTTTTGTTTTTGTTTTTCTTATCACGCTTATGGAATAAGAACGTCGATCGAGCGCAGGAGAGAATTCATCTGCATATATTGCACTAAAAATGGTACCTTTTTTCTGTTTATAGAAACGAAATACAATGGCCGAAATACGTCCGGGTTTAGAGTTTGTACATTACAAAATTTGAATAAATTGAAAGTTATTAAAATATAAGCATACACGTACATCGCGCGCATGCGTGTGTGTGTGTGTGTGTGTGTGTGTGTGTGTGTGTGTGTGTGTATGTGTATCTTATCTTGAGAGAACTTAATTTTATAAATTTAACTTAACGTTAAATTTATAAAATACAGCCAGGCTGAGATTATACGTTAACGTCCCGCCCTCATATTGTTCAGGAAATTTAACTTTCCTTTAGTCGTTACATTATTTCCGAGGATAAATGCCACCCTTAACATTTATAATATATATCGCAATTATGAAAATTTTTTTACTACGCGATACTTTCTTCGACGTGTGTCGTGGTAAGACAAATAATTTTAAAACAATATCTAGCTTCATCGATATCGATGAATTTCACACGTAGTTTCATATTAAGTGCGACAGTTTCTAAAAAAGTTCGAATTTCCAACGACAATCCGGTCAGTCCTATAATCGTTGCCGGATCTTCTGCCCGAACAAAACAGGATATTCATTTGTCCTGCTCAAATTGATTACCTCGGAGTTTAGTTGAAAAATAAATAAATAAATTTTATTCTCGTGTAAAGATAAAGTATAAATATTCAAACGTTTCGCTTATCCACTTCTTGATATTCGATATTACTTGATCTTTACCTTCATGTACTTTATATTCACGTGCCTTCTGTCGTCCAAACATCGAACTGATATCTTTACAGCTTTTTGAAATGTTCTCAAATAGAAAAATTATTAATTTCATGAACTTCGTCAAGGCAATAGATGTATAATTACATCGTGACTTCTCCGAATTATTCAAAAATTTTTATTCACGTGATTTTTCAAATTATTCGTCATTTTAGCAAATGAAACTTGGTAAATTATTAAAATTAATCACTTTTCGTAATGATGCTCTGGACTTGCGAATGAAAAATTGTTTTCATCCCATTGCGATAATCAATGACGCCAAGATTTTCTTTACGATTTCTTGGTCTCTCAATAATTTACACCTAATTACCATCGCATATCATTTCATCCCTTTTGGATCGAATCTCCTTTAAACGTATCGGGAATTTTCGTAATTAAACCCAACTGCGCCACGCTTATCAATGAATATAATTCCCATCGATCTTATATACAAACATATATCATATGTCGTGCAAAATTACGCATTAATACATCTTACACTCTTTTTTTCTCTCTCCCTCCCTCTCCTGTTCCATTCTCGCTGCCCCCCCCTCCTCCTCCTCCTCCAGCAGGCGGAGGCCTGACGACGTTCGGCAAGGCCGTGATCAGGGAGATGAACCGGCTCGGCATGCTGATCGACCTCAGCCACACGGCCCGGAGAACGATGAGGGACGCGCTGCGGACCAGCAAGGCCCCCCTGATATTCTCGCACTCATCGGCCTTCGCCATTTGCAACTCGTCCAGGAACGTGCCCGACGACATACTCAAGGAGCTGGTGAGTAGACCCCCGCTCGCTTGTCACCCCCCCCCCCCCCCAAGAAGCCGCGAAGTCTGACAGAATCGTTACATGGTCATTTTCAAATCGTCGCATTCGACAATGATAGGTATAAAAAAAAAAAAAAAAAAAACAAATCAGCTGAAATCCGCGTTGAAACGTATCCTGGGAAGAAGAAAAAAAAACAAATTTAACGAAATCGATCGAGCGAAAACTGCCTCCCCCTCCCCCCGTCACGGACGTAAGGCAACGGATCGAGGCGCCTTCGTACGAATCTAGGAGATATTTCCCGTCTCGTAAAACTGCGGCTCGTATGCCGAGGGGTGGTGGGGAAGGGGGGGCTGGGATACGCGCGCGCCCCTACGATAAATAAATATCCGACAACGTGAAATAAGAGATGAGTATAGATGTAAAGCGGATCTTTCGCGCCGGGGGAAATGATTTTTACGGATTGTCGATCTGTAAGCGAGGACGACGATGGTATCGTGAAAAACCGCGAATGAAAATTTCGCGAATCGACGCGTTTACAAACAATGCCGATCATTTCGACGCTCGACTCGCGAAAAGAAAATTACAGGCGTCTTGTTAATTGATTTTGTGAAATATCAAACGACTGCTCTAACGTTCTATTGCTAAGAGTTGGAGGATTAAACAAAATAAATATACAATTTACATTGGATTGTACTTTATTAAATACATAGTAATAAAAAATTTAAACAGGTATTTTTCAACATTTCCAATGAAAATTAAAGAGAAATTATACGTAAACCAACAGTTTTATTGAAATCGCAAGAGACATCGTTACCCGGACAATTTGATAAAACGCATTAGTTTCATATATTTTGTGACTTGAATTTTTTTCAGAATATACGAAAAAAAATATTTTGCTTTACGTCGATCGGAAGGTTTGATTCTCTCGGAGAATTTATAAGTGGTACATTAATCTTAAGCGGTAGATCGTGCATAATTTTTATTTGCCTCAGTTGAATTCTCTGAAAATAATACAGCAAGAACGCTTTTTTTTAATGATTAATGTGACGTTTATTTTTCTAGGATTTTGGATAATCTCAACTCTTACGTGGAAGATAATTTTTTTTTAAAAATTTTAAATTATAATTAATGCTCTCTCTGTTCTGTGTTAACAAGAATTTAAGAGCATAAAAACTGTTTTATTCAAACTCAAAGCCGTTCTCTCGTTTATGAAAACGGTAGAAAAATATTTCATTACTTTGCTGTCACTCAAAAAATTAGATTTATATTGAGTAGATTAGAATAATCAGGAGAACCTAAATAGTCGTTAATAATGTATTTAAAAAAATTTAATTTAAACAAGTAAATCAATACTACACGCAATTTTTAATAAATTAATTTTTGCAAAAATAAACTATAACGTCAAAAATAATCATAACCTAAAACCTGACTATTTTTATATCAAACAGACTTATAACAATTCCCTTTTTAATTCATCACTTAATCATTTGTAACCTACTGACATCGTAAAATTGTAACTTTGTAGAATATTTTCGAAGTAGTAGATATATGATTACGGTCCGACAGTAGTAAGAGCAGTCAAAAAATCCTAAAACTCGCTCGCAAGTGTTCTTGTCTACGTTTGAGTTAAAAAAAACAGAAAGTCTCGTCGTACAGATGTTAATCAGAAATGGGCGATAAACGCTGAATTCCGCGTTAATTCCGACCAATGCCAATTCGCACATTCCGTGCATCGAATAACAATCGCGTCGAGTACGTCAAAATACGTTCGACAGGACACGCCCGATGAATATCCAGTGCAATAGTCATGCAAATATGTAAAATAGCGTAATCTTCTTAAAGTACTTTCAATAAATTCCTTTCCTTTCCACGCGATAAATAACCAGCGAGCAGAGCGCCATCCGGCGGGCGTTAATTCAACGTGAAGGCGCACTTGAATCGTTCGCCGAGTTAAAGGGGGGAAAAAAAGCACAAGAAAAACACGCGCACTGATCATTTGCCGGAGCGACGGGCAAATTTACACCGAGTAACGCGCAAATCGACGAGTGCATTCCGGGATGCCGGGCCGTCGTCGTTATAATACCGCCGTGGCGGAATTTAATCAGGTTGGCGAAATTGAATTAAAATTCTTATCATTTTCGAAATTCGCGCGTGCGCCGGCCGAGCTCAAATTACAAACGACGCGATGACGAAGCAGGCCTCGAATGCCGTAAATTTCGATTTATGCTTTATGGAGTTTTTTTTGTTTTTTGCTTTTTCGATTGTACTTTGACAGCCAGGCATGATTGCCCGACAATTGGCAGAAACTAGCCACCGGGTCTCCGCTCATTGCGATTTTGCGAATCCCGTTCGCGGACGTCGCGTCGGCGAGAGACGAACGACGAGCCGCGTTTCTTCCTCTTATTTTGTGTCGCTTTTGGTCTATTTTCGCGGCGCGCTCGGGTCGCCGACAATAAATTTTTCAACTCCCCGATGAGCGATCCAACTCCGCGCGGGGTTTAAAGCTCTTTATTAAACGAGCGAGTCTTCGAGTGCGCGCGGGGAATAAGCGAGCGGAAGCTCTTTTTTCCCGCGTGCTCTCTCTCTCTCCCTCTCTCTCTCCCTCCCTCTCTGCCTCTTTCCCCGGCGCGCTCTACTTGCGCCCAAGTTTTCGGGGTCGTAAATTTTTGGGGACGCAGGTAATTCTTCTCGCGCCGCGCGCACTTCATTGCGGGGAAATTAACGAGTTTTTCCACTTTTATATTAGGGCCTTTCTCGTGCTCTACCTCTATCATTACCCGTCTCCCCCTTTGTCTCCGTCATATGTTTTTAAATCTTCCACGAGAGTTTCCACTATCTGTTATTCCTAAGATAATTGTGCTTTATTGCCGTAAACGCGCGCGCGCGCGCGCGCGACTTGGAACTGTATGGATGAATCGATAAAAAATTCATTAGGACCTTTTATTCGGGCATCGTATTTCTCTATTAATGCTTGCATCGATAAATTTGCCATCGCTAGAAAACTTTTTTTCACAAAATATCGCAAAAGAAAGCTTTAAAACGCGGTCCGGAATTTAATTAAGTTTTCATTTGAAATTCTATTGTACGAATAAAATGTAAGTTAGAAGCTTAACAGTTTTTATACGTAGGTACGTAAAAAAAGTATAATAGAAGCAATTTTTTGTTTTGCATAATTTTGACATTTTGAAACCTTTAATATTAGTAGTTTTAAGTTTTTACATTCGAATAATATGAAAGCTCAAAATTGCGAACGAAGAGCAGAATTTTTTTTCTTAGTTATCTGTAGAAATTAAGATGCAAATTCTATTTACATTTATATACGTTTGCACTATTCTTTTTTATACATATAGACACTAAATTTTAAAATATATTTATTATGTATATTCTGTGGCTTGCCAAACTCACTCACTCAGTCTCCCTCTTTCTCTCTCTAAAAACTAAAAAATGCAGGAGAAGACAAAATTAGTCATTTCACAGTTTTCACATTTCTACTTAAAAATATATCAACTAATTTCGACTATAAATGCAATAAAATCAACGTCAGTGGAATTCTCAAATATCTCTAACATTGGATTTCGATTTATGAAATATCTTAATAATTACTGGTGTTTAAACTTCGATACACCTAATTTTGTGGATATTGAAAACGATGAACGTTTGTTAATCAGTCCAAGTTCATTAAGCCTCTCACTCTATTATCTGTACTTTTAAGGGGTGCATGACTACAATAGAGAACGAAAAATATAGCCAATTCAGGAATTGTTTTCCAAATATCCGAAAAAGTAAATGGCGAGCAGAGCTTCCGAATTTTGAAAAATTGCTTGCACAATTTTAAGAAGCTGATTCTCTCAGTTTCTTGGATTTTTTAATTCGAAAATCGTGAAAAATTCAGAAATTTCGTATGAAAATCCATAAACTCCCTGATAAATCGCATCAGGATCTTCGAGTACAAGGAGAGAAGCATGATCTAAAATTAATTTAATATTTTCTTAACATTACAATCAGTCGTCTTATCGGACCCGCCCCCTCCCCGGGTGCTTCCTACTTTAGGCCTCCGTGGCCGCCCCCTGTATCCTGCATACCAACGAGGTTCCAAATAATTTCAACGCGGCCAGAGTTACCAATTGATAAAGATCGCGTGTATTGTAAAATTGAATTTATTTGCAGGGACCATACAAGCGCGCGCAACCTACATATATATATATATATATATATATATATATATATATATATATATATGCGAATCTATCAAACGTATACCTGATTTGAAATTCCATAGAAATACACATCTATCACTCGTCCAATAAATCGAATCAGCATCTTCTTATCATTTTACCTTGAAATACTGATTTCTCGCGTGCCCAGCAATAATTCCTTACATATATATATATATATATATATATATTACTCGTACATATTGCATATCCCCTCGAGTGCGCGTTCGGGTAGAGTAAAGCTTCACCGAAATTCTTCCATTGTAATTGTGCACCGTGTGTATACATGTATATATATATATATATATATATATATATATATATATATATATATCCTCACTAGCTCAAAGTAGCACAGAGCCGCAGTCGCGTGGACGAGCATCAATTACAGTGATGCATTTTCTCATTAATACTTCCCCTCACGCTCGTCCTTGGGCTCCTTATGCACACACACACACACACCACACACATAGATTATGTACATGCACGCTGGCGCGCTTATACGTACGGCGCGTAAATATAACATGATACCCGCCGGGCGTCTTCCAGCGCGCTTCTCTCATTGTTTCCGCATGCCCGCGCCCTACAACGTATAATATCTCTCGGGCTGCTGCGCGGGCGGTAATACAATGGAATACCGTCGGGGACGCGCGCACGCGAGTCCTTATATATATATATATATATATATATATATATATATATATATATATATAATATGTATACAGCTAACCCCCGCGGACAGGACGGAAATCCGTCGTTAAAATCTCGGCGGGTCGAGCTCGAACTGGGAGTCTGTCTATAAAATTCATTGCGGCTCGATTATGGGATGGTTGTTGTTGGCACCTCCACAATCTTGCATCCCTACCACCCCCCCCCGCCGCGCCACAATTTCTCGCGCCTCTGGTAATTTTGACCCTTTCGTCGGTCGCGGACAGTGAACGGAAGTGTATAATCATCGTGTATAATCAAGTATAGATAGATAATGTATAAAATCAATTGCAAGGGGCTATTTGCTTGGGCGTTCTATTGGATTAGATATTATTTAAGTGCTAATTAACAATAGATAATTAAATGAACGAATGAAAAGTAAAATTACAGATTAATCAACGAAAAAGTCAGTTGCGACATTGAAGTAAAAAGCAGCGGTCACTGATAAAAATTGGGATTATGAGTAAGAACTGGAAAAGTTGATTTAGAAAGAAAGAACCGAAACTGATACGAAGCGAGATGGGGAATAAAAATTGAACAAGAATGGAAACATGAAGTTGGGAAAAACTGTCGTTAATACGAATCGACATTGAGAAAACAGACCATGTTGTTAACAATGGGTATCAAATCGAATGATGCTCATAATAAGATACTCTGCGTATAAAAGCGAAAGAGATGTCATAAAATATTAATTTATATTATTTAAACAACATTAACAATTAGTGCTCTCGATATAACAATCGCAACAAGCAAATTTTTTATATACTATCTGTATAAAAGGCTTTTAGTAGCATTGTCTCACATACCGATAAAACTCAAATTTTGCTCTCTTGTTGGCTACGAAAAACTATATATAAATAGATACGAATACAATAACGTTAAACAGTACAAAATCATTAGTTGGATAGAAACAAAAAAGATACAAAAAATTACTGTCTATATAATTTCCAGTATAAAATATAAAAAGTACAGTCTATACAATAATATACTACACTATTATAAATACAGTCAGGCTATCCTTGTTTCTAAACACCCCCCGAAGAATCCAAAATGGAATTAATACTAAAAAATAAAATAGAAAATTTAACTTAATTAAAAATTAAAAAAAAAAAAACTAAAATAATCTATATTTAAAATTGATAAAAGACTACCTGACCGCACCGACTACCTTAAATTTAAATTTACCTTAACTACCCGACGTTTCGAATCGCTCTAGTACAAACTAATACGTGATGTTTAAAAAAAAAAAAAAATAAACAACAAAAAATTGAGATTGATCAAAATCGAAATAAAAAGACTTATTCACGGAAATTCAGTAAATTAAAAGCTAGTTTTTAAGCGCGATATTTGAATATACACGCACGCGCACAAATTTACTTATTAAATTCTTTTCGAAAAAAAAAAAACCTCCCTCGCCTCGATGTGCACCCCGTATTCTAGAGAGAGAGAGAGAGGAGAGAGAGAGAGACTGAGAGAGTGAACGAGCTTGAATCTTCGATTAAAACCCCAATTTATCGCTCTGTACTATACACACGTACGTATAGCCTGAAAAACGGTGATTCTTTTTTTTTCAACGCGCACGTACACGTACGTGTGTATATATATATATATATATATATATATATATATATATATATATATATGCACGTGTAAATGCAAATCTGGACACCGTAGCTGTACAGCCTCGCGTTAACCCATTACAACGGGGTAACGGCGTAATCCCCCAGGGGCAGGGGGGGGAGAGGGCCCTTTTTCTTTACAACCCGCGGCCCTGCGAAATACACGACGAGTCCCATCCCCCTTCACCCTATACGCGCCGGGGTATAATGCACAAATCCCCGGGGGATTACCGCCGAATCCGTGGCACTTGGAAAGGGAGGGGGGGAGGGGAGTTCGGGCTGAGTTGAAAAGGTACCGCGGCGTAAATCGTCCGTATGGAAAATGTAAGAACAAAAGAAGAGGAGGAGGAGGAGGAGGAGGAGGAGGAGGGACGGAAAAAGTACCATCGTTCCAGGGCGGAGAGGGGTATGGAAGTAAGGCGCAGCGACGCTAAACCCCCCCCCCGGCGATTTACCGTGGGGGCGCGCTTCTATGCGGATATACCAATCGTTGCGCGGGCTTCGTCGATCGTCCGACTCCCCCCTCCCCCCCTCGCCGTATATATGAACTAATGTCCCGGTCCATCGTGCCCTCTCGCCACTGCGCACCCGTACGATATATACATGTACGTCTGTACACGATACAATTTCGCCTCCATACCTATTGCCTGCGTAGGCGCGATTTCAGACGCACTCTCGTCCTCACTCTCTCTCTCTCTCTCTCTCTCTCTCTCTCTCGCTCTCTGTAGGAATCGGCTTAGGAATTCATTGATCCAGCCACAACTTCCGACTCCGGGATCGAGAGCATTTGCGCGATAGTTTCGCGCGAGCATAAATAAGCCTGCCTGCCTCTCTCTCTCTCTCTCTCTCTCTCTCTCTCTCTCTCTCCCCGCTACAAACGGCATAATTACCGAAACGCCCGTTCTGCAAAGCACGGCCCCGGGGATTCGAATCGGCGATACAGCTTGTATTAGGAATTCGTATCACATCGATGTGTACATGAGTGCGCGTGTAATTAACTATATTAATAAACGTTGTCGCGCGGTGTTGCGGTCTTTGTGCAATAACATACTATGCTAATGCAATGACCGTCCAGACGGTTCAAAAGCTGAAATGAATTCGCGTGAAGAATTCCATTGAACATTAAAAATTGAAATAGAATAATCTCTATTATATGTTGGCAAAGGACCACCTGACCTGACCTGCTACCTGACCTACCCCCCCCCCCGCCGCCGCGTTAAGTTTCAATTCACCTTTAACGTACGACGTTGCTAACCTAACGGGTTCATCTTCAAGGACTGAATTAAAAGTACGGCCTTTATGAAACTGCACTTGCTTCGTATACCATATAAATTATTCTGGATTAAATTAAAGTTAATCGTGACGATGAATCCAATGTTCTGTAATAAAAATACTGAGCTTGTCGACATAATAATAAAAAAATAATAATAATAATAATAATGACAATGATGATGATGATAATGATGATGATGATGATGATGATGATGATGATGTTCAATGTGATAATAATTTATTGCCAATGTTATAACGTATTAACTTCATATAGATTTTGTATGTGTAATTAATGTACAAAAAGTATTTTTAAATTTATAAATTTTTAACAAGACAATGTGCTGATAGTCTTGATAAGGATCCTATAGATTTCGGAAACGTTGAAAAATGCATGAAATTGAGAATCACATTATTCTGCTGCACGATTCATTAAATTATTAACGATCTTCGTAAAAAGTCAATCGGTAGGACAAAAGATGGCGCCGAGACTAGACGTATAAAGATACAAATGAATAAAAAATAAAAACTTATACTCAGGGTCGCCAAAATCCAGATTTCTGGCTGGATAATTAACAATTGACAAATAATTGCATTACGCGTGACACGGTAAATTCGCTACAGGCTGGTAGCCTCGGAAAAGCGATTGCGCTGATCTTTTAAACTGACAAAATACGAAATCACTGAAAATTGCGAAATTATAAAATTAATAAAGCTGCCAGAGATTCGCTATCGATGGACCAGTACGGAAAAGCTCCATCGGCTCCGCCTGTAGAAATTTGTTAATTTACAATATTAATCGAGTAAATGACATGGAATTTCTATGTATATATATATATATATATATATATATATATATATATATATATACATGAATGCAATTTGTTAAAAAGAAAAAAGCAATGGCCTCGATTCTTTAGAAATTATGAAAATAACTAATACCCTAGTTAAAGGTAAAGATTTCATTAAAATGACTATGCCGCTTAGTAGAATGCAATGTCAGTTATAATAAGCTTTCCTCGATCATTAATACATAGATCATCGTCTTATAATCGTAAGATTTAAAAGCTTCTTCACCGCTGCGTTCCCTCATTGTTAAATCATTAATTTATCGGAGCACGGGAGAAAATAATCAAAAAGAGGACAATTTTTGCTAAAGTGACGTTGATTTTTTTTAAAAATTTTTATTTTCAATCAGTATTCGAAATCTTCTCTTTTATCGCATTTCCATTTAAGCATCAGGACAAATTGAAATATTTCAGAAACGAAAAATGTAAATTTAATCAAATTCGAAAAGATTGTAATGGAAATATCACCGCAAGTATTTACGTCAACAAAACAATCTAGGTAAACAGAATAAATATCTCGAAATTTACTAAACTATTTTAATATTTATTTAAATAAAATCGAAGACAATATATCGTTTATCATCATTCTGTCTATCAATCGACTAGTTAGGAATCGATTTCTTTCTTATTGTTAGAATAGAATAATAGTTTCATACTAACAATATATACACAAACATGTAATTAAATCAGATCAATTGAAACTATACAATCAAATTCATCATAGACGTAACATTTATAGTGTTCAAAAAAGTACTGATAAAAAATAGCACTGATAAAAACTTGTACCTAAATATATATCTATCTATATATATATATAGAAGGGATGCTAATCACAAATCAAGGAAACGACCAAGTAACGAATGGAACAGAATCAAAAATATTTCCGAACATCCCTATACCTATATATATATATATATATATATATATATATATATATATATACATACATATATACATATATATACGCACATGCACATCTTTACGATAATCGTCCTTATCGTGAAAAAACAATCATTATGCCCGCCTTCTGTTTCACGCCCCTGCCAAGGCCTCGAACGGCGGCCTCGTCATGATCACGTTCTACAACTACTTCGTCAAGTGCGGCGAGAAGGCGACGGTGGCCGACGTAGCCGAGCACATCTATCACATTAGGAATTTAATCGGGGTCGACCACGTCGGCGTCGGCGGCGACTTCGACGGGATCAACAAGTACGTATGTCCTTCCCGCCCTGCGTCTGTATGTATGCGCGCGCGCGCGCGCGTGTGTGTATGCGTCTGTACGAGGGTACTCGCGCACGACGGCACATCCGGGCGATCGGATCTCTGAGCAGGAGCATTTTTCGTGAGGTTGTCGAATTATGGGGCCAGCGGGGACCGAGGGGAAAAGAATAAAAGAAATCGCTCGATTCGGGTAAATATTTACTTTTGACCGATCGGAAAATGAAATTGAAATATGTCGCTTATTTCAATTGCCGGTTTATTTGCAAAATTCGCCGATGCTTAATGCAATCTAGAAAAAAAAAATATATATATATAGAAAATTAAATATTTCCATTGGTGGGTGATTTTTTTTTGTTTCGGTATATGCGATACACGCGCAGTTTTTATAGGGGATGAAAAGCTGAAAAATAAGCTTTTTTGAGGCCTACCTTGAATCTGCGCGGGTGCTGCAAATCGAGCACTATTTAAAAAAATCGGGACAAATGATCCGAACTGGGATTTCTTAACGTTTGCTGGTCTTTTCAACATTTTAACTTTTTTTTTTGTCTACCTCTTATACATTATCGTCGTGCCTAACGCGATATCTCAGATACTGAAACTTTCAGCATAACTGATTATCTGTCAAATTGATTTTTTCCATACTTATATATAAGATGAATAATCCTTTTAATTCTTTTGTAATCGCTTTTATTTCAAGTAAATTTTCATGAAAAATTATACTCGTATAATATAAATAAATGATTATCATAATTTAATTTAAATACGTGAATTTTAAAGAAAGAAAAATACTATTGTAATTAATTTAAAACAGTCCTTTTGAGTACTAGTAAAAAGAGAAAAAAAATCGTTTTTCCCATCTATTCGAAAAATTACGCGTGCCCATTTATAATGTGAAAAATCGCGCGATTAGTGATCGATTGTGTCTTTTCTTCTTGTTTGCCTTTTTTTTCTTTAAAGAAAAGAATATTAGAATGGATTCTTTCTATACTTTAATTTCCTATCAATGATTGACCAACTTGATACATTTACTATGTACACACGCTGAATCGATGCAAAATTTCGTATGTTTCCTGTATTTTACCAGGAACGCTACACGTGTAATACCCGATGCTTGATACAAAGAGGCACGTTCTCTCTCCCTCTCCCTCTCTCTCTCTCTCTCTTTCTCTCTGTCTCTCTCTCTCTCTCTCTCTCTCTCTCTCTCTCTCTCTCTCTCTCTCTAATTCAATGATATTCCGATGCTCTTTCGAAGCGCGGCTCAATCCAAGACGAATTACTGTTATTTAAATCTCAGAGCTGAGGCGTGACCATTTATATATATATATATCGCACCTTTCGCGCCCACCGGGGGAGGGCGCTTAATTGAGCGACAATTGATTTCGCGATCGGGCCGCCGGGAATGGGCAGGGCACAGGGCATTCCGTATCTCTTGTTTGTTCAAATTTCGCAGTACGCCGGGCTCTCTTGTTAATTGTCGGATAAACGAGCGAGGGGAGAATGCGTTTTACTTTCTTTCTTTTCTCTGTTTTTTTTTCTTCTTCTTTTTTCTTGTTTTTTTTCCGGTGTAATTTATCGTTTACATCGCCGCACCGGCGCGCGTTCGGCGTTTTTGCAAATTTTACCGGATCTCTCGCGGCGTAAACGAAATCGGGTGATATACGTTTGCATTTATTTGCCATACGCACGAAGGTAATCTCGATAACCATTAAGTTGCCCGGATTAATGGCTACGATGTTTGCCGATCGTGTATATAATAAATTGCAGATAAATAAGCTTCTTTCGTTTAATTCATTATGTATATATATATATATACATATATATACAATGTTCGATTTGAAAAATGCTGTTTGAATGTTTCGGTAAAGTATTTTTGTTGTATTTTCCCCTTTTTTTTGTTACTAATACTCGCACAGTATCGAAAAAAATCAACTAATTAACTAATGTTTATATATATATATATATATATATATATATATATATATATATATATATGTTCAGCTCAGATTATCTCAAATCGGAAATGTTCGAAGCAAAGAGTTTCTTTTGTTTCTCAAGTTTTAAAGTATCAATGAATATAAAATTCAAAGTACAGAAAAAGCTTTTAATACTATTGCTAATTATACATTCACGTTGAAATGGATTTCCAGCACGACATGAAAGTACGTGTTTTTACTTGCTGAAGATCTGCTAACGCACTGGTTAAGTTTTTTTTTTCTTTCAAAGATAAACGAAACGCGACATTTGTGACAATGCTATATTGATGAAATTTTATATAATCTTATACGTAGATTTAGGTTTTCTATGCTTATTCGTGATAATATTATTACATACGCAGATTATTTAATTGGATCGGACGAAATGGAATAAAAGTTAATCAATTAGCATGGAACGTACGAAACTAACGCGAAACAAAAACAAATATTTTAAAAATCTAATGAAAAAAAATTTCATTGCCATCCATGTATTTTTAACAATGATAATATACGACAAAATAACGGGTCTTATTTATTGACAGTAAATCAATTGTAAATCACTTTTTCAGGGTCATTAAAAAATATTACACTTAGTGCGCCAAAGGAATAAACCTTCAAATGTAACATTACATCACAGCCGCGTAATAACTAATGACATAAACAGGAGCGATTTCATTAAAATTTACGAACTTTTTAAAATATTCATTTATACATACACATATAAAAGTGTTGTAAAATTTTTCGAATTAAAATCCATAATTATGATCACTTTGAAAATGGACGGAATAAAAATGTATATATAGCATTGTTATTAATCAACGTAATATAATCATTTATTGTAACCAACAACAACAAAAAAAAAATTTGATCTTGTATTGGTTTTAAATAATGCATCACTGTCCGAGTAAAGAGTTTATGGAAAACAAATGATATCCCCGTTTTTTGTTATATATTTGTAATCCATGTATATGTATATATATATATATCGACGTCATTATCACCGCTCTAGTCTCCATACAATTCCGGATTATTATTATTATTATTATTATTATTATTATTATTATTATTATTATTATGATAATCAACGCGACAGTGCGACGTCGTCGTGTCCGTCGCGCAGTCCGTCGCGCGTTGACGACTGCCCGATAAACCGTAAATAAACGCGGCCCGACGTTATCTTCGACGTCTCGTCGGTCTGCGAACACCCCACGGAAGCATTGGCGACGAGAGCTCCGGGCTCCGTCCCTCCTGGGAAAATCGCGAGCCACCCTGGACTGGCGCGAGTCGAGCCCCCGCGTAATTTTCTCGGTATTCCCCCGGCTGCAGTACCGAACGGCGCTGACGTCGAAGCGGGATTATCAGCTTGACCTGGCTTCGTGGTTGTTTCCCGTACTTTCGCACCGCCCCACCCGCCACCGGGAGAATTTAACGTTGAAAATTCTTCCCGGCTACCCGCTCGGATCTCGGTCTCGAACTGTTCGGACTCCTCATTGTCCTCGAACGTCGAAATATTAAATACAGTTCGAACGCTCGGGACACTCGAGCCCGGCCGTCGACGTCGGAATCTTACGGGACGATTTCACGAAGATTTTAATCGAATTTTCGATTTTTACATTTTTAAGAAACGCGCGATCGTGAACGCGCGACGAGCAGGAACGAGCGGTGTTTTTCACGGAAATTTCGTTCCGCGCTTCGATCACGACTCAATGCAAGAACGTCCCGTGCGAGCGCCGCATAATTGTAAAGCATAAATGCAGAAATTCAATTGAAATTTTACCATCAGATGTACGGAATCGACTTTATTTCATCGATTTCGTGCCATCGATAAAGAAATTTAAATAATTTGACCAGTATGAAGTTCCGAGATCTGATCCGATTCTATTTCAATTAGAACGGGACATATAGATCATTCATTTTTAGCTTTAAATAGAAGTTTAGACGTAAATTTTTCGATTTATCGATCTTCGGTAATAAATAATTTTCCCATGCGTTTCGATGAGTCAACATTAAATATTGTTCATCTTATTTTGCTAATGTGAATTTGATTTTCATAAAATTCGATAGATATCCCACTGTATTTTATGTATAAAATGATCGGTGTTGAAATCAAAATTGAGTACAGATTGGCTGTGAAATTTTCAAGTCTATTGATAGAATTGATATGATCGTTATCAAGACATAAGCAATAGAATCGAATGAACAGATAGGTAGTAAAAGAGAATACGATAAAAAATTTTCGTACCGTCTTTCTCGATGAAAAAAATTCATTGATACTTTATCACATGTATTTCTATAGTATACCATAAGATGCACAAACGCTTAGATTATCATTTGTTTCTTATTCTAACAACCAAGTTCGGAAATACTATATATATACATATACACACACGCGCGCGCGCGCAATATCAACAATATTTATTACGGTCTATAATGAAAGAAATAAATAAATAAGTCAGTGCGAGTTACCGAGAGAGAAAAAAATTTATATACCGGGCAGAAGGAGCCGCATAACGAATCGCTAATTCCCGATTAATTCAGCTATCTCCCGCAAAGCGGGACGGAGAAAATAAAAGGAAGCCCCGGCGCACCGTGAGACCCGCATGAATATCTCACGAGCCATTCTTCTTTTACGTAAGAGAGAGAGAGAGGGGGGGGGAGAGAGGCAGACAAAAGGAAGAATCCACCCTCCTTCAGAAACTTCCTTCCGCTCTCCCCTTCTCTTTATATATACATATATATATGAACGTAGCGCAGCGCGACGATGTCGATGGGCTGCGGGAATGGGTTGGGGAGGGGGGGTGGACGAGCGGAAGAGGGAGGCTAATTAAAAGCCCAATGAAATATTGAAAATGTACGAATGCTTTCCGCCGCTTTCTTCTTTTTCTTTTGTTTTTTTTTTTTTTTTTTTTTTTTTTTGTTCTTTTTAACATAAAGCTTTCCGCAGGACGCCCCGCGGTCTCGAGGACGTCTCCAAGTACCCGGAGCTGTTCGCGGAGCTGCTGCGCAGCGACAAGTGGAACGTCCTCGATCTGAAGAAGGTCGCCGGATTGAATTTGCTGAGGGTCCTGAGACAGGTATGGCCTTTTACGTTGTTTCGGTTGTTTTTTTTTTCCCTCCCGCCCTCCCCTCGACTCCTCACCCCGCTGAAAAGAGAGAAGAAAGGGAGTCTTTCTTTCCTCCCTGGCCTTCTCTCTCTCCCTGACCGCTTATCCGTCCTTGTCCCCCTGCCCCACTCGCTGTCCTACTCGTTGACGGCGAATCACTCCGGAGGCTCTCAGGAAATCCGACTGGGCGGATTAGGAAATTTCCTGTCGAAACGTCGGGGCCCGATTTCGGATTCGGCCGAATGGCCCTTTGTAAAGAACTCGGCGAACGTTGAAGAGCTGAGATTTTTGAAGAGTGGAAGTCAGCGCTAAGAAATCTTCGCGCGACGAACGTAGATGAAACGATTTTTTTTTCCTGTTCTAACTAAATTTTACAGGCAATTTTTATATTAAAAAAAAAAAAAAAAAAGGTTGTAACCAATTTTCCATCGATCTTAACTTTTAATTTGGAGAAAAAAAGTCGTTTCGATTTCTTAAAAAAAAAAAAAAAATCGAGCTTTGCACATCGATGGAAATTTTTCTCACCTCTGATTTTCAGTTGACGAATCGTTCGATACGATCTATGAAAAAAAGTTTTCGCGTCGATTTTCGCCTTCTCGACGCGTCCGCAATTTCGCGGATGGGAATTCGCCTCGACTCGAGAATCGAGCTCGACGAATGCTCCAAGACCATTATTCTGGGGGCGAACCATTTACGGAATCGCCTGTCCCTCGAGCTCGGCCCGCGGCCGCGGGGCCGTCCGGCCGCTGCTGTCGTGCTTGCCCGGCACGCACGTAAATAACGCGCATAACCGGCGGGAGCTCTCTTACGAGCATTTTTTTTTTTTTTTTACTTTCTTTTTTATTTTACTTCTTTTTTTACTTTTATCGATCCTCCCTCCGCCGCGACACGTCGAACCGCGCGCGCAACATCCCAGGCGCGTCTCAAATTCGTGTTTCTCGTCCCTCCCCCCCCCTTTTTTATCCCCTCCATTTTTATCTTTATCCCCGGCCCGAAGCCCGGAAATTATTTCCACGCCGCAGAGAGCGCACCGTCGACGCGAAAGTTACGCGCGCGCGCGGTACCCAATCGTGTGAGTTATATGGAGAGCGAGCGGGATGGGGGAGAAAGAAAAAAAGGAACGAACGAATAATCCCCGCTCGAAAGGAGTACAAAGGTATTCTCGCCCAATTCCTAAATTGTATGATATTTGATAATTATCGAAACTCCCGTTACGATGCGAATTCGGAATTCTTTGCCGGGTCTGATGAATATTTTTTCTGAGAAAATTTCACGTCGCGGCTCGTCGCGACCCGCGGGAGTTTGGATTATGGCAAATGAAAGTTCTTCAAGAGATAAAAATCCATCGCAATTTTACGACAGACTACTTTAGTAATTTTTTTTTCTTTTTCTTTTCTTTTCAAATTCGTCGACGTTTTGTTCTATTCGTCCCTTTTCTCGCCTTACCATTTAAAATTGAATTTTTCCATAAATTAAGATGAGGAAATTTTTTACTCAAACAAGCCGTACACGTTATTTCTATTCATGAGATTGAGCGCGTTTGATTTTTATTTTGATAAAAAAATTTTTACACGCGAAAGCGTCGAGGCTAATGGCTAATCTTTTAAGACGAAGTTTCTCAAAAATACTGAAACACACACACACACACACACACACACATAGACTAATAATTTTCAGTTCCTTATTGCGCGCATTGTCCCGTCCACCGCGCAACCCTGGCCGAATTTAGCCGCGAATTAATTTCGTTCCCCGGCTTTCGAATAGCGTCCCGATACTTATCTCCTTCTAATGTTCGCTCGCTCGCTGCAACGTTTCGCCTCGCGATTATTTACGAAGCGCGGAGTGGATGGGCGACGAATTACACGCCCGTAATGTTTCAAGACCTGTGACGCCCCGACCGTGTCGAAGGTACGACGGTACTTTTTTCCTTCGTTTACAAATTCAGTACGTACCTCCGTCTAATTAAATTAGTCGGTGGATTTGCTTTTGCGATGAAAAAAAAAATATATATATATATATCCGTCGTATTAGGAGAGCGAGCGACTTTGCGAGCTGAAGAAAAAAAAAATCCCCCCCAAAGTTCTAATGAACCTACGTCCGGATATGCACAGTCGATTGAAATTCCGACTGTCCGTCCGGCTGTGCTAACAACGTTTAAATTCGCACTGTGATTAAAAGATGAAGAAAAAAAAAGCCACCCCCTCCCCCGATCTAACTGCGCGGTATTTTCAGTTTAATTATACTAATTGCAAGTAATTAAGTATTCATAACCTGGGAAAAGGGGCTGTAAAAACTTAACGCGTGTACTTTGGAGCTATAACGATCAGTGTCATCTCGCTGTTTTACCAAATCCATCTGCCCATATTTAAATTGACCCTACCCTCTTATGCAAAATAGAGGAAACGTTAACATATTATTTCACGGCTGTCCGGAAATGCCATGCAGCTTCTACTGTAATTTATTACTTATATATTCATGATTTATGGTATAATTTGTAAAAGGACATGTTTGTTTCTGATTATGTATTAAATAAATTATTTGATTTTATTCTCGTTCGTCGAATTGACGTTCAATACCAGTCAAAATTAATTTTACTTTATATTCCCGTAGTATAAAACTACAATATTAACAAAACATATTTTTGTGTTTTGTTTTTTTTTTTTTAAATAACTGTTATTCGACTATTTATTCGATGCTAAAATTACTACGTTGCCAAATTAATTACGTAAAAATCAAAATAACGACTTCAACAGTGATCTCGTCGATGACGTCAGTGATCAGTATTATATATAGCTAACGTACACCCTAAACTATCGAATATTTTTATCGGTCTTACAGGTCGTATTAAATAAAACGCTTCTAATTAAATAATTAAACAACGTCAGTCGGACTCTCCTTGTTTTACGCCATCCCCGTAAAAACTGAAATCAAAATAACAATCAGTCAATACACTACTGTTAGTGAAGGGCGACCTGACTGCCCCCAGCAACGTTACTGTCTTAGATTAAATTATATATGTCATAATTGCGCCGTGACCCCGGTGCCAGATTATCAGAAGCACAGAGGGCATCGTGCGTTGGAGATTTAAGAAATTTGGAATTTTCAGAAAAAAATTTTCGAACTGGTTAACCGTGACTTTACACTGTTTTCTCGCACCGATTTTCTCATAACAATGTATAGTTAATGTATGTATTTTGTATATATATATATACATATACATCTGATCAGCGACGTCACTCATACGCGCTCGATTCGAATCGGGGCCTCGTTCTGGAGGCGGCGAAAAAAATTATTATCAAAACAAGAAATTAAAGCAAGGAATGAGGAACAAAAAAAACCGAGCATAGCCGATTACTTCGCAACGAGCTTGAATAAAAAAAATTCAGTTCCCCAACGCGTCGCTTAACATTCAAACGCATCAATAGAGAGAGCTCATCAAATAACTCCCCCATTGCGAATTCCCGACTAATAATCAGAAGACGATTAATCGCGATGCGCTCGCGCTCGACATTGTTTCAATTGGGGAAATTTTTTAATAATTGCCCCCGCCCCCTCCGCAGATTGAGCTGCTCTTCGTCCGTATCGGAAACAAAACGTGACGCGTATACCGCACCCGCCCCGTATTAGATGAACGTTGACGCATTTACGGACTGTCGGGCCATTGAGCCGAATTCGCACGCCTGTGTGGTAGAGAATATTGTTAAAAAAACAAAAAAAAAAAACAAAAAAAAAAAACAAAAAGAAAAAAAGAAAGAGCAAAGTCTCTAAAAAGGTAAGAATGAAGACCCGCGAAATCCGCGAAAGTTCCGTCATAACGACCGAAGGGCAGGTCGAACTAATTTAGGTTCGTTTAATTAGTAGTAACAGCCGCGGCGAGCCCGAGCGGTCCGTTTCCACTGATCGATGTCGCGCGCGCGCGCGCGCGCGTTACAATAACAATAACGATGATAATGATGACGATGGCGATAATAACGATAATATTCCAAACGGCCCCGCCAGTTCGAAATTATTGCGTGGGGAGGGAGGGGGGGGGGAGAGTGGTTTAGCGCTCGGGCAGTTGGGCGCCGTTGGGTCCTTCCTATTTTTCTCCCGACCCGTTTGAATAATTAGCGCGCGCCTTCTCGGGTTTCGACGCCGTCGTTATCAGAATTCGGGCAAAGAATTTCGTCGGCGTGCCGAGAGAGGGATATATATATACATATATATATATATATAGATACAGCTAGATTCCTTGGCCGTTTCATTCTTAATGCATGCGATGATATGGTAAAACGAGACGAGGGAGGTTCTCCACTTAAGCTTAATTAAAAATACACAATCGGCGGGAACGGAAGAAGGACGGCAGCGAGGCGGGAGGGGGATGGGGGGGGAGTTGGAGCTTTTAGCCCGGTGTTCCGATGCTCTTGCTTCGCTTTGCATTCGCTGCCGCTTGCTTCAATTGTGTAAGAGATTAAAGAATTAAGTCGGTATTGCGGGAAGGGTGATTTTTTGCTCCTTTTTCTTTTCTTCTTCGTTTTCTACAGCCAAATTTAAAGCTATGCGTGTATAATTTTATATTTCGATAATAACTTATATCGCGCTCGTAAATTTTTTTTTTTTTTTTGCAAATATATCAAGGATTGTGCGATGGATAATGAATTGATATTGTTAATTAAAACCGATTTACCAATTGTGCATTATCGCGTATCCCATCGAGGTACAACTTAATAGTATGTGTGAGGAACAAAATTATAATACAATTTGCACGGCAGAGATCGTAATTTTCTTACATCACATGATTTTGAAGATGATTTGCCATTGACCAATAATTCTCGTCAATTATACGTAGATTATGAATCGTGAGAAAAAATTTTAATCGAACTTTTTCTCTTTGCAATTTGAAGTTTTATACTCGATGACTATTATGAGAAATAAAATGATACAGCAACACGGTAAAGATTCGAACTTTTCCTTATCTTTCGTAATATAGAGCTTCGTGTTCTATACAATACACAAATTGTTTAATAAGATATAAAATGGTTGAAAAAAAATGGTAGCCACGTGGAAAATTTTTCATGCCTTTCATAAGACGAAGGCACAAAAACTTACGAAGACAAGAATTATTGTTATCTGAAAATTATCTTCAAATGGCAAACTAAACAATTATAATCATATTTTTTTTTAAGCTCGAGCCTGACCAAGGCAACGGATAAATCATCAAATCGTCGGCAAATAAATTAGAATTTCCTTAAGAATATTGAATCGCTATTCATTCCCCCGCATTATATTGTTCCGAAAGTAAATTTATACATCCTTATATATAAAGCATTGATTTGTAAGCACATTTCCAGACAGAGAATTTTCCAATAGCGATAAAAGCATTTTAAGCAAATCTTTAAATTATCTCTCGATTCTTTCTCTGGAAGCGCCGCCACCGCACTCTCCGTATTGTAGCATAACGGGGATACTGAATAAAGAGGGGGGGAGGGAAGGGATGAAAGGAAGACAAAAAACACACAAAAGCATATCCTAATCTATATTAAAAATTAATATCGTATTCGTGTCAACAGTTTTAACTTAACTGACGAATTATTATTATTATTATTATTATTATTATTGTTGTTGTTGTTGTTGTTATTATTGTTATTATCATTACAGAGTTTTTGTTGTTGTTTTTTTTGTTGTAGTAAAATACAGTAAAGTCAAGATTCGAACTAGATTGAAAAAAATTATAAATTTATCAATTGATAAATTGGAAAGAAACGATAGAACTTCGATGTAATGTTAAAAAAAAAAAAAAAAAAGAAAGAAAGAAACTTATAAAATTTACCGCGCAATAGTATTGGAAGGCTCAAATGTGCCAACGGTAAGTTGCTCTGAGTCCTGACAAATTGATTGAACGGCGCGATTATTATGACTCGTCCCTTCTCGTTGAAATCGAGCGTATCGCGGACTCGAAAATTTCGCATCTGAAAATTTCGCGCCGATCCGTTGGAATAACGTGGAGTCGCCATTGTTCAGCAATCTTCGCGCCCCTGAAATCCCCGTCCCGACGACACGTCGGATACAGAGCGATCGGAACAATTAACTTCGTGCGCAATTACCTGGCTTATCCCGTTTTTCGCCTACCTAACTTCATTATACGATCTAAATTCTTATCGATTATCGATTGACGGAACAATGGGTATTTTTGAAATTTTTCCATTGCTCAACGCGTGTTCAATAAACTGAGAAACAATTTCGTCGATCTAACGGTCTTTATGGAATAATTTTTTTACCCGGACTGCCCTTGTTTAGAATCTGAGCCACACCACAGTCGGGTCCTTATCAAGGGGGGGAGGGGGGAGAGACTGCTTTGCCAACAATATTGTACTCTTTGCTCTACTTTTGTTTCTGTTTTTTTTTTTTATTCTATTTTTTCCCATTGCTCTTTTCATGCCATTGTTGATTCTTTTGCTAACAACAGTATATTCATTTTGATTATTATCACTGTTCAGCAGTAGCCAGCTTTTACACTTCAGATTCTACGTGGATGGGGAGGAGGTGATTATAAGCAAGGGCAGTCTATATTATTTTACAAGGACCGTAGGAAAGATAAAAATAATCTATATTCAGCATTAAATTTATCATTTATACATACATACATACATATATATATATATATATATATAAATATATACATATAGAGCGTTCTCCGAAAACGTCCTTATTCGCAGGTCGAGCGAGTGCGGGACGACATGAGGATCGCGGGGGTGATGCCGTCCGAGGAGGTGCTGGACTCCTCGCCCGACACGACCGGTAGCTGCTCCCTCGACATAAATTCCGTGCAGCGCTCCATGGAGGTGTAAGGGAAACAATGGACGGTGGATGAGGAAGAAGCAAAAAAAAAAAAAAAAAAAAAAAAAAGAAATGAAAAGAAAAAAAGAGAAGAAAAAGAAAGTAGAAGGACGGAGGGCTGGTTGGGGGGGGGCGAGGCGAGAGAGAAAATGAACGAGAGTTTCAGCGAGGAGCGCAGGAGGAGCGGAAGATAATAAAGAAGGAGTGACGGAAAAAGCCGGAGTATGTATAAAAACGGGACAAAGCAAACGGGACGTGTGTATTAATTCGCCTGTGCCCGTGACTGTGCGCGTTCGGGGGTGGCGGGGAGTGGCGGGGGTGCACGGGCACGTGTCTATATATATATATATATATATATATATATATATATATATATATATATAAAGCCTGTGAACGCCGGGAGAGAAAAAAGAAAAGCGAGCGGAGTGCGTCTGATATAATTTGAGACCCCTTCGCGTTTTGGCCCCGGCTCGAGCCCCGCGCGCCCATTGTTTCGCCCACTCTATCGAAGACTGTGTATACGTGTATTTATGTGTCCCGCGTCCGCGTTTACGTTAATGGCTATATCGACTCTCTGAAAACTATACAAATAGCAATTAGCCGGTAATAGGTAATACATCCTGTGTGTGTCTGTGTGTATATATAAATACAACCAACAAAATGGACAACGCGATGTCGTTCTGTTCGCCGTACTTTCAGAAGAGGACGCAATTCCTGTGCGCATGTGTATCTGCGTGTGTTTGTGTGCGTGTGTGTTGCGTGTGTACGTATGTTCTATCGAAGATATCGACTCGGGCATCGGAACACAACCGCAGCGACCAATGGAGATTTATATAATGCGATACTGCAGCCACGGAGGAAAGGATCCAACGTCGAGCGTATGCGATCTATAGCAATCTATGGATATACGGTAAATAAATATATACATATATACATAATAGACTGCGAACGATTGTGGATTCATCCTCCCCATAATGGACGGTTTGTTCTTTTTGCGTGTGGTGTGTCTGTGTTTATGCGTGCGTGTGTGTGTGTGTGTGTTTGTGTTTTTTGTTTCTATCGTATAAAAACTGTCGACTATTACGGTATGATATGTATTACGTGTGTATATATAATATAGTGCACAAGCAATTTATAAGCTTATGTTTATTGGTTTTTGTGGAAACAAAAATATACCACACATGAGTTATCGAAAGTTTTTATCCTTAAACAGCATATGTTTTATCCTCGTTACGAAATTCTGTCATTTCTATGGAAGATTCGCTTATTTTATACGAGGATAATCGAATTTATTCGAGGGAATAGCACGCGAATGTGAGAATTTTAAACGAGGAAACAATTTCTGAAATTATTTTTTTTTTTGGGGGGGGGAAGCTAAAACAAAAACTGCGCCTAAGCTGGTATTTTGAGGATTTTTTTGACGAAAGAAATATACGTGTATTTGTTTAGACGATTGAACACATAATGAAAACAACTGTCGAACTAAGAATGTTCTTTTTTTATTTTTTACTGATTTTCTCGTAGATAGTAATTATTGGAAAATGCTCCGCGGTCAGACCCTTAAGACGTGCAAAAAAAAAAAATTTTAACTTGAGAATTCTCGTTAATTAACTTTCGAACATCGGAGAAGTACGTGTGGAATTTTAGAGATGTTGATTTCTCGAAAAATGCCAGGCTTTCGTTTAAAAGTGCAGTTTCCATGAAAAACTTCCTTAATACAAGCTGATAATAATGGAAAGTTGCCGAGTAGTAAAAAAAAAAAGTAGTAAAAGAATCGGATAAAAAAATTACTCGACAGTCCCAATTCCAAAAGAAAAAAAAAATCTACTATCGATTATCATAAGATCCTGCGACAGGTTTCTTTCAAAGATACATTGAAAGTCGTTAAAAAAAAAAATGTTTCGATTATTCATCAAATTTACACGTTATTTTTACGATGATAATGTATCGAACAAAAAAAAAATTGCTATTCCCTAACTGTTTGAGTTAGGTAGATATTAAAATTGTGCAGATTTCAAAAAAAAAAGAAACTCACGTTCGTATGAATCCCTTGAATAATGTAAATTTTATACCAAAACACTATGGACAATTTATGATGTCGATATGGTTTGATTCGAATATTTTAGGTGAAATTAAATAAATATTTATTCTTTCCTGTTTTTATACAGAAACTACCCGCAGTACACCTATAATGAACATTTCGATTTATACGAGATCTCTATCATATCTGATTTCAGCCAAGTTTAAGTCACTTTTCTTAATATATATATATACAATGAAATGTTACAAGTAATCAAAGAATAGACATTGAGTATAATTGAGCCGTATACCGATTAATTACTGCATGATTGCGCCTGTGTACGTGTCTCTTGTGCCATTTGCGCCCTACATTACGAACTCGGGACAGAGATCCGTCATTATTTTTATCGAAAATTTTCACGAGCGAACGATTTTCTACAGGGGTTGAGGGGGTGGAGGGGGTAACCTCGCGCCGTTTTACGCACACCGCGCGAACTAATCATGCATTAAAATGGACGCTAAGAGCAAGAGTAATAAACGACAAATTTAATTCTGTAGTATACATATATATATACATACATATATATATATACCGCGTTATCGAGCGGTCGCGCGGCAATCCACCTTCCCCCGCCCCCCACCTTCTGGCCACCAGTCTTTTTGCCCGCGGGCCATAAATTTCGTTTCGGCGCTTCGCGTCGTCGTCGGAGCAGGAGGAGGAGGAGGAGGAGGAGGAGGAGGACGCGGGATACGCGCGCGCGCCGCTCCGAGAGTCGTAAACAAGCCGTATATCAGCGATTCTCCCGCGACTCTTTTGACTTTCGGCCGTGTTAGAGGCGAGGTGAAGAGGACGGTGGAGGAAAAAAAAAATGAGACGAACTTATACATTCTTTTGCCATCCGCCGATATACGTCGAGGCATTAATTAGCGTGAGATATATGGTGTTCTCGTTTTTGTTCGGTTGTTGTTGTTTGTTTTTTTTTTTTTTTTTTTTTTTTAAGAATTACTTTGTTCGTCCTTTGGTTTTGTTGTTTGTTTTTTGGTTGTTTTTTTTCTTCGAGCTGCACTGTAATGAATGACAGACCGACGGTTCTCGATTATTCTTTCAAAGTTCCATTCCCGGATCGGCTGCGCGATGAAGCCGACGAATTGTCAGGAGTGAGAAGCGCCAGTTATTAATTAATTTTACATTTCTTCAATACAGGACGAACGAAATTCGTGACGTAGATGATTTTTTTTTTAAAAAAGGCTTCTGTTTGTTTTTTTTTCTCGTTTTTTTCTTTGGCTAAATATGCCTGAAGAAACCATGAATTGTCTGCCCACAAATCCGGTCGTTTACGACGGATTGCTTCACGTGGACGCCTCAAAAATGGCCAAGCAGTACAACTTATTGACCATTTGACAACCTTTTAATTTTGCATTTAGCAAAATTTCTACTTTTGTTGAATGACACGTCAGAGATAAATAATTTCAATCGTATAAGTAATAAAGGCACGTAATAAAAATCATTGAGGTTATACAGATGTATATGTGTGCGATATCCATTTTTTTCAAATCATCCGTCAGAGTAGAATAATTCACTGAACTCTCCTCACCATCAGCGAAGCTTGATTATTATTATTATTTATACAGTTATATATTTATTGCCTGTTGATCAACAGATTTTACGTTACAGTTTACATTCAAATTACGTAACTAAATATTAGTCAAAAAATTCAATTAAAAAAATTCAATGCAATATGCAATTGTTAAAAAGTGCGGAGAAGCTTACACATACACACACGCGCGCGCGCGATTTAATCGCAAATTCTAGGAGCGCGAGGAGAGGCATCATCAGCGAGAAAGAAGATGACAAAAGGGGGGGGAGGGACGCCCTCGAAGGGACGCTGCGCATATTCGTTAAACGCGCCTGGGGAAAAATAATAGGCGTCGTACGGCTCGCCCTACCACCCCCCCCCCTCGGAGCAGCACTATGTATATACCACTCCGTGTACCATCGGGGACGCGCGATTTAATTATAAGCGCCGTGCATCGCATTCAATGTGTATATATATATATATATATATATATATATATATATATATATATATATATATGTATATATATACGACAAAATTGCGATGCACGTGTAAATATTGGGGTGGCGATGCACGATTTGGATACACACCCACATGCGCGCGCCCACCTATCTACATAGACGCACCCATTGAGCATTCAAGTATACGCACAAGTGTGTACATATATATATATTCATATATATATGTAATGCAGACGCGTGCAATTACAATTTTGCTCGGAATTATCTGCTTGTAGCTGTATATATGTACGTCGCTCGATTCTCAATGGAACAATAGAACAAATTGGAAAACTCGTCGCCCGGCGATACTCCGGGCGAGCTACCCCCCCCCATGCCTCCCTCTCCCTCGTAAATGTACCGGTAATGAGGCACCGAATCTTCTTTTTATTCTTCAATTTTAAATAATTAAAATGAAAAAAAAATTCCCGACGAAATGTAAGAAAATTCGCTTTGCGGGTAATTTTTTTTTTTTTTTTTTTTGGATTTTACGCGCATATTTCCGTTTCTTGCTTCTATAATTAATTTTTTTTTTTACGAAGCGCAGAATTTAAATCTATTTTACGCGCCATACGACGAGGTCCGAGCATATATATATATATATATATATATATATATATATATATATATATATATATATGTATAGCCGAAAAAAAGTTAGCGTCTATTTGAAACGTCGGTATGTAGGAGTATATGCGATGTTAAATAATGAGAATAAAATCTGCAGCGCTGATTGCGCGACTGAAAACGCGCGATTCAAGTCCGGTAATTTCGTGTATGTATGTATGCTGTATATATACTGTGCTGCTCGGCATAACAAATCCCGGCTTTGTATTATTTATCGAAACTCCTCTGTATACAGCGCGTGCTTTTATCAAAGAACGTTATTTTATTGTCACGATGGTCATTGCGCGTACTTATAATGCCTGATAATACAGCAAACGGACCGGCTTGTCTCATTCAGTGGACGTGTCATCGTGGAGTCGAAAATTCATCGAACGTTACGGAATTAGATTTCGAGGAGCGATTTTTTTCGTGCCCAGTATGATCCTTTCCTAAATTAATTCATTCGAAAGATGAAGAAGTCGAATTTCACGCCCGTATACTTGCATTGATCTCGAGATAAAAAAAAATATCGCCCCCTAGACTTCGCGAAAACTTTTTTACGTACGAAATCCGCGCGGCAATTCGTATACGCAAAATTTTTCATAAACATAAAAAAATTCCGTTGGGGTTGATGTTCAAAAAAAAAAAAAAAAAACAAAAAAAAAATTTTTTACAAAATACAATAGCCGTAAAAAATAATTTATTAACGACAGGTATATTTTTCGTCGTATACACGCATTGTTATATGGCTTTACACGACACGGTGAGAGAGAGAGAGAAAAGAGGATAATTGAATTTCAAACATATATACGTAGATATGCAGAGAAAAAATTATTTTCGCCCTTCTACCGATAAAAGTTATCATCGTCGTTAATAATTTTGATTTATCCGTACGCGAACGCATTAAAAATTGCATTAAAATGTATAATCATATTTTAACCGGAGTATAACGATTAATTGGACATTTCTGCAAAGTGGATACGGCCGACGGGTCGTCGAAATGATCATAACCTTCTAATCTAATTGCAAGAAGTTCACGGTGCTAACGCAATATTTCTCAATACTGAAATAACAATCCCCCCTCAATTGGGAACAAAGTTTATTGCGTCACATGCAGAAATGATATAAGCATCGTCCGGATAATAAGGCTTCGCGTGACGCGTCGGAAAAAATAAAATACCAGGAATTTAATACAAGTGTTTACAAAAACTCGCTTTCAGCAAATTTTCTTTTGTGTTTTCTTTTGCTTTTCGTGAAATGAAAAAATCATGACGATATGATGATTAAAATATTCAAAGAACGTACGCTCCGCCATAGATATAAACTCGAAAGGATTAATAAAAAAAAAAAAAAAAGAAAAGATGAAAGAAAGAATTGCTCTGAAAAAAATTAATCTTCCTACATAAATTTATAATCGATCCCATTATTGAATGAGATCGAATAAAATTTTATTCAGCCGGAGTGGAAGAGATTTTCGTTTTTTCAGAGCTGAAATTCCCCCCCCCCCTCTCTTAACTAAAGTAAAATTCTTCTTTTTGTTCGCAAAGAGACGAAAACTAAAATTCTTGGGAAAAAAGCGCTTTGCCGAAAAAAGCTCTCTCCTTGCTCCGCCTGGATTTAATACTTGGACCAAAAAAAAAAAAAAAAAACAATCTCCAGTACGCTCGAATTATAATGTTGACTTGAACCGCGAAGCAAAATGACGCCCACGGACTCCGTACAATCGCCAAAATTCTATTGCGTCGATTCAAGCGTTGAAATTTTTATTGTCATTTTTCTTTTTTCGAAAATTTTGTCTTTCAAATATTTTAATAATTCTTGAATTACTTGGTAATACACCGAAGAATATCTTGTCCTTTAGAATTCTCCTTTAATATTTGATGTATATCTAAAAATCATCACGGACGTTCTTTAATTCTTTAAAAAAAAAAAAACCTCGTACTTTTTTAGGAGCGTATATAAATTATTATTCCATTATCAAAAAAAGTAGATAATTTTTAATTTTATCAATCTATGCCGGCGTGATAATTGAATTTCACGACCCATTATATCGGCCGGTGTAGTTGGTTACGCGAAAGAAATGCTCGCGCTTTTAAAGCACAAACGGCCGAATTACGGTACATTACAGTATCCTGTATGTATGTATGTATGTATGTGTGTATATATATATAAATATAAATTAATGCTTCTCCGTAAGATCAGGTGAAATTCGAGATAATGTGTGAATTTATCGCTATACCGAAGACATTTAGCGCCACCTTTCTCTTAGCAGACAAGTTTCGCTGTATGGGGTGTGCACCTTATATTTCGTATATGTATAGCTGTGGGTGGGACAGACAGAAAGAGAGAAAGAGAGAGAGCATAAGAGGAAGAGTCAACGAGTTCGAATCAGCAGAGATATCGCAAGGGTTGGCGGGGGGGGGGGGAGACAAGGAGTCGCTGCGGGAAAGTAAAGCCGTTAATCCTGTGTATAGATGGGGATGAAATTCGTGAAATGCGTATAGTTTTATTATATATATATATATATATATAGAAGTAGAAACTCATCGCTATTTTTCATTTCGGCTCTTTTGGCTTATATTGTTTTGAAACTTTTGCTATAATTTATATATATATATATATATATATATATATATATATATATATATACATATTATTTATTTATTTGCGCAGAAGACTAGCGCAATTCATGTAATTTTGCTTTATAAACTATATGTAGGAATTGATCTGCACTATAATTTATTGCCACTGTATAGTCATGAATTGTGTTACTTTTCGTCGAAGATTTCGCGAAATTACGCTGTATATTTTAATCCAACCTATACAATAATAACGAAAAGATCTCGCGGACAACGTTTCAATTTTTTTTCCATTCGCTCGATAACGTAAAATGACAGGACACCTTTTATATATACATATACGCACATATATATATATATATATATATATATATATATATATATAGTATGTGTATATATATATATATGTATGTGTATATATATATATATATATATATATATATGCAGCAACATCACGGACAATCCAACCATTCATTTAGAGCTGCAGGTGTCCAAAAAAACGCGACGACAATTTCAATTTACCCACCATCAAAATCGCATTGGCGAAAAATCTAGGAAACTATATATATATATATATATATATATATATATATATATATATATATATATATAAACTGCGCCGCCCTTTTTTCTTTTTTGCAGAATTATTATGTCAGCGTGACACGTGTGACGACGCGTGCCATATGATTATTATGGAAATTCGCCGGCCGACACAGCGATCGAATGAGATTCTAGCGCGGAACGGAGCGGTAAAGGGGACGCGTGCGCGAATCCGAATGGGAACTTCTTTTTTTTGACGCTCTGCATAGAAGTTCTTGATCGGGTAGAATGAGACGAAAGGAGGGGGGATATTGAATATTACGCCTTTTCTATATATATTGGCTGCTCTCGGTCTTCGTTGCACTGCAGAGAGTTTAAAAAGATATATTTATATATATCGAAGAGTAACGTATGTTAGCGATTGCGCGCATTTGAAGTAATATATATGTGTTTGTTAAAATAGACGATCTCGATGGTGAATGTTCAGATTTTTTTTATTTTATAGAAACTATGGTAAGTTCTTGCACCTGAATTCGTATTTCCTCTATGTTCGATCGATTATGTTAATATTCTCAAGGACAAATAGAAATCACAAATGACTGATATTTCATTCATTTTGGAAAATTATTCGAATCAATATAAGGCTGATTATAATAGAATCAAATTTTTAACAATATTGTCTATATATACCATAATAAACTTATTAAACAACATGCTAAGTGTATTATCTTACCTTCAGAAGAAGAAGAAAAGTCGATGAAGAGAAATTTGAAAATATGTAAAATCATGTTATATATATACATATATATACATCTATGTATATATATAGATTAATTATAAGTGTAAAACTACAAAGTATATGGCGTAAACGATAAAAATCTTGTAATTCAATTTTCATTTGTATAAAGTCTCTTGCACGCCGATATATTGTATTTCGGATTATATGTTTCATTGATGAAGAAAGAAAACAAAAATGTACCCGGACCTGTCGTGAAAATGAGTATTATGAGCCGGCCCGATAAGACTTTCGGATTGAAACGAACTGAATCGGGAGGATACAAAAGCGGTATCGAAACGAATTGAATCGTACGTCGGTTTCAAATTCAATGAAATACTGTAAAAAAATTTGACATCGTTATTCCGAATTGAATACTTTCTCATGACCCGCGCAAATTCAATACGATTCAAAAATCGTGCTGTGAAATTTTGTCATATTTCAAAGGACGGTGTGTCGATTCGGTCGTTTCAATGCCAACATTTTTCCTCGTTCTTTTTCTAATGGATTTTGGGATGAAAACCCGCCGAATCGATGGAAGAAGAAAAAACTGTACGTGTTCATTTTCGGCGATAAAACAAAATATCAAAGGAAAACACCGGCGCCGGTATAGATAATACACAATTGATATTAGTCTAATATCCTCTCGATGAAAAATATTATACATACGTGTACATTATATGAATATAATGAAGCTACATTATATATATATATATAGGAAAAGAGAAAACTATGATGAACAGCTATATATATATTGAACGTAAAAATATATATACAACTCGAATGTCTTCCTTCCTTACTGTGTATATGCGTTAGCATCAGAGGAGTTAGTAGTCACAAGAGGACCCGAGTTCGTCGCAATATATTTCAAAAAATCAGACAACCAAAAAACATTGGCACGCCACATGGTTATATAAATATATACATAAAATTGTTCAAATCAATGCAGGAGAAAAGTTTGGGGGGGAGGAACGAGCGGGAAATCGAATTTACATAGTAACGCATACGATAACGATGTACGATGTATATTTCTGTGATTTTTTCATGCAAACGTTGGTGGGAGTGTGCGTGAAAGTAATCGACGCACGTCACGTTCTATTGCTAATTTGTGTATTACTATATATATATATGGATGGGTGTATGTTTGTGTGTGTCTTCACGAAAGAAAATTTTTACGATGTGTGACATGTGAAAAAAACGTTTGACGAGTGAGAAATTTGTAAACCGGAGTGCTTCGAAAATGAATGTGACTTTTACATTTCGGGAGATTTCGACCACGTACGCGAAACACATATTTATTTATCATCAGTGCAAAGATTTATAATTTTTTATTTTTTAGTTTTTAATATCCTGTATATTTAAAATTACCGCAATCTTACCACTCCTGTTTTAAGAATATTGTTCTCTATGTATAGAGAAGGGGTGTGTGTGTATCCTATACTGTCATCGACGTCAACTTTGATCGATTTGTTATTATAATTGTTATAATAGCTCCACCTTTTGAATCTGGCACTTTGCTCTTGCAAATTTTCTTCGTGAAAAAGGTGAGCAAAAAAATTCAATCTCATATACCCGTATACATCCATGTATCAATAGTTTATGCAGTAGAGCAATATTGTAAAATGATTTAATTTATTATACCAACTATATAATTATATGTATAAAATCATCTATCAGTATTATTTGTGTGATATATTTAAAAACTTTCAACGCAAGTGTATGATCCTTTTATACGAATGAAAATGCTAATAAAATCTTATACATTATGTATTGTGTAAGCCAGGATAGAAGAAGTGTATGATATATAAGTTCCCACAAAATTTTTATATTCAGTTTTTACATATCGTATGCTATGTGTATATACAAAGGATGGCTATATAGAAAAATATATAGAATACGGCTGTACGTCGAACGTGCCAAATATAAATATATATAGATGAAATTTTGTGAAAATCCACTTTTTGCATGACTGATACATTTTACTTGAACTACACAAATAGATTGTACATTTTTTGAAATCACATATAAAATTACTCCGGCGCATTGGATGAAATGTCCATATCTATATATATATATCAAACTGCAATATTGCTCACCGTCGCGAAATTACCAAACTAAGAAAACCTATAATTTACGAACAAATATATACAAAATTACCAAAATTTTCAAGAGCAACATTTATAATAAATTTCTTGGCGCCGTCCGCGTCGAAGTAGGGATGAAAAAAAAAAACATTCCGAGACAAATCGCCGATATGCGTCTTTAATTATAATATACGATTCGCGCGGCGCCACTAATTTTCGCGGTTGCTTCTCTTTAAAGAATTAATTGCGAGATATGAAGAAAGTGTAATAAATAAGGGAAGGAAAAAAAAGAGAATAGAAACGAAAGCTGAGCGACGAACTCTTTATTAAAGCGATTGCGTAAAACTCCGCAACCACTTGTTTGTGTCTCGTGTGCACTTAAAAAAAAGTAAATAAATAAAAAAAGCAGTCTGCTAGGTCTGGAGTTAGCTCAAAAGTGAATATATATATATATATATATATATATATATATATATATATATATATATATATATATATATATATATATATATATATATATATATATGATTGCGATGAAGGCGAACTGCACGAATGAACAAGGTTGGCTTTGTTCGTTTTTTCCACTGTATAATACAAATCGCGCCGCATGCGTGCAGTGCAAAAGATGAAAAAAACGAACGGCGAACACGAGTATTAAAAGTTCCATTGTACCTTGATTATATGGACTCACCAAATAAATGTTTCTATTGTAAAACTGTTTCATTAAACGTTCTTATTTACCCTTGCGTTACACATTCAAATTTAATATTTATCATTTAATTAAATTTCAATGTTTCGTATAATCATATTGATTGATAATTATGTATTTAAGAAAAACAAATCACAGTATTTTTACAGTACAGTACAAGTACAAAAATGTATAATTCAATGTTTTCAAATAAATAGTATCTCAAATTTTTTGTGGTAATTTATTTTTTAGCAAGTTCAATAAAATTAAAAATTTTGTTTTAATAATTCTAATAGTTATTGAAAATATGTCTAGTTCTTTTGTTTTTCTTTTTTTATATAAAAATATTTATTTATAAAGTTTACACTCTTTCTGTACAATTATATAATACAAAATTATTCAAAGCTAAATAAATTTACAACATTTATATGCCTAGCATAGATAGATCTTAATGAGAAAAACAGCGTGGCTATTTTTCCATCCTAATGTTTCTTTTCCTTTTTCGACTTTTTTCTACTCTTACTCCTAGAGCGGTCTTTGTGCTTGTGCTTCTTCTTCTCCTTCTTGGATTTCTTCTTGTCCCGCGACTTTTCAATCCATTGATTTGGATCGACCTCGGTGCATTTTTCGGCTAGGCCGCCGAATGCCGACGCGTCCATCGTGGTCTCGTTGGCTTCCGCTATCGTCTCGGGAAGCGCCGGTCCGTAAGCTTCCGGCGGTAAAACCTCGCCCACCTTGGCGCCGAGATCGTTAGGCTCTTTAACACTGGGATTAGACTGTTCACAGCCTTTGCCATCCTCTCTTACTCTACCGATTGTATTGTCCTTCTCATTTGACTTTTCCATCGGTAAATTCATTTTATCGGGGCGCTTGATTAAATTGTCGAGATCTAATTTGGCAAATATACCTCTTGGCGGCGAAGTATTTCGCTCGACGTTCCGTTCACACGCGCTTTTACCTATTAAAGCTATTTTCAACTTTTCATCGTCAATTTCTTTAGGCTCTTCGGCCTCTGACTCGTCTTCGCTACTGCTAAGAAATATAGATTTAAAAAGATCCTTTTTCTCTTGTACGTTTGGTCTTACTTCTAATTCTTTGGCTTTATTTGTATCAATATCGGTTTCTTCATTATCGCCGCTGGTGCCGGAATTAATTTTAAATACTTTTTCGTAAGAGTCCACAAACGCTTTTTCCATATCATCTTCTGGTTTTGATTTTACTATGGGCGCCGTCTCTGTGACGACATTTCGGACAACCCGATCCGGTATTTCGTCAACAGGAGAATATCTAGATGATGTCGATGGCATTGGTTCGGGTTCAGATTCAGGTTCGGGTTTTATATACTTCTCGAACTTCGCCATCTCATTCCAAACTGCTGAATCGAATATAGAAAATTTCTTCTTCTTCTTCCCTTCTTCTGCAACGCCAGCAAAGGGCTCGGCTATGTTAAATCTGACACAAACGAGCTTTGCCGGTTTCCATTCCTCCTCTACCCTTGTGAGCTTGCCAAACATTTTCATTTTTGCAGCTGCTGTCATTCTATCTTCTGGAGCCAGATTGTCAAGATTTTCTTTCTCGATATTCTTCGTCTCCTCCATTCTAGAATTATTTACAGCTATTTGATCTATTCTGTCGCATAATTTTGATGCTTTTTCAAATTCATCGGCTTCTTGCTCTCTCTCCCAATCAGTCATTGAAAGAGGTTGAATGCTAGCAAACTTGAGTTTTCTTTCAGTTTCTGAAAACTTTAAATATTGTTCAAATCGTGCCTGTTTATCCAAATCAGGAAATGATGGTTTCACTAAATTGGTATCTTCGCTTGATTTTAATGAACCTGGATCTTTTGTCAAGGAATTAGCATCTTGCAAGCTTCCCTGCAATGTCAGATCAGAAACAATACTTTCTCCCTTGACAAAAGTTGTGGATGACAGTTTATCAAGCCAAGACATTGATGATTTCTTGGGCACACTTTGCTCCCATTTTTCTCTCTCTGCAACTTGTTCTTTGCCATACAAATTTAGTGAACGAGTAATTAGATTTAATGCAGCACTATTTTTTGATACTTTTTTTGAGTCAATAATACTTGGTCTGTCATCGTTAATAATTTTTGCTCTACTTTCTGCATTCATTTCAGATCTAAAATATAAAAAAATTGGTACTCAAAAATCAAGTATAATATATTTCACAAATATTTATACTTTGTTACAATTTAATTATGATTAGGCATATAATAATGCTATTATTATCATCTAACAAACTATTTAGTTTTATAAAATTATATTATCATTAATAGTTTTGGTTTTAACATTATTGTAAAATAAATTATTAATATTAAAATTAATTTATTATTATTGAATATTATTCATTCAAATTAATGAGATTTAATATTAATTTATTTTATTTAATTAAAAATTAATTTATTATTATTGAATAATATTCATTCAAATTAATGAGATTTAATATTTTATACATAAAGTGATTAGATCGATAAAAAATTTTAATAATTTATTTAATACCTTTTCTTTATGATATTGCTTTCATTTTCTAAAGGAGAAAATCTGCTTTTTCTCACTTTATGTATAGGTTGAAAATCTTTAGGTAATTCAGGAAGCGCAAAGATTTTCTTTTGTGGAAACTGTTCCTTACTAGGTACGAATCCCTCGATACAATCTGACTTTTTTTTTACTTCCTGCCATCTGCTCTTATTCTTTCGTTCTGGTCCAAGAGTAAAATCATAAGAGGACATATCTTCTTTTGCATAAATATCATCATCTTCAGTTTCAAAAGCACCTACTCCAAATGCTTGACCTCTAATAGAAAGTTTCTTATTTTTATCTTGTATGCTAAAAGCTGGAGCATCAAACAAGTTTATATGCTGGCCTAATATTGGACGACGATCGAGACCACTATAGCCGATGCCAAAATAATTATCTTTCGGGTTGCACCTATTCATATATAAAAATTTTTTAAAGTTATGTATAAAGTGAACTATTTAGTTATATCAAGAATAAAAATCTTTATAAGCATCTGATTAATTATCTCAAATAAATCGTTTTCAAAGTTTGAAATACCTAAAGGGTTCATAATCATCAGGTGCAAAAGTAATATTAGCATATTCATCATCAGAAGGTTCTGATTCACTTTCACTTTCATTATTTTGTTTAGCTGGAGGAAGAGAACAGCCATAAATTTTAATCTGATCCAACTTTTTTTGTTTTCGTTTTTTTTCTTGTTTTGTGAGACGTGGTCCAATGCCTTGACCTGGCTTCCACCCCATTTTTTTAAGTAGCATTACTCCAACTCTATCCCTAATAAGATAAAAATAAACTTAAAATAATTCAGAAAAGTCTGTGTTAATGTTTTAACTAAACTTCATATTTACTTACCGAACTGGTTTTAGAAGGTCTTTTAATACAGGAGTACCAGGAATTGGTCCAGTACTGAAATTTTTAGCATGCTCTCTTTTTTTACCTCTGTTTACTTGATCACTGTACTCTTGAGTAGCTCTAATAGCAGTCGGAGCAATACCAAATTCTCCTGTGTCCTCATCATCCATGAAATCTTCAGGACGCTGTACAACATTATCTGCTTTGCTGCTTCTGGTCGATTTAAATTGCTGAGGACGCCAGCCATCTCTCGTACCAACAGTATTGAAATAACCAGCCGAGAATCCTCCTGTAAAAGCTCCATGAAATCGTCGCCTGCCTTGTGCATCACAAGCAATCTGATCTTCAATACCAATAGGCTTTTTTCGGGGAATATTTTCTAGAAAAATGAATTTGATTTTATATTTCAGAAAAAATATACAAATTAATGAATAAAATAGCCTTTATAATAACAAAAAAGGTTATGTGCTTTGTCAAAAAACGTTTGACTTGATATAATGATATTAGCAAAATAAGTATACTTTTTATAAGATCATTCAGATGAAGCAATTACTTTGAAAATTTATTTTGTACTTCTCTATTTTAACTTACTTCTACTTCAATTTACTCTTTAAAATTACATAAACATAAACAAATGATATAACTAAATAGTTTATAAATAGATAATCAAAATATATTTCATTAATAAATAAAACCTTCATCCAAGGGCTCCAAAGCAGTGCCAAAAGTAACAAAATCGTCTTCACTGTCACTCATTGTTCACTTTTCAAAATTTATAGAATTTTTAGCAAACTATCTTGGTAAATATTTATAAGCAATTATAATTATAACCCATTTTATTTATTAGAAATAGTTTGAAACTTTGTAAATGTGCATCAATTAATTGAACGATAGGTTATTGAAGCGTTACCGGTTGAGTTAACATTTTTTCTATACTAAAGTACACCGCATACGCCACCTGATGGAAAAAATTAGGAAATAAAATGTGCAAAAAAGTGAGCACTCGCAGACGCATAAGCGGCATAAGTACAAAGCGCGGGCGCACCGTCCGCTATGCACATGCACGCACACTAACAAGTTCTTATTAAAAAAGAAAAAAATTGATGTAATAATGAAAACATATATATCGAAATTTCGTTTTAAAAAATATTTGAAATATATTTTTTAAAACGAAATGCAGGAATTTGTATTGTTTTCAGTTTCAGAACTTATGTTTTTAATAAAAAATTATGTAATTAGGTAAGGATATATGTATATGTAAGTTGACTATAGCAGACCGCTAGTAGGCAGATTCCATAATTATCTTGTAACGTAATACCTGGTAATACCCGATGCAATGATATATAAATCTATATATAATTATCCGAAAATCGTAATCCGTAGTTTCGCACATCGAATTTTGAAATTTATACAAAAGCCGCAACCGCAATCTCCAAGCCCTCGTTATTAGTTTTTTTCCCTCTTGGTATTGTTATAGCTGATTCTAGTATAGTTACTGCGAGCCGGCATTTCCTGGTATTTCGTGCAAAAAAAGGTGCGTTGAACGTTGACCCGAGATTGTTATTTTCTTTTTTCTGTATCGACGCTTACGCGATATGAAATATAAGCTATATCACTATAAAAAAATTACGTTTCATTTCTTATAAAAATTTATTGCGAATAATTAAGATGACAATATTACTCGTATAAAAAATATTTAATCAACGTTTCAATTTAGAATTTCGTAAAACATTCAAATGAAACGATAGTATTTAAGGTTATTTAATTTTTAGGGTATAAATAAATAAAGTATCTTTATAAACGAATACATATTTGTAATTTTATGCAATTTTACCTTTGCCGTAAGAATTTTAGGTAAATTCTTTTCTTTTTTATTTTAAACGTAATTAAATTTTTTTGTGAATTTATATTTTTCATTATTGTAGGTGCCAATTTGTCAGATCTAATCATTAAGATGCGCATTTTTTTTACCTTATTATAGTCATTAAAGCAGAAAGAAAATTCAAGAGATCCCATTTCTACAAAACGTTGAGGCATTGAGCATAATCTCCTTGGAATACAAAGGAAAACTTCACAATGTCATTGCTTGAAACTTAAAACGTATACTTACCTACATATTATTAGCCGGAGCAGAACCCGTCAGACCGTATACCAGTAATATTACGAAGAAGCGAAAAGCTAATTGTTGTACGAACATTCGCAATTCCATTGTTTAAAAAGTTTAAGCGAGCGAGCTTTTAGTTACCGAAGTGCACTGGACTAGAGATCCCAAGCCACGTGCACGGAAAGAAGTAAAAAGGCGCGTGTAGAGGTGTGTTTTTTTTTATTTTTTACATATAAAATATAGTTATTGAATTGTTCTCATATTCCATTGCTAAGGTATGAAATTTTTATTACAGAATTTTCGAATTATTCGAAGAATAAAAAAAGGGGGGGAGGCTGCGAAGGCACGCGCCAACAGTTCGGACGAGAATGGGCGTCTCGTGGATATATCGGCTGACGAGAGAGGAACTGATAAAGGAGATAATCAATCGAGGTATATGCACGAAAAAAGTCCCGGAGCTGCGGCAGTTCTTGATAAAATTCGTGCGCTCGAATCCAGTCACGTTCGAGGACAAGCCGGACGACGATCCCGATTACGACGAGGAGGCCGACAAAAGGGCGGACGAGCTTAGGTACAGGAGCGAGATAACGATCGTCTCCGACGCGGCCGCGAGCAGCGACGCCGACGACCTGCTGCTGGAGCTGATGGCCACGGAGGAGGAGGAGACCGTGCCCGCCGACGTGGCGGACCGCGTCGGCAGATGGGACTGCCGCTTCGACGGGGCGAACCTCTACGAGTTCATCGCCCGGGTCGACGAGCTGAGCAGGGCCGACGGCGTGACCGGCGACGAGCTCGTGCGCGGGCTGCCCCTGCTGTTGGGCGACGCCGCCCGGGCGTGGTATCGCGGCGCCAAGGGGGCCCTGCTCACCTGGCGCGACCTGCAGCAGGAGATGAAGGAGCACTTTCTGCCGGAGGGCGACGACGAGCGGCGGCGGATCGAGGAGTTCCTCCGTGAGCCGGGGAAGCTGCCGGCCGAGGCGCGCCGGAGTCGTCGGCGGACCGGCGCCGAGGGGGCCGTGGCCGAGACGATGTCGAGGAGGCCGGTCGTGCTGCTGAAGCGGCTGCGGCAGGAGCCCCGCTCGCCGGAGTCGCCGGCCGAGACGATCGCCGATCAAGAAGGGTCGGGCGAAAGGGGCGCCCTCGCCTCGCCGTCGCCGTCGCCGCCGTCGTCGTCGTCTCGTCCACGGACTCCGCCGAGCCGGGCCTGCGTCGCGGTGAACGTGACGGACGGGCCGGAAGTCGAAATTCCGATTGGGGTGCGGACTTGCCGAGTGCCCAAAACGGGACGCGCGAAAAGAATCGTCGAGCCGAGAAGTAAGTCGCATCGTGCTCCCGCGAATGATTTGTAATTTATAAAAAAGAGCTTATGGTCGAATTGAAATGGTACGATGTATTTGTGTTTCAGAAGCCAACACTACGAGGCGGACAGCGGTGAATGGTAGCGCTTAATGTTATCGTATTTGACAATATATATATATATATATATATATATATATATATATATATATATATATATATATATATATATAATGTAAAATACCCCTTTGTTGTATTTGTATAACGTTATGATTAATTTTTATCATTTATGGTAATTCATGATTTTTTTTCAATTTATTTCCTTATGGCTTCTAGCATTCGTCGCGTTAACGAAAAATTAACGATAAATAAAAATACTTCTAGTTTTGTTTCGATAAATTTGCTTTAATACCAATATTTTTCGTTTTTCTATATTGAATCTTTTTATAAGATAATTTTAGAAATTGTATGTTCAAAATTGTAGCTTTATTTTTTTGACGTTATCGTCGATTATATTATAAAAAACAAAACTTTATCAAGAATCAATAATGCTATTTATAGAATGGATAACTGTTCTGAATTGCAATTGATATAATAAATTTATTAAGAAAAATGCAATACTTAAATATTTAAGCTGTTTTAATAAAATAATATTGATCTCTGTTTAAAGTAATGAAGTTTATTATAATTAATGTAATAATATATTTGATTTTATAAAAATGACACTTTCCAATATCATAATAATTATGATTTCTTCATTGGTTTGTGCTCAATGATTTTTCTATTTTTGATATTTTGAATACTATGATATAAATTAAAATATAAATAATATATTATATTGCACGAGACGTTGCTGTGAAATATAACGATGAAAATATCACATCTTTTTTTTGTATGATACACATTGTCATATTATGCGATAAAATTTTTAATATTTCAGTAACATTGCATTCAACATGGTTATTATTAAGTAAAATTTACAGCCATTTATTGTGGTTAATTGAACTAATACTGTTACCAAGATTTTATGATAACAGATACATATGTATATAGCAAAATATACATATAGCAAAAATTTATTATATTCTTATGTAGAAAAGGTTAAATAAATTAATATATATTTGTATATTTTCATCGTGAAACAATAAATTTATGTGAAATGAAAAGACTGCAAAATACTTATCTCTATTTTATCTAAGAAAAATATTAATTTCTAATTATAACAATAATCAGATTTCTGAAATAATTACATATTTTAATTGTAACACATATAGAAAGTAATATACAGTCAAATGAATCCATGTACGGTAATCCATTGCATTACATGAATTAAATACAGATACTGTTCATTTATATTTAGCATAGCAGTTTAATTTCGAAATTGAATACAATTTACTTTTAAAAGATTTAAATAATGTATAAACATGACAGAATGATCAATCCATGACCGTTTATAAAAACTATATAATTTTTTTGTATAAAAAGGACATTCAGTTAAAGAAATATTTATACAAGCTCATAATTGTATTGATTAAATTGTTCTATTGATTATATTTAAAACGAAGCATGCCAATTGAGTGCAAACGGAAAAAATTCTAGTTAATAATTATTCTATATTGCTGATTTTTATGCAAAAAATATATAACTTAATATGTAACGTTGATAATCAACCAACATTCTAAGGATTTATTCATAATTAACATTTTTCTGAACATTAATATGTCAGTTTATAAATTGAAATAATTCAATTTAAGGATTACTTAATAACTTCAATATAAAACCATAAACAAAATTCTACAGATAATATTAAACAATATATCCAACAAACAGAACATTTTGCTCAATGTATTATTTTATCTATATAAATAAATTTCTTAAACTAATTATAAAAAGTTATAAATTAAATTACACATTTATTACACGACAAACAAATTTCATTCATCCATTCCTATTTGTTTCATAGATTTTGAATCTCTTTGTACTTGTACTTGTATTTTCTACTTGGCTTGGCCATTGGCAGATTCATTAAAAACGTTGTGATTAAAAAAATCGATGTCTTTTCCTCAGAGGATATAGATAATTTCTGAAATAATGTCTAATACTGCCAGGGAAGAAATTTTCGGAAAATGAGCTATCATCAAGGATGTCCTGTAATTCTTATTGATTATTAAAAGAACCATTTTCCATTAAAAATATAGATTGCATTTGTTCTAAAACCTCATGATATGAATTCACCTGTTGTTGATCCAAAATGTTCTCATAATTTGGAAGTGTTGAATCTTCACTTTCTGCTCCTTCACTGGATGTTTCAAGGATATTTGTTGATGTATTTAATGAACTATCTCCATCTAAAAAATAAATTTTTTTACAATTCAATTTTTTTGTATATCTTAAAAAAAATATATTATAAGATATATATATATATATATATATATATATATATATATATATATATATATATAGTATAAGGTGTAAGCATTTTATGAAAGACTTATAATAAAGATTTTCTTATAATTTGGAATTAATATTTAGTGTATTAAAAGTTTAGTAATTCAAAATGATGAATACCTGCATTATCAACAGCAGTTGAACTTTCAGCCCCTCTAATTTCTCGAATGATTTGGACTTCCTCTAGTTCTTCTGGTACATGATTTGTTACATTATTTAATCTTAAGCCTGCTACTCCTTTTTTGGGAGCATTAGAAAGATCTCTTTTAATTCTTCTTCGTCTTGAATGATCATTACGTCTTAATTGCAGCATAGATCCAAAATCAGCTATATATAAAAAGCCAGCAATAAGTAGCTCACACGAACGTTTTCCTTGTTTATATGCAGTTTCTAATTCTAAGTTTGTTCGTTGATCATATTGCCACCAGCCTATTATAAAATATAATTTTTTTCCCTTAATATTTATTTGAATTTGAAATTAAAATTTTATATAATGGACTTAATTCTAATAAAAAAATTAATTGAAATTTGTGTCTTTGTATTCGCTAAATCATATAATTATATAATATTGAGGCCTACAATAGCTCGATTGCTAGAACGAAGGACTAGTAACTTAGTGATCCGACTTCAAATCCCGGTTTCGGCCAATTGACACATGTACGGCTGTAATAATTTACATGTCCTTTGTTTACAAACACTTCGTAGACCTCTGTTGCTGATTAGCACTACTATTTGAGAGCATATAATGGAGTGATGTTAAATAAAATAAAAAAAAAAAATATAACACTAATATTTATATTATTATTAATATTATTATATTTACCATTTCTTCCTTCATAAAACCACTGATATTCTTCTTGTTCAGAATCATCAATTGCTGATGTTGATTCTTTTTGCTCATTCTGATCCAATTCAATTAATTGTGGACATTCTAAGAAATCTGGCGGTATCTCTTGTCGACACATTGGGCAACGTTTACTTTGATTAGCAACTCCTTTAACGCACAGATAACAAAAAACATGATTACAAGGAAGGCGGGCAGGATGAATACATAATTGTAGGCACACAGCACATTCTGGCACACCAACTGTCACATCTAAAGTAATCAAATAAGAGAAAAACACATTGTATGTTTATTGCTATTAAATAATCAAATATCAAATTGTTTTTTCTAAATATATTTTTTATATTATAATCAAAATTCTGTACAGTTATGAATTCTTTTAACTTAAAGATCGTACCATTTAGATGATTTTCTTTGATGTCAATATCTGAAGAGCTTGTGCTATTACACCTTTTCCCAGGCTTACAAGAATCGATTTGTGCTTGAGCCATTATAAATTATTAAAAGAATAGAAAATTGTTTGTCAATATACTTGCAGTTTTTAATTTTCTCTTGAAATCAATATTTAACATTGTTTTATAATCTAACAGTAACACTATTTGTGAAAATCATAATAAATCAAATATTTATGTTTACGTGTTGTTACTGATCCTGACGCGATTCGCCATTTTATTCTTTATCATGTGTGATGCAATTGTAAAATGTGTATGTGATCAGAATGATTAATGACAATACAGTTTTCCTGCTCTCGCCTATTTGTTCAGCATCAGAGCTTCTTCTTCTATCTTTCATTCTTTCTTCTATCTTTCTTCTATGCAGCAGTATCACCAATAATACGAAGATATAAAATCAAATCATTCGGTTGTTTTCTCAATATTATTTATTCTTAGGTTGGTATGCAAGTATCTCTGCTTCCATATATCTTCGACCAAAATTCAACCAATGAAAACCAGCGGTAACACATAAAATTTAGTCGCGGCAATTTGCATGATTTCAAAATTACGAATACCTATACTTCTCCAAAAAAAATTTACAAATATTTTAATTTTTAAAAAAATCACTAAATATTATAATTGTCTTCAACAATACTCTTTTATTCAGTATATTAAATGTGTATAATGATTAAAAAAAATCAAATAGGTAGAACTAATGTTTTTCCTCCAAAATGACTATAATTGGATTTATTCTGAAGCTTCGAGAACAATATTCGTGAATTTCTGTGTATTTTTATATGTTGACATCAATTTTAGTATCAAAGATACCGGTGTTCCATTATAAATAAGGATTTGAAGTTTCCAGGTTTAGCATTCAATTTCCATCATTCGATAATTTTTTTACGTTTTTTTAAATAAAAAAAAAACTGTGTACGCACAATAATTTATTATCGTGTATTCTATCCATGTAATAATAAATTAAGTCGCTGAAATTAGCCATACGGCACAACGAATTAATATTCTCCAGAAATATATTCTGTGCACAGTGTGCCCTGTGTATAATTATTATATGCTTGCTGTTGCTGCGCAGCAGGCGGCTACCTGACGATGTCCAAACTCCCGCTACCAGCTCGTATTATTTATAAATCTGATTTAATTAATACAGTAATTAGATACCTATATAATGCGCCCTCCGCAGGACTCCGAGAATGCGATACATGAGATCTGAATATCTGATTGTGCGATGACATCGTGTCATCCTGTGTCATCCGATGTCATATATATTGCGATTGCAAATCCATATACATTTATAATCTGATATAATATGGTATATCACATCAGGGCCGGATAGCTTTATTAGATTTTATTGATAAAATAATTCTTTAATTTTTTAAAATTATTTTCTAAAGAATAAACAAGTCACGTTATTAATGCTTTTATAAAATTATTTTTCGACGATAAATACAATAATTATATTAGAAATATATATTTAACATTTGTAATGAAATTACAGATGGTTGAACAGTTAAAGTGTTTATGAATTTTTCATCTTAGGTTTGTGGATTTTATAGAAATCTTTATTTTATATGAATATTATTTACCCTACCTTTTTCGGTTTAGACAAAAGTATTATTAAAAATGTGATAAAAATGTGATAATAATATTCGATGTTCGATCTGTTTGAGTATGATGCGATAGTAATTGGGTAAAAATAAAATAACTCTATTCACTTCTGCTCAAAAAAAAAACATGAAAATAAAAAGTATTTAAATTATATTTAGGTGTTTTTAAATTAAAAACAATTTGTATAATTTTCAACGGGGACAGGATGAACTGTTTTTAACGTAGTGGCACAGTTTCATAGTCCGTCCCTGGGCGTGTATTTGCTGCTGAACGTCCATTCGTTCTGCTGATGAATGGCTGAATCAGAATATATATCAATATCAGAAATGCGCTGATATATTCTGCTTCTGCTACGCTGCGGTGGTGCAGAATTAAATAGTTTGTTACAAAGGCTGTTGCAAAAAGACTGACGCAATTTATAAATATATTAGAAAATAATTTTGAAGATGAATTTATACTTGCACGCTTATTACTTATAACCTTTGTTATATAGTAAAACTGTTATTGTGATTAACCTGCGGTGTGTTGATAAGTATTGTCGCCGGTTTAATTTTTTAATTGTACTTTCTAAAATAATTCGAACAAGCTCATTTTCATAATGTCAAAATAATAAAAATTATGAAAAATATTAACTAATTGATACGGTTTGATTATTCTTTTTTCCTTTATTTCTTTTATTTTTATACACTATAATCATATCTAAGTCAATTTTATCGTATGCACGATCATATGGCACCTAAACAGCGCCAACGTAATGTTGCAAATTTCAAAAAAGATTCTAAACGTAACAATGAAAAAAAGATACTCAAGTAAGTCTGAAGATTATACTAATTATAACATGAATTTTATGCAATTTATAACTGTGTGTATTATCTCATAGATATTATAGTGAAAACTTGAGTATTTTAACTATAATAGTTTTATTCAATTCACTTTATAATAATTGAAATTATTAGATCCCAAGAAAAATTGGAGGATGTCCCTGCGTCAGACTATATTGACCTTCTTTATCCTAAAGGAGACACTGCTTTTCAAATTCTATTATTGACAAGATTTTGTTCGGCACTTTGGAATCACATAACGGACTGCGATGAAACCTATAATTTTTGGGAGCCAGTAAGTAATACTTATCAATTTTCAACTTATTCAATAAAATGTTGTCTAATGTTTCAAATGATATATATTTAATTCTAGAGTCATTTTCTGCTATATAAAAATGGTCAACAAACGTGGGAATATAGTCCACAGTATGCTTTACGGTCTTATACATATTTGTTAATACATATGGTACCTGCTAAATTATATAGTTATGTACTAGAACCCAATCCAATTCATGTTTTCTATTTTGTGCGCTGTTTACTTTCAATAGGATCTGCACTGTCTGAAGTCTACTTTTATAAGTTAGTTACATTATTTTATTTATAATCAGCTTATTGATATATTTAATAATACTCTAATTAAATGTAATTTTAGAAATGTCTGCCGTGAATTTGGTGTACATATTGCAAGATTAACTCTTGTTTTTCTCATCATTAGTTCCGGAATGTTTATCAGTAGTACTGCCTTTTTACCCTCATCATTTTCAATGTAGCTATTATATTCAAAAAATTCTAATAATTTATTATATGAATCTTGAAAATAGTTGATCTTAATCATTTTTGAACTTATAGGTATTTAAGTACAACAGCAATAGCTGCTTGGTATGAGCGAAAATACGAATTTGCTATATTTACTACAGCAATTTCTTCTTTACTTGGATGGCCTTTTGCAGCATTACTTGGGTAATTATAATTTAACCTGAATAAGAATAAATAAAATAATTTTTATTTAAAGTTTTTAATAAAGAATTGTTAAATATTTAAGATATAAACTATCGAAATTCTTACTTAATACTTTCTTGAAATAATGAAATTTCATAATCAAAAAATTCATAACTTATGAAATTTCTATTTAATTTTGATGTTACATTTGATTTACAGAGTGCCTATTGCCGTGGAAATGTTATTTCGTAGAAATGAATGGTTAAGATTTATTAAATGGGCCATTTTATCTGGAATTGTTATTTTGTTACCGATGATATGGATAGACTCTATGTACTATGGAAAATTAATTATTGCACCATTGAATATTTTAATGTATAATGTTTTTACATCCCATGGGCCAAATCTTTATGGAACAGAACCTTTTAGTTATTACTTAATCAATGGCTTTCTTAATTTTAATTTTATTTTTATTGGTGCTTTACTTACACCTATTTTTTTAGTAAGTGATAACTCAATCAATACTTTATAAGTCATTGAATATTACTAAGAATTATATAATTTTTATATAAAAATTATATCTATTCAATAATCAATACTTCTTCGATTGTAGCTTTTATGCTGGTTTTTTGTTCCTGCTAAACCTAGACATAGATTATGTTTACCATATTGGTATTCTTTAGCTCCTTTATACTTGTGGATGGCTGTATTTTTCTTTCAACCACATAAGGTTAGTGCATGTATTATGTTTATGATCCAATGTTATATTATTGAAGAATTTTGGATCAATAGAAATTGACACTTTTTATTTCAGGAAGAACGATTTATGTTTCCTATATACCCACTTATTTGTTTAAATGGGGCTATAACTGTTGATGCAATTCAAAAGCTGTACTTTTTCTTAAAAACTAAAATTTTTAATTACTCGCCTATATCCAATCACTACTTGCAGAATACTACTCATATCATGGTTTCTGCAATTGTCATTTGTGGATTTCTGGGACTATCTAGGACTTTCACTTTATATAAGAGTAATTAGTAATAATTCACTAATATAAATGCCAGACATGATTAATAATTAATTAAATTTCTTGTTTAAGTTTGGAAATTCAGTGCAATATCTTAAATTATTCTTAATACAAATATTTACATTATATTTTATAAGATTTACAATGCTCTTAAGATAAAAACAATTCTATATAAAGGAAATGTTACTAATTAAGAAGATAGAAATTGAATACTTACATTTGAACTCTAAATATCTCCTTAATAAAAACTTTTAAATCAAACATATTATTAATATGTGTAATTTTAGGATAATAAATATTTTCAATGTATTGATTTATTAAAAATAACGAAATATTTCTCATACACACAACAGATTACCATGCACCTTTAGAAATACTGACTGAAGCAAATAAACTAGGTGTTACCGATGAAATACCAAAAGATATAAAAATTAATTTTTGTGTTGGAAAGGAATGGTATAGATTTCCAAGCAGCTTCTTTTTTCCATCAAATAAGTAAGTATTAATTAAAATTGGAGAACAATTTCAATAGTCTCCAGTCATTATAATATAAAGTAAAATGCAAATAGTAGCCTTGAGAAGTACTAGATAGATACGATGATTTAAATTTTTGAATCTGAAAAGAAGTATCAAATTCCTATGAAATAGTTTTACAGCACATTAATTAAATTATTAATAACTCATAGTGGAAATTACTTCCTATTTTATTAAGAAAGCTAATTTCGAGAAGCTTATTTGCCTTAAAAAATTAATACGGTGTAATAAGATGTATAAAAATTGTATTATGTATATATTTCGAGTGATTTTACTTTTAGTTGGAAGCTACAGTACTTAAAATCAGAGTTTGAGGGACAGCTGCCGCAATCATTTTCAGATATCGAAAATGCTACCAGTATAATACAAGCAAATTTTAATGACGAAAATAAAGAAGAATTATCGAGATATGTAAGTTAATGCAATATATTTATTATTTCTTTTTACATAATTCTAAAAATGCAAACTTTTAGATTGACGCCGAAAAATGCCATTTTCTATTGGACTTAGATCTTGGTAAAGAAACATTACTTGAACCAAATTATTCACGTCAGACAAGCCGCTTTACTGTTATAAAATCGTTACCGTTTTTAGATGCAGCAACGTAAGTAATCAAAATTAAACGTTTATTTTACCGAATTCCACTGAAAAAATAAAATTGCTTGAATGGTTTCACAAAGTCATTCTCAAAATATAAAATAAATGCTTAATGAACTGCCAAAATTAGATTCGATAAATGAAATAATTTTTTTTTTCATTTAATAAACAAATTAAATGGTTATGAAAATATATCTAACCTTTGAAATGAGTTATTACTATTTTCAAGTTTCTATTCAAGCTTGAAAAATATTTGACTGATGTTAAATTTAAAAAATTAAATTTCAAACAATTTAACATTTATATCACTTGAATATCACATATAGAATGTATGTATAGCATTTAAAAAAAAATTTTTTTAGCTCCCATCCACTGTTTCGAGCTTTTTACTTCCCCTTTGCATCTGGGAACTTTTGCAAATATGGCTCTTACAATCTGTTACAAAGTACAAAATTTAAATCGTCCATGAAGCAGAAGACATCAAAGACTTAATTGTTTAAAATAATTATACGAATCGTGTAAATAACGAAGTACCGAAAAAATATTATTTCTAATGTTTTGTAATTTAATCCAAAAATTTATTTCAATTAACAATTGACACTTTTCTCTCAAAAATATGCATAAAAGCATATATATTTTTTTGACTAGTGGAACTAGAAAGGTATTCCAGGTTGTCAAATTTTAATGTAAAATAAACGTTTTAATAGAATTTTTATGCTCCTGATGTACAATTTTTTTTTTTCATTCCAAACATGTATTTTGAGTTTAATAAAAATTAATTAAAAATTTATGCCATTTACGTTATTGTTCAATATTACCTTTTTAAAGCGTTAGTGTAACTGGTTTTATACTTGATATTTGTGACTTATACGTTATTACTTATAACTGCAACGATTTATAAAAAATCGTTTAAAAAATACTTTATTATCTCCACACGAAGTTTCTATGGTAGAATGTGTGATTGATAAAATATTCTTATTATATTGATGGGCCAGTCTGTCAGCCAGCCAGGATATTACAGACACCCACTTCGGAGATATATTTTCTTAATTATTTGACACTGAAAGATATCATTGTTCAATATAGTATATTAATTATCAGTTATATATTATCTATTATTGTTAATATCTTTTAACGAATTATTTATGCAGGAAATTATAATTAAACAAGCCATTAAGTATAGAAAACTAAAGTAGTAAGGCTTTGTAAATGTTATATAACAGCAATGATATATTATAATGATATGATGTGTTGAATAAAGGCTTTTAATTTACCCTTCTAAAAATTTACTAATAATCTGCTTGTGTTTACGCGTTTATCAATGAAAATTCACAAGTCAAGATTTAAATTTCAGATTCAGTGTCTTTTTTCTATAAAAAATTTTCTCTTACAATAATATTATAATTAAAGAAGAATTCCATATAATTTTACAGGACATTCATTATTGTCGCAAAATTCGAATATGGAAAATCTGTAAAATTTAGATGAAAAATATTTAAATAATTGCAAACTTTTCACTGTAAATAACAAATTTTCGAATTTGAAATAAATATTATTTGAATCTTCTTAAAGGAATTGTTTACTCGGATAAAATCACGTAAAATAAAATTTTTTAACATCAAATACATTGTTTTGAATCCAGTAAATATAATTTATTGATTTAAAAAATTATTTTTTCAGTATCCGTTATCGCTAAAAACAATTTACAAGTTTTATTACGCCTTTTTTTTCTTCTAAAACCCAGCGTAAGTATAGAACTTACGGCTGCACCGCTAAAATATATATATATATATATATATATATATATATATATATATATATATATATATATATATATATATATAATGCAGTCTTTGCCCATTGAAGGGAAAAATATGAATCACTGCGATCAAGGGTAGCGCGCACGTATATTATATACTTAGTTGTACTCCTTTTTCGTTTTGCATTCGCGTCACGCGTACAACAGCTGACAGCATCAAGATCACAGCCGATATTCTACACTAGACGTATGCGCATTAAAAATAAAAGAGAAGGAAAGAAGAAAAAAAAAATGAAAGAAAAAATGAAAAAAAAAATTTAAGACGTTGGATAGAAGAAATCATTTGCAGTTCTGATACGGCAGTTTTAAATATTTTTAAATTATACGATAATTCTAACGGACGAGTAAGAAATTATGACTTTTAAAAATTATATACTTTATAAATTTGTTACCAATTATGTAAATAAATTATTGTCGAATTATTTTTGTATCACATACATATGTTAGCTAGCTTAAGAAATCCACGGTTGCGAATATGAATATCAATTCATATATTTGTACTATAATTTTCGTAGTTACAAAGGTTGATTTATGATTTATACACACACGCGCGCGCGCGCGCACACACACACACACACACACACACACACACACACACACACACACATATATATATATATATACAACACCTTAGTATATTTACATACACAATTTATTATAAGATAAATAAACTTTCACAATCGTTCATCGTTGATCCAAGCTTTATAAAACTGGATGTCCAATTTTCAACTTCACGTCACGTGCGTATACTTTCAATTAAGAATCCATTATTCTAAATTAAAATACAAATATACGCGATTGGATATTATATAATCGTATACACCTATAAATTATAAAAGTTAGTTTGGAACAGAAATATATGTATTTCTGATTTATTGAAATGAAATGAAAAATAACTCATGTTAAACTATCTAACTGTGAAGTTTTAAAGATGATTAATAAAAAAAAAAAAAAGAGTTGACATACACGCTGTATTTCAAACTAATAGATATTTTTATCATTTATAAACTACAGTATAGTTATCAGGATTTTCAGCCTGCTCATATATTCATTATCATTCCGCGTAGAATCTAAAACATTAAAATAAAAATTAATTTTTTTTTTACTAAAGGACAAACTAAAAAAATTCCCTTGGCTTAAACGTGATATAAATGAAAACAATTTTTTTATAAAGAATACCGTCTTTGACTCCTGCAATAATGACGGTTGCAGAATTATTTCGTTCACGAGGAAAATATTCTCGAGACATTTTTTACTTCGATTAATTTTGTCCGATCTCGCACTTTGCAGATACAACAAATAATTCAAATATTCGACGATGTATATAAATAAAATAAAATTAAGAATGAAACAAAAGTAACATTTCGCATAATTAAATACTATATAAAAAGTATAGTAAATACAAAAAAGCTGTCCCAACTTCGAAACGCGTGGTGCGCTGTTCATACGAGTCGGGTATGCCGAAACGTTAAAAAGAAAGAAGGAAATTTAAATATGAATGAAACATTGCAGTTTTAGAATACATAATTTATATATTATATCGTGTCAATTTTCTCGCCCCCCTCCCCTTCTCCACCGCAGCAGCCGCGCGGAGAAAAAAACGAATGAATTTTCCTGCAGGCGAGTAAGATATATATATATATACGTAATACACCCACATATTCATATTGTATTTTCCGTATCCCAAGCCGATACGGAGTAGGAAGCGGGCGCGTGCGCGCGCGCGCGAGAGAGAGAGAGAGAGAGAGAGAGAGAGAGAGAGAGAGAGAGCGAGAGCGCGAACTGTGAGCCATATGGGGAATTAGTGTGGGGGAGATATGGGGAGGGGGGACTCACCTTGTCGTATCCATATATACAGGGCCGTCTTTACATTGAGACTGCGGAACTAGAACCCCAACGTCTCGCGGTTCCCAAAAGAATGAAATAACAATGTCTGTAAATTGATAAAATCAAATTTGTTTTAGATAAAAAATTCTTTACCCGGCATGAATTTTTCATTAAAGGTTAAAAATTCCAAATATAATAATTCTGCTTGCATCGACTGTTGTAAAGCACACAATAATAAATATTTTTATCGGTCATATAGAGTCTGACTGTAAGAGCGATACGAATATTTAATACGGTTAAAATTTTTAATTTCAAATTAACATTAATACTTCTAGCTTATTTACTGATTTATTTATTTTTTCAACTTTGCATTTATCTTAAACGTACTACAAAAGGTTCACTGGTCGATTTAAAATTTATCCCGTGTTGAATTTACAAATATTGATCACAGTATATATATATTTATGCCACTAATTTTGAATCCAATAATTTCATTTAATCAGAGCGTTTAGTACATATTATTATATTTCACGGTAAACAAGATGTAAATATACGTCCTTTATACGTTCCCGTGTTTATTTGATCAGCGCAGCTTTTGATTTGAGCCTTGAACGGCAGAAGCCTCTATAGATCTCATAAATTTAATAAGCAAAGCGTGTGTATTACAGCGACTGATTCTGATATAATAATACCACATGCTACTTCTCAAATTTTTTAATTAAATTGTCGCAGAACAGAAAAATGCTTATCCACCGATGTTTTCAAGCTCGTACATTGTTTTCAGCGCCAAACTTCAAATTATGTACTACAATTATTTAGCGGGAACAATTAAATTATTTTTGTATATAAAGACTCTTTTCCGAGATATTTTTACATCGAATAACAATATTATTCAATGTGAAACTAATCAATTATGAATTGTAAAATATGAGGAGAGATATAATTTTTATTTTTGTTTTTTTTTTTTTTTTTTAGTTCCGGGCTCCAGGAAACTGATCGGGCCCGACAGTTTTCCTAAAGATATTACGCGTTCTGCGTATTTGCGTTGGAGGCTCCGGCCCAGGGGACACTAATCTGCTCGACAGTTCGCACTCCTGCCATGCAGGCGCGTCCGTACGGCTTACAGGGCCCGAGGCCCAGACAACCTCGGGGGTCCCGAAAATTTAATCGAAAAAACTCGAGGATTTGTAGGATTGCTCGTATGATTTGTAAACGACGCCCGGATGGAATATGCCTGGAAAAAGAATTGTTCCGCATTCGAAGGATACTTCGGATTTTTCGGGATCGAACAAACCACCGAACCGATCAGGATCCAATTGGATCAGATTTTTAGGAGGATATGTTGATCCAGAGCTGTAGGGATTTCGCGAAGTAGATAAAAATGAAAAAAGTTTCCTTATACGATACAGATAAATGGCTCGCTCTGTTCGGAAATTAAGCAACGAAAATTAACTCATGAACAAATTCATTGGATTATTATTTTTTTTTTTTTGTTCTTTTATTACTAATTTGCGTAAAATGCCGAATGACGTAAGTTGGAAAAACTTGCGAAAACTATATATTCCTAAATTAACAACGACAGTGAAATAGCAGCAGAAAGCTATGTAGATTTTAGAATGTTACTTTCAAATTTATTAGTGTACTTTAGAAGTGCGACAAAAGTCGATACTATATTTTATATATCTCACATGTATATATATATATATATATATATATATATATATATATATATATATATATATAAATCAATAAAAACAAAGAACATCTATCACATCTATACATTTCCAAACAAGGAAACATGTTTTCGTATATCTTTGTGTCTACATATATGATGCGTTTATATATAATTTTGAATTCTGAAATATTTAAATATCAAAATGGCATTTTTGATCACGATCAAAGTGCAATAGACTTAAATTGCCCATGTCTATTATTTAATTAAAATAATATACCTTATTTTGTCCCGTGAAAAGGTAAAAAATAAAAAATTGTAACCTTATACGTAATAACTTAAGAAAGTGCACACTCTCAGATCTATTTTTAAGTTGTACAAGTCCAGTTTCCAACTGATTTTTTAAATTCGATAATAACACATTTTTTAAACTAATCAGACATCTTTATTTAATTTAAATACTTTGGTTTATTTTCATGTTTTATTCTGAAATTATTCGTAATCTATACAAGCGAACAGAACGTAGTTTAAATATTTTTTATTAATTTTCAGTTTAAATTTTTATGGAATCTCCAAATTGGCTACAGGATATTTATTTTTCCTTTGGAATATCATATTTCTATAGATTTAAGGATATCCATCTATCCATCTATCTATTATTTATCTCTCATAATCGCGATGCCCTATGGTCCTGGGCCTGGTACGCACAAAGACGCCCCTGCCGACTTACCTACACACCTACATATTATTATCCATAAGTTTCGCGAGTTCGGCGGCGGCAGCAGCCGCAACGGGGCCGGCGGCGGGCGGCGCGCACGAACAGTCTCCGTCTCTCTCTCTCTCTCTCTCTCTCTTTCACCTCTCCGCGAGCTGCCGCGGAGTCGTCGTCACCCTCCCTCCTCGCCGTCGCCGCCTCCTCTCCCCCCCTCCCCCGCCTCTATATCTCTCACCTGTTTACCGTAAATCGCGCTGGTGGGTTACATTTTGCTGTATATAGGCGCGCGCGCTTATTATATACAGTGGCGCGCGCTCGCGCGCACAGTCCATATCGGCGCGCGGCACCGCGGCGACGCACGCGGTCTCGTTGCCTTATTATATGTATGTATGTGTACATATATATATATATATAATACAGATGTGCCTATAATAATACCTGTCGCGCTTCACCTGCGGCCCCCGCTTTCCTTACGACATCGGCCGTAATTCGGTGGTTTTTCTGTTCGACAGATGATATATAGATATATGTGTGTGCGTGTGCGTGTGTGTGTGTAAGCGCGCGCGCGCGCCCGTGTGTGTACGTACATAGTGCATCGATATCGTCAGTGAGATAGAAAAAAAAAAAAAAAAACAACCAACAATAAACAACTAAATAAGAAGTGAAAAATCGAACAAAAAAAAAAAACAACGACGAAAAACACTCGCGCCAGCGTCGCGTACGCCGCGTCTTCGTGTGCGCGAGCTAGTTCAAGCGCGCACGTGCGCAAACACATACAGAAACATATCCGCGCAGAGAGCGTGTTTACGTTGTATACGCACATCTGGGCTCGGGGCGCGCGACACCGACAGATCGGCGAGGCCCTCGGGATATGCCGAGGAACCCGGCCGGTGCGCTCGCGCCCAGGCCCACGGCGAGGTGGACGATGCTGGCGCTGCTGCTCGAGGGGCCGGCCCGGGGCGCTTACCCAGCCTCCTCAGTCGGCGGCGCCGTCAAGGTTACCCGCGGGCCAAATAACGATCGGCCGAGGAGTCGAGGCATCGCGCGCCCGCGCGCGCCGAGCGATTGAGCTATACACGCGTACATAGATATCTTTTGCATACGCGAGGGCGAGGGAAGGAGAGAGAGTGAGAGAGAGAGGGAGAGACAGCAGCGCAGCTATACACACCTACAAGAGGAGAGGAAAAATCTCGCGGTGGGACGACGACGTCTGCGTCTCTCGCGGGAATGCGCGCGTAACAATCGTGTATATATTATACACAGGCGCGCGCGCGCGCACACGCACACCCACCCACATGCGTATGCACACACACACGCACGCACGCATATATCTAGCAGAACGTGGGCGAACGTGCGCAAGCGTGCGTTGTGTAAAATATCCGGCCTACCTACGGGCCTTTTCCTCGATTCCTCGACGGGCACAGGATATATAGGCAGACGTACACACAGAGGGAGAGAGAGAGAGAGAGAGAGAGAGAGAGGCACCGGCGTCGGAGCATCGTCGATCTAGATCTCCTCCTCCCCCTCCACCGCCCCGGCGATCGGCATGCACCAGCAGTCGGCCCCCCGCCGCGACGATCGCCCGCGGCAGCGCCCGGGCCCGGCCGGGCCCAGCGAGCAGCTCGAGCCCGCGGAGCTCGTCGGCCTCGTGGCCCGCTCGGCCGAGGGCACCGCGGCCAAGGGGATGCCGATCAAGGGCCACGAGGACCTCTGGGTCGACATACAGGCGAACACCTTTCGCAACTGGGTGAACGAGCACCTGAAGCAGTCGGACCGCGGCAGGGACTGCGGCCCCGTGATCGAGCTCGCCGAGGACTTCAGGGACGGGACGAGGCTGTGCGCCCTGGTCGAGCTGCTCACCGGCAGGAAGCTGGCGCGCTGGAATCCGCGGCCGGTCAACCAGCATCATTATTTGGAGAACGTGTCGACGGCCCTGAAGGCCGTGGAGGCGGACGGGGTCAAGCTGGTGAACATCGGTGAGTCCCCCCAATCCCCACACTCCCCCCCCCCCGAACAATCGTTGTACACGCCGATTTTCGCAGTTTTCACGCCTATATATATATCGACGGTCGCGCACTTTTCCGAATTTCTGGAGACGAATGCTTCTGTATGACGAGGTGCTGCCGAATTCGAAGCTTTCGACTTCAACGATAAGCTCGACGGCAAGCGGCACAATTCCGATTTTTAAACCGAAACTGCTCCGTCGCATAAGTGGGCAGAAAACGCAGCTTCAGTGACGCGTCGTGCCACTGCGGCAGACGTTCGGGCGAACTTTCGGTGACATGTAATGCAATTGAAGGTTATTCTCTTCTTCTTTCTTTTTTTTCCTTTTTTACTTCGCGCTTGTACGCGATAAATTCAGTCGTGCGCGTCTATTACTGGGACTTTGCTTCTTCGCTCTTTACTGCTGCGCTTGATAAAATTTTGCGCTAAAACTGTAAATATCTCCCCTGTTGCTTTTTGAACTCATCTAGTTATAATACTTATTTACACGTATATACTTTGCTGTCTCATTATATAGGAAATCGAAGTAACTGAAAATTTAGTGATAATGTATGTAGAAAAATATTTTCGACTACTAAAAACGGAAATCTCGATTATATATAATGGAAATGTATAAGTTACTGAGCTCTCCTGTAATTTCAGACAATTCGCAGAATTTTGGACCACTGAATTTTCAGTCATGTATAGGAAAATTTTCCGGTTATCCATTATAGAATTTTAAATATATCCGAATGTAAAAAGAAAAGTTATACATGCTACTGTATTTTCGATCGCACGCTATCTAATTTTCATATATACCTATGCCAAAGAAATGGAATTTTTCCATCGAGAGTAATTGAAAATTCAGTAATACGACAATGACGATTGGGCAACGCTCAATGAAAAATTCGGCAACCTTCAATTACCGAATGTGGGCATGAAGATTCTGTCGTGTCAGCACAATAAATCGACTCAATTCTTATATTAAACTAATCATATATATATATATATATATATATATATATATATATATATATATATATATAATTTAATTATTAATTATTTTTTGTTGTTATGATTTGACAAAATATATAGGTCATATATAGACTTCAACAATTAATATTAGATACGTATAAATTGACTACAAATCCTGTCGACCAAATACATTTAGTTCAATTTACAAATTTATTTGTCATGTATATATATATATATATATATATAATATATATATATATATAATACACGTACACCCGTGCGCGTTACACACACACACACACACACACGCGCGCGCGCGCCATACATACACCGACCATTATAATATATTATAATGCATGTGCCCAGAAGCGTGTCGCAAATATCCTCGCGTATTTCTCCATCCCGACGTGCCGATGGTACCGCCGCCGCCGCCGCGCTGCCGTGTTGTGCTGCTGCTGCTGCTGCTGTTGTTGCAGCAGCGGGGGCAAAGCGATGACTTTACTGTGCGAGCGTTTTATGGGCGTGCGAGTGAAAAAAAAAGAGGCCCGCGCGCGAGCGCGTTGCCTTGGGGATATTCTGCAATAATTCAAAACGTTCTCCTGGAACTTCCTCCCGCGTTCCTTTCTCTCTCTCTCTCTCTCTCTCTCTCTCTCTCTCTCTCTCTCTCTCTCTCTCTCTCTCTGCCCCGGTGCGCGACGCGGCGATTGTTCTTAATATGCTGTATATATACATTTTGCACATCTCTACATTGGTTCTTTCTTTTGCCTTCCTTCGACCCCCTCCCCCAATTTTTCTTGCAAAGCTTTCGGTTGTAGATGCAATACCGATATGTTTTTTTAATATACGCAACATGTTCTAACGCTTGCCAGTCCAAGGCTGATATCTATATATACGAAAAGCTATATATATATATATATATATATATATATATATATATATATATATAAATCGGTTCGATTTCGGATTTTGCTCGGTGAGTAATTCGGCCCTATTATAGGATCTGGGTCACGAGACTGCTGCCGATTTATCGCGAGCGACGCCGCTGCCGCGAACAACGACGAGCATCTCGCCGCGTTAGCGCGCGCGCACACACACACACACACACACACACACATACATTCTATACGTATAATTTAAAAGCTCGAGAGTTGTAAATCAATCATTCGTATAATATATATGAGGACGTACGTGGCTGTATATATTGTATACATATAAATGTATATAGTTAAAACTCGAACGATCGGCGAATATTTTGTGGTTACCGATTGTGTACGTGTTCGAATCTATATGTATAATATATATAGATTCAACCTTCAGCTTTGAGTTATTAAATAATATTTATTAATATGAATTTTTCAAACCGATCGCGGCGGTCCATTTTATAAAAAAAAATTGTCTTTTATTTCGTTAAATGCGAATATTTATTTATTTTTTTATTTATTTATTGAAATTGTTTCGAATTTGCATCTTATGGGTCTGTTAACGTTCATTTTTACCGATCGAGCCAAAAAAATCTATATACAGAATATATATATATATATATTCGAAATAAAATTCTAAATGTCAAAGGTGAATTTAATCGTAAATGTACGTAGTAGTAAGGTGAATGTAATCGTAAATTTGAGAACAAATTTGTTAAATCGTATGGGACTGAGAATGATTTGAAATTTCATTGGTACTTCTTGGCAATTACAAAACGATCTGAAGGATTTCATTTCTACGCGTAGTTCGATGAATTTGCTTGAGACGTAAATAAATCTCAGGATTAATTAAAATTTCGAATAATTCAATGTTTACACATAATATTATATGTAATATTGAAGACGGAAAAGTTATTGTACTCAATCGGTATAGAAGAGCAATCGACTGATACAAATTTACAAGTACAGTCAAAAGAGAAACTGGAAATGTTTCGAAAAATAATAGTTTAAGAAATTTCTTTGAATGAAGTCTTAAATTGCAATACCATGAGAAATAATCGATGTCTCTCTAGAACTATATATAAATTTAATATATACAAAAATAATATATTTGTATATACAGAAATTTTTTAAGTATATATATATGCTGAACTTTAGGACAACTTGATTCCGAACAATTGCTTGACAAGTATAAAAACAATACGGGTCGAATTGAGATCCTACTTGCTCTTTTTTTTATTATTAATATCAGCAAAAAGTGTATATATATATTCTTCAAGTGTGTCATAACTTGAAACGGGGCACCGAAATTAAAACGGAGAACTCGCATAATTTTCTACCGAGCAATTGAAACACGCGGATACAATGGCCAATTACGTCGAAATGGTATAAAGAAGCGGAAAAAATTGAAGATATTTCGTAAGAATAGTATAGCACACGTATATATATATATATATATATATATATATATATATATATATATATATATATATATATATTCAACAAAATCTACGGTACAATTGTCATTACGAAAAATACTTTCGCGTAAAAATCCCCTATCTTAAAGCAAATTGACAAAGCTCTTACGTCTAATGGTCTAATATTGACGTTTATTTAAACAGCATTACTTATATAAAATAAATTCGCCGAAAATCAATGTCGCCCTCGGATTTTACAGCAGGCGTGAAAATTCCAGACCGATCCTCGCTTCGGATGTAAAGTATTTCTATTCCATGTATACAGTTTGTCGCGAACGAAAGGAATAGATTAAAAATTGCCTAATCTGTTTGGGGGGGGGGGAAGAAACGTAAAAGGTTTTCCGGATTACTGTTTTCTGAAATTTCGAATGCGATGACATACATATAATTAGTTAAAAGCGACATCATTTGCATGACAACATTCCGTGATTCTCTTTATATTTAAAACGCGTGGCATCCGACAAAGCGGAAACAATTATATATATATATATATATATATATATATATATATATATATATATATACACCTACTGATTAAATTTGAAAGGAAATCTAATGACACACAGGCGCCTATACATTTAGTAAGAATGAATATTAAGATAACAGCCAATATAATTAAGTGTATATAATGTACGTCTTATCTCTTGCGATACTCGGTTAAAATTCGTCCTATTCGTCTATTGTACACACACACACACGATAGAATCTCAGTAATTAAAATAAATTTCGAATTCCATCCGTGTTTGGACAGTGACCGCGATATTTTTCACGACTATATTTCACCATTGTCGACTTAAATTTTTCAATGTTTCCAGCCCTTAACTAAATGCTAATCCCTCACCGCCCCCTGTTAATTCAAGGAACGTTCAAATATCGAGGTTTTTTGAAAATGACCCCTTAAGTGGATTTAATTCCGAATTAATGGCTCGTAAAAATCTTATCGAAGCTTGAGAAAGGGATATGCTAGTTCAGAATAATTCGAAAATATTCAAATATTTATCGAAGTTCTTTAATATCTCGTTTAATATACATAATAATCATCTTCGATTCATTGAAGACAATTAATTGTTTTCCCTTCCAATTTATCAAGCTCAAATAAATTGCAATAAATTCCTCACACCCACATTCAATTCATTATAATTCAACTCATTATACTCATATAATAAATTTGTTTCGCATACGGATTCCAACAAAATGCTATTTTCAAAATCAAAAATATCAGTGACTGAATTAAATTGGTATGAAATATTACATATTTTTGAAAATGATTTTTAAAAAGTGCTTGAACCAATGGGAAACCGACGACTATTGTATATCAAGGGGACACACCGCAAAAAAATCGTTTGAAATCTTTGCTTCAAGGATATAGATATTATTACCTATAATTCGAAAAGTACGTATAAAATCCAAATCCACCGATCGCACGATTCCAATGGAACCGACGATGGATCGAATTCGTGAATATTCTGAAATTTATTGCTTATGGTACGATCAGAGAAAATTCAATTTTAATATTTAGTAATTTACATAACTTCTAATAGCGAAAAAGTTTTAGATAAAAACATCGACAGTTCGATAAATGCCAAAGCAGAAAAGGTTCATAAAAGTTGTGACTTATAAAAATTTTTATAGATATCCACAAAAATTTGGATCTTCATTATTATACGTCATATACGATTAGAGAATGTCCACGTATATAATTCTCTCTTTTTATACCGTTGCTCTTTTTTATTACATTAATATTAAATTTAGAATTTCTGGATATTTCAGGCAACGTAGACATCGTCAATGGTAATCTGAAATTAATTCTCGGTCTAATCTGGTCGCTCATTGTCAGATACCAAATTGGCAAATCCAAATTCCCGCCGAGAAAACTGATGCTGTCCTGGCTCAAGGTAAAATATATTCATATATATACATATATATATATATATATATATATATATATATATATATATATACATATATACATATAAGATTAACTTTTATATTTAGAAATATTTTTCTAATATAGTTTATTTAAAATGTCTTCGCCGCTTTTATCAGATTATCATCTTATATGGTTTGCTTTTATCAAACCGCGCACAGAGTGTTAATACTTTGAACTAATAGAATTCTCGTGTAATTAAACTTACGGCCATACGTATTGAATTAATGATTCACGCAGAATTTCCTACCAATGAAATTTATACTTATAAGATATTAATCGTTTGGACTGTGGAGCTAATAAAAATCTACGGAAAGCCGTGGATCAATATAATATATATATATATATATATATATATATATATATATATATATATATATATAAACGTACATAAAAAATTTTGTGTAGGCTCCAGATACCTCTATAATACTGTTTGAAATCTCAGTCTGAACTCACGCCGTTTTAATGAATATGCATTATTTTACTTGCATGATGTTACCATTGAATAAGCTGCGTAACGATCTTATCGTAAACGTGACATCATTTCCCCAGTCAATTCAGTAGTGGTTTGTAATCGAGAATAGAAATATTTCTTTTTTTTTTATTACCATAATTTTGTAACGCATAAAAAACGAAATTGTGACGTACAAATAATACATAATATTGAATAATTAATTTTACAACATTCGAATTTGTTAATATATATTATATATATATATATATATATATATATATATATATATATATCTAAACAATTTTATTTTTCAGGCCGTACTTCCAGAATGTAGAGTCAACAATTTTACAACAGATTGGAATTCTGGAGTGTATTTAAGCGCTTTATTGGATTACTGCAAGCCTGGATTATTTCCGCATTGGCGTCAACTTGATCCTGAGGACAAGTACGTATAGATAAATTTACATATGTATGAATGTATATATATATATATGCAATCTCTATCTACAACGTTATGTAAAAGAATAACGATTTGCGCATGGACGCAGAAAAATCTGAAAAGCCATACCAATTGTTTTTCTACAATTCATTTTTTCTCTCTCGTTTTCTATTTGTTTTTTTTTTTTTTGCTAATACAAATCTAAATACTAATATATAATTTAATAACGACTATTCTATGCATGAAAATATTTCAATAATCATGGACACATTGTTAAATACTGTTGAAAATTCGCGAATAGGAAATTTCGAGGTCGTATAACTTTGACCAATTCACACAGAATTTAAAAAAAAAAAGCTGGTTGTACGTATTTTTCAGAAACTTATACATCGATCACAAAGCACAATCCTTTGACATTTCAAAAATTCCCGTTCGAATACCAATTTATTTCAAATCATGTTAGAAGTGCTGTGCTAAAAACCTAAATATGCAAGCGTTCATTGCGTAAAGTATTCATAAAAATTAAGTGCTTACCTTTTTTACTAGCTGCAATAAATATAAGTGCAGGGACAGGCAATTTTAATTATTCTTTGAGAACGCCGATCTTTGCATCCAAGTTTTTGTTTTTGTATATATTACTTAGCAATATTTAAATTTACATAAATACATAAATTTTATTTATAAACGTTTATTGGTAAATGGGCATTCGTTAAAAAAACGAAAAGATAGGTCGCACACAGAAAGACTGATTTTTATAATTTGAATTTTCGAAAATACTAGATTGTATTTATACTTATTTATCGAGTTATTTATTTATTGTTTTTTTTTTATTCAGTGTCTACAATTGCCGAAAAGCCATGGAAATATCAAAGCGAGAATTTGATATACCGATGGTGCTGCAGCCGGAATATCTTGCTTCGAAATATCTGGACGAGTTGTCCGGCATGACTTATCTATCCTATTTCATGAAGGAGGGCTCGCCGGGTTTTCACGCGACTCTCCGCTGGGTCAACAGTCAGCTTCCTTATCACCCTGTCAAAAATTTCACGGTACGCTATATTTATATATATTATATAACTTTTTGATCGCGCTATAAAGCAGCTATAAAACTGCGAATCGACGACGTTTGGATGCAATACGCACCGAAGTATTCTTGTTGAAATATTAAATAATTTCACAGACCGACTGGAATGATGGTAGAGCACTCTGCGGTCTTGTTAGGAATTTGGGCGGGTCAGCGCCGGCTCACGACAAAATCGACGTGAATTCATCGTCTTGGGAGCACAATTTGCAGCAAGGTATGTCATCGACTCTTATTATTCGTATAAGAACCCTAGACTGAAGAAATTTTGATCAAAGTATTGCCAAAGTTCGTCCGAGCATCGCGGAATCTGTCATATTAAAATGGATAGCAAAGTCTGGCAATTTTCAGCAAAATTTGGCCGAATCTGGAGAAGTTTGACAATAATTGAATAGATACAAACGAATTCACACAGTGGTTGGTCAATTTTGGCGAAGATAATATCAAAATTGACCAAACTTTCGCCAAAGTGATAGAAATTTCCCTACTTATATTGTAAAAAATGAAATTCGAACGGAATGGACCAAATATTTCTTAACAGTATTCTGATTTTGACAAACGGTATTAAATTTTGCCACAAATTATCAGTTTTGTCAGACTTTATGAAATTTTGTAAGCAGCTCATATAGCCATGCTTGATAAATTTGGCAAAGTTCTGACAAAGTTCAACAATAACGTTATTCTTTTCACTAAAAAGCTTAGCACATTGAATAAAAATACAACTTCCACAGTTTTTCATTGAATAATTTTTTAAAACGAATTTTTCAATTAATGATTGTATTTAACAACTGTAAAGCTAATATTAATAATTCTCCATTGAAGGTATCGAGGGGGGTATGAAGTTGGGCGTGGATCCCTTGCTGAAAGCGAAAGACATGGCCGATCAGAATGTAGAGCACCTGGGTGTCATGGCGTACACCGCGTTCTTCCAGTGGGTGAAACCTCGACCGCAGATCAGCGAGCAAGTGGCTGTTCACATCGATAGTACTTCGGCTAGAGTACAACAACCGGTAAGTGACCCATACTCTACTCGAGGTCTGTTCATTATCTTTTCGATTTCTAATACAATGGGCCGTGACGACAGAGGGAATAATGAAACAATGTCATCAATAATTAATCATAAAAGAATATAATAGAATAATAACAATGATAAGTTTTTTTTAATATTTAAGTCGTACTCCTACGATTAAATTTTCATTGTATTATACGTATATTTATAAAAGTCAATAGCAGATAAACTATATCGTCGAATTATTTAAATTACTAATTTAAAAGATCCAATCAATTTATATATTACTACCGATACAAGCTGTTAAAGCAATAATTTTTAAATATCATTTTAGGCGCATTTCAAATTGGAACTGCTTTCTAAGGAGGTTCCAACGCGACAGGTACGGGGCGAAGTGATCTGTCCTAATGGCCGAATCGAATGCAGGCTGACGTGGAATGGACTTTTTGGCAAAGGCACATTTGTCCCCACGGAAGTAGGCATGCACAAGGTATCGTTAAAAATCATCATTCTGTAATAAACTTTTTCATAAAAATTATCCTTCAATTTTGCTTCATTTCATTTTATTCGTATTCAAGTATTCACATATCATTGAATAAATAGTCACAAATACCATCCTCATACATTTACATTTCTTAAATGATAAAACTAATATCGTAATCTGAAAAGGAATACCATAATAATCTACGATAATATTTACTTTTTAAACACAACTCAGTTATTAATAGACTTATCTGCTAATCGCATTTATTATGAATTTTCCAGCTGATGGTGTACAACGATGGAGAACTTTTGAATGGCTGTCCACATTATTTTAGGGTACACCCTCCGCTTACAAAAATTAAATCCCCCGGCATGGATCCCTGCGCTATCGGATCTATCGTCGAGGTTCTAGTCAACAGTTACGGTATGTATACTCTCAATATTATTATTGTTCCATAAAGTATATTCATTACATGGATGTCTCCAATGCATTATTCTTGGCATTTCTCTTGCACATTCTCATTGAACGCTGCGATTATCTTATTACAGGCACTAGTCACGATGGCATTAACGTTACCGCTTGGTCGCCAACTGGTCGATCCCTCAGCTGTCCGGTGCGCGAGAACGAGGGCGTGCACGTGGCGACTTTCCAGCCGGACGAAACCGGCGAGTGGAGTATAGCCATCACCCACAAGGGCGTGCACATTCAAGGCGGCCCCTTTAGCTGCTTCGTCTTCGATCCGAACGGCGTTCAGCTGCTGGACATGGATGGCGCAATGCCGGGCCGACCGTTCTCGTTCACGGTCGACGCCACCGGCACCGGTGGCCTCGGCGACATCGTCGTCGACATCGTCCACGACAAGCAGTCGGTCAGCCACAGCATCGAGGAGTCGTCGTGCATGAGGTATCGTGTCTCGTTCGTACCTCGGGATTTCGGCAAGTATCGGGTCTACGTGTACTTCAATGGCTCGGACGTGCGGGGCTCTCCATTCTCGCTGCGCGTCGGCACGCAGAAGGGCCCCAGGCGCTCGAGGGACTCGTCCCAGAACAACAGCTTGGACCGAAGTCACATGTCCTCGTTGAACCGAAGTCACATGTCGTCGCTGGAGCGAAGGCTGAACAATTTGAACGCCAACCACGAGGAGAGGGCAAAAAAGCTTGAGTCTCATTCTCTCAGGCTGTCTTCGCCCTCTACCTATGCGAGCAATGCCAAGACTTTCGAGAAGGTCAATTCGTCGTTCGGTAAACAGTCGCCTCGACCATCCGCTAATCATTACGTTTCGACGTCGAGGCTCGATCAGAATTCGCCGTCGCTCGATGACGATAGCAAGGATGTATTCTCGTATAGCGCATTGCACGATATACGCTCGAAATCGCCAACCTGGCACAGTACGAACATTCACGAGGAATCGAAGGAGATCTATACATCCAGATCACCGAGCCAAAGTCCAATAACTTCCGGTAATCGTTTGTTACGAAGTCCACTCGCTAAAACTTCCAGTCCAAAGCCCGGGGAACAAGTTAGCAATGAGTTTAGAAACCGAAGAAGTTCGTCTACTGAAAATGGCATCATAGATACCAGTAGCAATGTGAAAGGTGAATTTTCGAACTTTTTAATTTTCAATTGTTCAATGCGTTACCGATCTCAAATGAATATCATTAGAAGCAAATTGTATAAACAAACAACAGTATATAAATCAAAGAATGGTACATATCTTATTTTTCTTTTATATTAAGATGTTAAACGAAAAGATAATGATTAAACTTATATTAGTACTCCATCTTTGTAAAATTCAAGAACGCCAGATTTTATTCTGAGCAATAGGTAACTTTATAATTTTATTTTAATTTAATGGTTTTATTCTCAACGACCTATAGAGCCCCAATTATTTAATGGGACGTTCAAATTATATTATATGTGCCTAGGAAAGTTTTGTGTTATTACAAATTATTTTCATAGATAATTATAGTTTTAAGGTATAGTATACAAGTATGTAAACAAGCAAGTATTGTTAAAATATTGCATTGTACTCATGAAATTCATTATCTAATGTCATGTACTATGAGACTCGAATTTAAAACTAATGATACATCTTTTTCAACATTTGGTGCGAGTACATATAAAATACCTGATATTTTATTTATTATAATAGATTTAAATACAATAGTATATTTTAAACCAATGATCTTGTTATTTAACGTAACTATGAAACCAGTACTAAGTCTCTATTTGAATATGAGTTGTTCAAAACTTGTATACTATATACTTGTATACTTCATTTATCGGTGCATTTACCCTTCTTTTATTTTGACCATCCGACTTCATATGCAGAAACATATTTGCAAACATAAAGCATCGTATTATATAAATATTTATTTTACAGTATCCTCAATGGTTGGAGGCCTGTCCAGGCGCGACTCGTGGGATGCCATTGCCAAAACAAAGTCCCTTCTCTCTTACGGCAGCCTCGAATCCCTTGCTAATTTAACGAACAGTTCCGCGGCAATGGACAATTCGAAGGTGACCACCTCGAACAGTACCTACAACAGTTACCAGAACGATTTGTCGAGTTCCAACCATTTTCAAAACTCCAACACCAATTATTCCTCGTTGAAGAAGGTCTCGAATTCCGAGTACACTTATACGCCCAAGCCAAATCCCGCGACCGAGGCGAGCACGACCAATTCACGGGGCATTCTAAAGAATAAAATCAACAATTATCAGGGCCCGTCGGACATCGCGGATTTCAAAGTCACCTCGGAGACGTCGAAGACGACGGAGGTGTCGACCATTGAAAGGACGACGGTGAAGGAGAAGCAAGAGGTGCGCAGCAGCGAATCATCGATGTCCAGAACGATGTCCAATCAGGACGCTTTGGTTACGGGCAATGCCCTGGATATGCTCGCAGTGCACCGACCCACCTGCTTCACACTCTCTTCCACATTGGATGCCAGTAAAATTGCCGTTATCGTAACAGGTAAAGTTACCGATGATCCAAAGATTCAAGTCAATTATACGAATATAATCGCGGTGTTGTCAAAAACGGTTCAGAATTTATATATCTCTTCTTATATAAAAACAAACATTTTACACAATCGAAACTTATCATTAATTTCGTAATTCTTCATCTCAGATATTATTTTGTTGTTACATGAAGTTGTTTTTTTTTTATTTATAAAATGGGTTACTTAACTTTTTTAAATACAACGAGATTAAAATATTTCAGGACCTAATGGAAGGCCTGTCCCTGTGCAAAAATCAACTCTTCGAGGTCAGACTTACACTGTGACCGCCGATCAAGTTGGAGAGCACACGATTCAAATTCTTTACAACGGGCAGCATATTAAGGGCTCGCCATTTAGGTAAAACTGCAGTATCGATGAAGCAGTATTATTATTTTGCAATAACATTTGCAAACAATCTTTTTTTTTACATAAAAAAAATGAAATCTAGGCTTAGAATTGATTCATAGCGTCAATATCTGCAGAGATATCTTCGATATTCTTTCTTTATAAACTGCACATTACTTCGTTATTTTCTACTTAAAGTTTATTCAGTGTAAATAAGGTGTCGATTACTCAAATATGATTTCTTATGAATTTATATGTTCAATATTTCACGTAGTTAATTTAATAATAATTTATATATAGTTTTTGGGCACGGAATCCCCTGGAGCATCGATTATATATATTGATTTTTTTATTTGTAGAATTTAGAATAGATCTATATATATTCAAGAAATAAGTTACTTATATTTGTGGAGATCCAGATTTAAGTACTCCACTTCATTACTATTTAAAGTTTTTTGAAACTATGAAATGGTAACAGATAAATTAATTCATATTTTATTGTTTATCTAGTGTGATGTCGACTTACAACGGATAAACGAGTGAAAAATCACTATTTAACAATAACAATTTCACTGTTTTACATCGGTGGATGGATTTCTACTGATTCAATTTTTGAGAAGGACTATCAAAATATTATTTTCTGATTTAAAAACAACTAAGCTATTGCAACATTTCATTTTGAAGAAAAAATTTTCTAAATAACATCTAAATGACAGAAAAAAGATAAAACATATTATCATTACTTTGTAATAAATCATTCTTTGATATTTTTTAACTTTATAGATTCTTTATTCTGAAGCCAGACAAATGCATCATAGTTTCAAAAACGATTTCCAACTGTTCTACTGTATATAATTCTTACATTTTTTAGCATTCAATTTAATGAAAAGTCAACCCTTCAAAAAGCCCAAACTTGAATTTTTCTATTTTTGTCGTTAAGCCATTTTATATCATAAAATAACATAAAATTTAATGATCCCATTGTACACGCATAAATAGAAAATTACTTTATTTCAGTTGATTCGTATCTGTGCCTTTAAAATGAATTCTTTAAAATGAAATTTTTCAAGCCACTAGTTTATACGAGTAGTTTATACGATACCTTCTAGTTTATGCTCGTATAATGATTAATAGGGATAAAATTGCAACAGTCAAGGTTTATCGAAATATATATATTATATCGTTTACGTTTACTCTCTCGAATTTTTGCATCAACTGTGCGCTAAAGAAATTTTTTTTTTTAATTTTAGATCTCAAGCTTACAATTCTCAAGCTATCCAAGTGGCAAACATTCCCAATGGCGTGATCAATGAGCCAGTTGAATTTGAAAGTAAGTCGAAACCTAATCACTTAGCTTTTTTATCTATTTGATGAATCCATAGACCTGTACTTGAAAATTTTAATCTTTCCATACAGATAAAAGTGCCGAATAAACATAAGAGAAAATGTATAATAAGCCTTTCAACATGTCCTTTTGTATCTTTGAAAATTAATTTTTTTTAAATAGCACAACTATCAATAAGTCGTTCAGTCTGTGAACCAAGTAAATCGACCTTTATCTAAATATGTCATTTTCAATTCTGCCCCAAACGTTCGTGTAAAATGATATGCACATGGATTTTCTACAATAGCACCGATTAAATTGACAAAAAAAAAAAAAAAAAAAAATTCGATTCGTTTGACAACGAAAATGAATACTTTCAGTCGACGGCTCGAAGGCTGGCTCGGGTAATTTGGAAATTTTGGTCAACGGTGGCCACGTTACCAGTTTCGTCAGGACCCTGGGCAGCCAGCGCTTCCTCGCGTCCTTCGTGCCCCACGAGGCTGTCACGCATTTGGTCGAGATGACTTTCAACGGGGAAGTTGTGCCAGGTACGCATTTACACGCACGCATTATATCATCGCTATCGTTATGAATAAATTTAAAAAAAAAAAAAAAATAAAAAAAGACAGAGATAAATATTAATATAGATCAGTTTTATACAAACACCTGAAATCCGCCTAAATTCACGATCGTCTTTTATCAACTATTTTCGGATAATATTTCCCGAACAAATAATTGCGCGTCGTTGACATCATTGCGGTCGCGCGCTTATATTAACCTAAAACTAAATGCTTCGATCGCCGAAAAGATATCGATTGATGACGAGACGATTATGAGAAAGTAGAATTCGGAAATTGAAAGGATCACGGCGTGGATACGGGGACTCGCTAGCAGAGTTGCGAGAGAAAAAAAAAATACTGCAAAAAAATGCACATAAATTTTTCGATCAACGCGTACATTTGGTCCGCATTCTATATTTATATTCACAATTCTTTAAGATCACTTTCCTCTCACGCAATGTATGGCATAATTTTGTCAAGCAGCTCTTAGGCATTGCGGGAGATGGGGGGGGGGTGATTCTTTCTTTCAAAATATTTTGAACGATGAAGAACTAAATTTCACTGGATTAATTATTAATTATTAATTACAGATATGATATTTTTAAAGAATTGATCATTGCTCGGTAGAAATGATGGTTTTCATTGTTGTTACGCGTCAAGGAGTTTTTCAATGATAATAAGAGAAATATAGCGACTTTGTATAAATATTTCAACCGCAAATACTGATGTATAGAGAATCTTATATAGATAGATTACGAAATAAACATTTCTTTAATTCAAAATAAAATTTGAGCATGCATTACACTTAAGTACTTGGAAATTAAACACGATGAGTGGGCTAAAAGTTGATTGTATGCCTTATTACCATGAATAGCAAATTCAGAATATATTGGATATTCATTAAACCGTGCATTAGACCGAATTTCATAGTTGTTTTTATTTTTTATTTACCAAAAATCTTATACTTCCCATCGCAATAACCGGAACACTATATCTATTAAATATTTTATATAATTAAAATTATTTAAAAATCGTTCGGGAATCCCTTCGAAATCTCTCGATCATGTTATAGATCGTGCATAATACATGAAAAATAACTTAGTAAAATCATTTGAAGATTAACGGAAAGCCGTAATTCCATATATCCTGTTTGTCGACATAGAATTCCGTAGAAAATTCAAGAAGTTTTACAAGATTATACATTTTTAAACATGCTCGAAATGTGCCACATATAGAGGTGTCTATCTAAATGTAGACTTTAAAAAAATATATTTTCCGCAAACATTCCGCTACGATCTGGAAATATGAGCTTTCCATCGGAACGTGACTTACTCCACGCCGCGGGCACTACGCTCCTCGTTACAACAACGACGACGACAACAACAACAACAACAACAACAAAAAAAGAGAAATTTTTCTTTTTAAAGTATAAGGAAAAGATCGCGGAGCGTCTGGGTCATTGACACGCGCGATTTCACGTGCACGCACTCGTTTATTGTTCCATTGACCTGATTCCTATATATACATATGTACGTACAATCTCTCTCTTCTCTCCCTCTCTCTCTCTCTCTCTCTCTCTCTCTCTCTCTCTCTCTCTCTCTCTCTCTCTCTCTCTCTCCTCTCAACCGCGCCAGCCGAACTGGCTATATATACACACACACCGCGGCATATTATCAGCGACACCGCACACACACATGGATGTATATATATATATATATATGTCACTCACGAACCAGTCGCGCGATTTATCCTTTCGTTGACCCGATCTTTTTTCTCTCCTTTAGTTTTTTTTTTGTTTTTTTTTTTTGTTGAAATGCCGCGAAAAATCAAAGGCTCGAATTTTGCGGGCGCATTTTCGCACGGACCAGAGGAATTTTACGAGGCGTGAGCGCGCGCCCACAACCGGAGTTTGCGGTTTAATTAGAACTCGGGCATTCCGTATCGAGGAGACAAACATACGGACGCGCGGATGTAACTCGGCTCGTCGGGAGAGGTTTTCTTTTCTACACACACACACACACACACAGGCACGCAACCACACAGGACATTTACACATCTGCGATAAAATTGATAGATTTTTTGAATAAAGTAAAAATGAGAGCTCGGATTTGACGTTTTCTTTTTCCCATTATTTATTTTTTTGTCGTCGTTTTTGTAGATTATTGAGCGAAGAATTTTGTAAAAGACACACAGTGATTGTAACATATATTATTTACGACATTTCCGCCCCATGCGTAAAGTGACTTGTCTCTTTAAACCCCTAATCTTTTCAATCGTTTCAGATTAATATCTAGAATAAAAAAAAAGTAGATTTGCGATATGTATAGAATTATATTGATATATATTTATATATATATATATAGAATTTTCAAATGCACATAATGTGTAACATTTGGTGAGTAGTAGACCACATTATATAAATTATATATATATATATATATATATATATATATATATATATACGCCGCAACGAGGATCTGGAATTATTTAAATTCCAGAATGAACGGGATATTCGCTGTAACGCTCGTATAGAAATAACTGTTCGGATCCTCGAGCACGCTCGTCGCCGTCTTCAGGGCTGGATGAACGCATTGGCATAAAACGTATAGGCATCTCCGACTGCAGGCGCCCCTGCACAGAACGTTCAAGAAATTCTTTGTCATAATTTAAATTTAAATTAATTTTGACAAATTAACTTTTTTTTTTTAACACGTATGTTGAGAATCGCCGCACGATGCCTTGACCCGACTCTATTGATTTCGGAGCGGTTGTTAGAAAACTTTTTTTTGGTTGCGAAGAACTATTTTAACGGAGCAATTTTTTTGGGAATCGTCAACGCTGAACTTTATTTTATATAAGCTTATAATGAAGTAAGGTATAATTATTTGAATTCGTCAGATAACGATATATATGATCACGACTTTTAACGACTTAAATTAATCGGATTAACCTCCGAAAATATATACACACGTATATATACAAAATCTATACATAGGTAAGTACTGATGGGGTTACTAATAGGCTACTCGAAATAATCAAACAAAACTATCAGGTAACATTAAAATACATATATTAGAAAATAATTTTCGTAGTAAAATTAATTTTCATAGTAGTAGCTAGAAAAAAAAACTGTTATAAAATTTTATACGGAAAACTCTTTTCGTAATTTTATTTAATAGAGAAAATAATACAAAAATAACAAAAATAACGTTGTTTTTAAGGATGAAACAATTATATCATCGAAAGTGTGTATTTGGACCTGATCAGTAATCATCGTTTCAAAAATATATTTTAAAAGTTTTATAACAAGTTATAAAACAGATTCACAACTCACAAACGTCTCTTTGTCGTATTCTCGTGCGCCTTTCACGATCGTCAAGTATGTAAAATTCATGATCAGTCCATCAAAAATACATATTTTTCTGAAACCGTATTCAGTGCGAAACCTTTTCGGTTGTGCATACCATTCGTTACATATATAAGAGCAACAACAATTCGCATCAATGCTAGTTTAAATGTAAAAATTTTGACATTTCGCCCCTGTATATATAATAGAGTAGTGCTATTATATTAACAGGGCCGAAGCGATAAAATTTTTCTGTGCCTGTGATTTTTGCACTCCTCCCCCGACCCCGGGCCCACTTACAACCACCGAATTTTTCACTACGAAATCCGAAATCCTGAAACTCTTGAATGCCTAGCATACAGGGACAGTATCATAAATAATCGGAAAAACAATCATAATGCCGTGAATACATAATTCGAGAAAATTTTTTTAAATTTCTGTTCATTGTAAAGCAAACGTTTGCCAAATTAATTTACAGTTTATTATTATAAATATACTTTGGAAAAATACATGAAATTTATATTTAACGTTTGAAATGTCGCATTTTTCTCCATACGCGTGTAATTAGTCTCAAATCATTTAATCGCAGTAGAAGCATCTGAGGTTCGTTCTATGATCACTTTTACGGTATTAAAAGAGTCGAAACAGAGCGGCCAGTCGAAATAAAAACTTTGGCGCTCCGAGTTGAGTCCGTTCGGGCTTAGTCTCAGGTACAGACATCGGACGTTACTTTTTTAAAGTCTCAATTCTCTCTTCGGATCATGAAGTTTTCATGATTATGGGCATACGTACATACATACATACATACGTGTATATATATATATAGGTTCAGAAAATTACATATCCTCAGATATACCCTGGTTTGGGTGCTTACGCAGTTCAGTATATACTTAAGTTTGGCATTGATGAGATTTTGCATGCAGGGTTCCTATCTCTGGTTTTCCATACACTCTGTCTAATATATATATATATATATATATATATATATATATATATATATATATATATAGAATTTTTACAACTCAGCGATGAAATAAGAAGCAGAAGTTCTCGGTATAAACATGAGCCGCGGATGATAATAAACGCGGCGCTGCGAGCGGATTTTCCCAGGGACGGAAAAGCGCCATTATGTACTTACATGTATATATATATATATATATATATATATATATATATATATATATATAGTTTTCAGACGCGCGGGAATAGAGCCGACGACCTGCGCTCGCGCTTTCTTCGGACTATAAAATCGCGTCCCATAGTGCAGCTCTATGCCTTTATGTACGTACGTATACATAAACAGATATACATGCCGTAACATCAACCAGCGCCAGGTACAGCAGAATTGCGAGTCTCTCCGCGGGATGTACCTTAGAGAGAGAGAGAGAGAGAGAGAGAGAGAGAGAGAGAGAGCGAGACAAGTTATAGAGCCGAGGAGTCGGAGCTGAGCGTCGAGGAGACGCGCGGACTTTCATAATAAGTGCAAATAGAACTATATATATGTATCTATATGAAGATACAGATATAAATAATATTTCTATGTCGGAATAATAAAACTATTGCGTAAGATTTTTATGTTCTTACAATGTATACACACACAAGCGCGCGCGCGCACACACACACACACACACGCACACATCGTATTTTAATGAAATATTAATATCGAGCGCAGAGGCGTGTAAATCGCCTCTGTTACAATATGAATGTGTATACATGTTCGTATTGCAACACACACCCGCTCGATCGCTTGATATTAGCCATATATACTTAATATGATACTATTTCCTGTTCCTATTTCTCTCTCTCTCTCTCTCTCTCTCTCTCTCTCTCTCTCCCTCGCCCCTCCCCCCGCTCCCTCTACCCGCCATTGCTCGCTACTGACATTGAAAGTATCGCAATCGAACCGCGAGGCTATTGGGCGACATGTTTTTATTTTATTCTTTCTCGCTTTTTACGACACAATTGCACGGTGGCATATGTATACGATGCGTATAGTGTAACGTACGATTGTATTATATCGCGCTAAGTCGGATATACACATTATTTTTAATTTTAATATTAATTAATTTTATTTAATTTCAAGAGGCAGCTGTCACAAAAGACACATCTAAAGATAGAAAGAAAATAAACTTATCGTTTAATAAAGCAATCAGACGATCCTTCTCGTTTCGACATAAATATTTCTCATTAGTCACGTTATTTATCGTAACGATAAAGGTGGATTTTAAGAAAAAAAACTAGCGTGCTGCATATGAGGCAAAAAAGGATTTATCGAATTCCCTTCCACCAAAAATGATTTATTTCGAATAAGTACAATATATCCAAATTTGGTATACCTTAAGGTTTAGTATACCTTAAGGTGTACCTGTACATACCTTCATATACCTACATATGCATTCAAATACATTACGAAAAAGTAAACTAACAAACAATTTTATCGGTCTCACAGTCTCTTTATAAAATAATGTATAATTATAATTACAACGACAGTCGGGGTCTATCCCTGCTTACGTAATCGCTCCTTTTTAATATAAAATATAAAAGTACTACTAAGAAAAATCATGAAAATATCAATTTCAAATAGATATTATTATTGGCAAAAAATGGCACTTCGAAAACTCTACACAACTGTTGATGAATTATTGGATAAAAAATTTTTGCCGTGATCCTTACAATTAATTCGTTGAGCATTTATCGTCCATGTTTCGTTACAATTGTTAAATAAATTTCCTAAGTTACTATATTTGAAGTATGAATATTATATTGTAATTCTTTTTATTCCACCAGTTGTATATCATAGAACAATAACTGTACTATCTCTAATTCTATCTTTCACACTTTTTTCTCTGCTACTCTTACAAATTTCGTTTAATCCCTTCGCAATCATTTTTTCTATAAATTCAGTTAAGTAATGATTATTAATGAATATCTTTTCCACAATGCTTTAATTATCTTTTCTAAAATCTCTATCCAATATAATTTGATGGCTCGGTCATTTTTTTAATTATTAAGAAAATCTAAAACTAATTAAAAGTTTTTGATTTGTATTACATCATAATTATTGTATAATTTAGTTCCTTAAAAAACAATTAAGAACGTCGATTAATTGCGCGTTCGTTTTCCATAAGGGGAATATTCACAGACGTCTATTTTTTGTATTAATCGTTTCTGAAAACGTATGAGAAAGAAGATGGAAAAAAAACAGAAAAAACTACGATTGAGACCAAGTGAAATGAAGAGTAGTTCCATAAATAATTTCATTCAAGATTCGTATACAGCCGTTTTTATTCAATATTAATGTATATGTAAGAACGCGTATAATAAACGAAGAATATAAATCGTCGGATTATGTAACGTTGTTTCATGGTAATGGAGTTTGGTCTCGGATTCGGAGCTGCGTAGCATAGGTTGCTTATGGGTTTTTTTATTATTATTATTATTATTATTATTATTGTTATTATTATTATTATTATTATTATTATTATTATTATTATTATTATTATTATTATTATTATTATTATTATTATTATTATTATTATATTTACAATGATGTTAAGTTATTGGCTTTTCGCGACCTAGATCTAGAATGAAAGGGTGACGGAAAAATATTTTCTCATTTTTCAACTTCTTTTGTTCCCACTACTTATGGTTTTGGGCAAAATTCTTATCTCTTACGGATTATTGTATCGAAAAAGTTGTCGAATGTCATAAATACGAATAATTCGATATTTCATCGCCCTGTATCGTCTGTTTTCAAATCGGATATACCGATTCAACGGCTTCAATCATCGCGTTTCATTTGTTACGGCTCATAATTGCAAACGCAACCACTTGCCATTGGGACATTAATTAATTCAGCTACTTTACGACCTATGAGGACCAAATGTTTTGGTCTATTTTGTATTATATATGCCAATTTCTTCGGTAAATTTAAGAACCTACCAGATTAGGCTTTGTATCGATGTAAATATTTTCCCAGAGTATCGACAGTCGCATTATACAGTGCCCTGGATACGTCATATTTTGGTAAATTCGTTGCCACACAGAAGGAAGAAACAAAAATCGGGAATATCGGATTATTTGTTCTTTTATGGATAAAAATTCCAAATATAAATCGTACAAAAACAATCAATTGTTACTCAATGAAACCATTTTGAAACTTTCTTTGCATTGAGAACCATCCAGGGGCACCCAAAAGTGCTAAGGACGGTACTGCCCATATTATGGCCCCGATATTTTATACATATACTTCCGAATATATTTTTGGACGATCGCTCGAAGGTGGCGAGGGGAACGGTTCGGAGGAAGGGCCCACCGTGCAGTACGTGCGCGCATATATAAAGAGCTGGATATCAGAGGATAGTCCGGCAGAGAGTGAGAGAGGGAGAGAGAGGGGCTAAGAGGAACGCGTTCCTTTGCTGACGCGATGCACGACGCGGCGCGTGAGAGCCGTTATCCACGTATACCACGGGAATGCAGCTTCTATATATATATATATATATATATATATATATATATATATATATATATATCCAGCACCGCGAAGAGGGCACAATAACCACAGTCGATCGCCCGTGCGGGCTCGCCGCTCACTTTGAAATTTTCATTCTCTCCTCTTGCTCCTCCCCCCTCCCCCCGTCTCTCTCGCCTTCTCATACCCTCTCTCTCCCTCTCTCGCTTTCGCCTGAGCACGCGCAAATACTTACGGCCGATGCTTTTATTCAAAACATTTCCTTCTCTCGATGATGCGAGGCAGGCGCTCTCTCGTGCCCAACTCTTCCTCTCGCCCCCCCCCCGTTTCTTACGTATACGTATTATACTGGATGCGCGTCCGTCGCGGTCTTTGGATTTAATACGGCGCACCTGTTGCGTCGCCCGCCGCGCCGCCGCTGCTGCCACGGCCCTGCTGCTCTCGCGTCGCGCTTAGATGGGCAGAGAGCGGATGATATAATATATATAGAATATAAATGGCCGCTTTGTTATATAAATGTGCCGTAGATACTAATATTACGATCGTTTTTAAATATACATAAAAGTGTATCGTACGTTCTGCTTCTTCTTCTTCAATGTTAAGGTTGTGATTTAAGATGGAACATCGCTGTCCGGCGAAATCCATCGGAATTAAAAATCGAAGGCATATATAACATCTCGTGTTGCGAACAAGATATCCGTGTGTATATGTGGCACTTTGATCGATCCACCAAGATGTAATTGAATATCCGGATTGATTCCAGCGTAAGCCTGGCCAATGTGAATTCCAAAATCGTTCAATTTTCGTCGATGTACGAGTGTTCGTCGATACTACGATATCTTTTTCATTTTGAGTTTATTCACTTAGATCCAAGTGGATAGCCGTGTACGATTCACTTGGACATCCTCGAGGATTCATTTTGATATGGACCCGAATGTACTCGAATATTGAAGTTGGTACAAATCGATGTAGCTAGAAATCCAAAATCCGATCATACGATTTTTTCCTTAATCTGCGGAAGAATTTTAATTCTATGGCATTTTATTCATTTTGAGCTGATTCACTTAGACGCAAGTGAATATCCAGCCATGTAGATTCATTTGGATATCCTCTAAGATTCACCTGGATATCGATCTAGATGTATTCATATATCGAGGATGGTTCAATCGATCATTCAAACGATTGTTTCCTTAATGTTAGAGAGAATTTTAATTCTATAGTATCTTTTTCATTTTTAGATGATAGACTTAGATGCAGATTGATATTCATGTCTATTTACTTGGATATCCATATTGATCTATTCGAAGATCTACTCAAATCCATATGAATCTACATACATATCTATGAGAATGTATTTAGGGATATCCAAGTTGACTTGCATATTCACGTAGGTCCAGTCACCAGCATTAAGATTAATTTTAATATCTATCCACTATCACTTGGATATCGACGTGGATTCACTCTGATTTTTATCCAGGTTGACTTGGATGTTCAGATGAATCCACTCCAATCGACTTCAAAAGCCACATGGTATCCATCAAAAAAGAAAAAAGAAATTGTAATATTGAAATTCTTTTTTACCGACTAAAAAACACTTGAATTGTTTTGGATATCCGAGAACATCCGCGCGGATGGATTTGAGTAATAAGCATATAAATACCCACCCTCTTTTTTTACAATAAGGACGAAATCCTCAAATTGATATTCTTGACAAGGACAACTAAGATGTGATAGCATCAATTAGCTAACGAAGGAAGAAAACAGAAGTTGTAATACGCGAAATTTGGATCCTATTTATACGTAGTCTTGTCAACATTTCCTAATTTCTGAAGTTGAATTAATCTCTGGATTTAAAATCCATCAGATCGAGAAAAATAAAGAATAAAATTTGAAACAAACTAATTTTAAGTAGTAGAACGTTGTTGACGTAAATCCAAAATTTTAATTTCATTTACTTTGTAATTTTAGAATCACTTAAATTATTGGAATTATTTTCAGAATTAAAATAAAATAAATAAATAAAATATTTTTTTATGACTTTGTCAGATATATTGAATAAAGATTTATAAGTAGCCAATAGAACTCGTCATATAGGACAGAGTACGATAAAATTAGAAATAAATTGCTTCTAAACTAACTTTCTCATTTGTCGACTTTCCCATTTAACGATATCGCGCTGATGATAACAGCACAATACATGTAGGCAATAAATTATTATTGTAAGGCATAAAAACTTTATGCTGTTGATAGAGTATTTCATAAATCTTTATTTATTTTAACTGATTGACTATATTTTTCTATCATATCACCGTCCTCGTAACACAAAGTCAAAAATGAAATCACTTACTTTCAGTTATTTTTTTCTTCTAAATTTTATTGTACAATATTTTCCAATTATCCAAATACTTATCAAGTGATTAAACCAATGATACAAATCAGTGATTTATTAAGAGCATAATTGACTTAGAAATTGCGCACTTAATTACAAATAAATATAATTGATAGTGATTGTATTGCGAACAGAAAATATTAGAATTTCAATAGTAAAATTTTCATATGAAAGAGAATCAATTAGACAATTAGAAATACAATTTCTGGATTCACGTACTTTAAAATTCAAGCTTATTTTATAATATATTAATACATTAAATACACATCATGAAATACATTCTTTTGGTATAGAAACATATATATATATATATATATGATGGCATACTGAAACCGGAAAATCAAGTATAAGATTTTATGTCAGCTCTTGATGGCCCTCAAATATTTTAAAACGTCAGCCGAAAGCATTCGCGTGAAATATTAATTTATTTTATGCCAGGAAACATTCTCTCTCCTTCAAAAAGAAAAAAAGAGAATCATGTGCGTCTCGCATACTTTCCACGCATCGAATCAACCGAGGCATTAATCCATCATACTCAGATCGTATGCACGAGATTTCACTTCCTATGCAGTTTTTCGTAAACCTCTTCAGGATATTATTACACACTTTGATAAATATTTGCTCTTCGACGATAACGCAAATATGGAAAATCTTATTGAGAAAGGATTGTCATACGCGGATATAATTTATATCGCGCGCGCGTTCTACATATGGAATATGATGGATATAAAGCGACAAAGATATAATAAACAAAAGTTAAGGAAAATGGGCGTTCAAACGAACATGCATGCGTGTTAATTAAAACTGTTTGATAAAAGAAGTTTTATCCATATACACTTTTTTAATTAATGTACGCTGACAAAAATTTTTCTGATATCAAGTAAATATTTGCTTGTTTTCTACCTAGTAAATCATTTTCTTAAATTAAGAAAATATTCACTGAATTTAAGACGGCATGGATGATTTAAGTGGGACACCTCTTGTAATGAAGTAAATACTTCCTTCATTTAAGAAGATACTTTCTCGATTTAGAAATGTACAAAACAAGAAAATATATACTTGATAACAGACATTTTTTTTAATCTATGAAAAAAAATTAAATTTCACCAAGGAAATGAGAACATTTCATCCTTATACTTATAACCGTATACATCTTCGTTATGTATATAGAATTGTGTATAATAGTATATATATTATCTGAAAAAAATCAAGACTGAGTAGATTGTTGTAAACCCAAGTTTTTTTATTTTTTAAGTAAAGAGTATGTACGCATAGTTTCGTTAATTATTTTAATATACACATTTCTTATATGTAATTGAAGATACACGACTTTAAGTTAGCTTGTACGAATTTCTGGCGCGAGTCACACCTCTAGAATACAAATACATAAGTAAAGTATTCTAATTCGTTAAATTAATATAATGGGATACCAAAACAATCGCAACGAGCGGCAGGGAAATTCTACGAGAAAATAAAAGAAACCTCTAGAACAATGAAGTAATTTGTAGATAGAATCAAAAACGGGAGTTCCCATGATAAAAAGAAAATCACTCTGACCTTCAAATGCAAAACTCTGAGAACCTCGTACGTCGAGATCAAATCAAAAAGAACAGAAACTTCTCCACCCTTGTTTTACGAGCAACTTTTTTGCTCTGTTATACAAGCAATTTTGCCTCTGTTTAACGATTATTTCGAGAGATATATGAGATTATTTAAAATTCTAGAATTCTTGTAGACGTTAATAGCTCCATAACGATAGCCATGATGAAAGGAACTCCAAAAGTCAGAAAAGACGAGAGGATTCGCCTCCATTCTCTGGTCAATCGTTAAATCTCTTTGGAGATACGTCTGTTTTGTGTATTAGTATGACCAGTCAAAAGAGTATAATTTGAGATACAAATCTATATACGTTATATAGAGCGGACATTAAACAGTAGATTATAGGCTAAGCCGTTTGCTCCTCTCGAAATCTATATAGATGTTTCGAAAATCCCTTCAACTCTAATATTATAATTTCGATACACCGTATACCGTGCATAACATGGTAGATACAAAAGCAGTATTAGAGAGAGAGAGAGAGAGAGAGAGAGGGGACTAAAGGGAAAAACTGGGCTTTGAGAGCCACTGGCATAGATGCCCGTATATAATAGTCCAGTCGAGTCTGAAGGAAGCGGTGGATGAGGAGGGGGTGGAGAAGGAGGGAACTCGATGATGGGAGAAGCAGAGGCGTCGCTAATAAACTCGAACGCCCCCGGCTTTAAGAAAAACAGTACAAACTCCATTGTGTTTCTCTTCGGCTGGTTATGCGTACGTGTACGCGTGTGTGCGTAAGCTTATACATCCAGACACAGAGCGCTTTAGAAATTCATATACTTTTGCGCTTTCGCCTTATATAAGCATACGGCTCAACTCCCCAAAAATCCCGATCTGTATTCTATAGGCATGATAAAAAAAAATTACACATCCACGTAGATACGGACGAAAATCGGTTCTCCGTTGCGGTTCGACGTTACATCGGTCAAATAATAAGAGGAAGAGGAAGGAGAGAGAGAGAGAAAAAAAAACCACCCTCGCGCGACACACTGCACATGCCATTTCTCGTCTGCAACGTCCAAATTGTCTCGCGGTCGCGATCGCGGCCACGCGACGCCACGCCGATCGACGTCGAACGCGTCCAGGATTCGAACGCGCGGCGCGGCGCTCCAGCGCGTTTATGAATATAATACGTACGGCGGAGGCTTTGCTTGGGCAAGAGGATTTTGAAAGATCGTGCCTATATATGCAAATTATGTATATATATATATATATATCCACGCGCACATTTTCCTTTAGGACCGGTGTGTGTAAGTCTGTGGTTGCGGTTGTATTCGACGTGTGCTCGTATATAACACATGTCTATTATTAGCCTACTAACACGCTTTCACTAATAGCCGAACCTTATATCCACTCTGTGTGTGTGCGCGCGCGCGCGCGTGTGTGTGTGTGTGTGCGTGCGTGGCGCGGCTAAGCCTCCCGAGGTGTGCGACATTCTTCGACGTCCCTAGGATTATACACTGGCGACAGGACGTATAAAATAGCGCGGCATACCAGGCCTATATATGTATACTGTCAATTTATGAACTTTTCATTTCGAATTTTTTCTAGGGCAATTAATATATATATATAGATGAAATCGTGATATATGAGAATCAATCATTAAATCAGCTGTATATTTTAAAAGAATTTCGAGGGTGTGGAAAAAATTAATCGATTTTCATTGGAGTCGAATCAACACGAAATAGCCCATCCCGATATCAATTATACTTTTTTTTTTAAATATTAAGACGATTGATTGTCAAGGATTGATTTACATTTGTCGTGATCTTCATTGATTTTATTATATATGAGAAGGCAGATTTTATACTTTTTGAAAATTCGCATTATTTGTTTTACATGAACATATATATAATATCGGCTTTCTGTGCATACGTGCGATTACGCTTGTTATTATGATGAAAGTAAACAATTATTTCGTTACGACAGAGGAGGGCAAAAAATTAGGTCGCCTATGTTTTTTTGAAACACCGGTTACATTAGATTTTTCACAAATTTATTAATTACACGAATGCAATAGAATAGCATATTCTATTGATTTTTTAAAATTCTTATATTGCTGAAAATTAATATATTTATCCAATTAGCAGATTTTGTATGAATATATTGTAAATATGGCTTTATGCAAGATTACAGAAAAAGCCGAGCCAAAAATTTGGATGAAATTATACAATCAAAAGCCAGACTATATATTCTTCACGAAATTTTTCTCATATGCTCTAAGTCTCAAGCACGTGCACTGAATTCCTATGTTGGCTTCGATATTTTATATTATCTTTTATATTAGCTTTTATATTATCTTAATACTTAATTTTCGTGGAGTTTCCTCAAACATCTCGATCTTTCCATGAGATATTAATCCATACATTACAATAGCATGGGTCTTATCGAACTACCAAAAAAAAAAGAAACCTTCATATAGATCGCGCCCAAATTTCGGATGCGAACTTTAATAGATCGTAAAATTTTTAAAGACGATAAACTCTTAACCCACCGACCGGTAAACCGTAGAAATCGAACGAACGGTTGGGTGTTAATGGGTTTGGGCAGTTCGAGATGCGGTGCCGCCTACCTGTGGGATTGGGAACTCGTCAGTTTGGAATTCGTTGGTCTGAACATTTTACGTTTCGTGCGAGCTGAGTATTTCGAACGTTTTCTTTTTTTGTTTTTTCTTTCTTGTTGTATTTTTTTTTCCTAAACCGATACAAAATTCACGCGATTCCAACTGTTATAGATATGTATTGAATAGCTTAGGGAATTTTTGAGGGAAACGAGTCCAATATTCGTGCAATATATAGAAAATGTGAAATTTCTCGGAATTTCCTATTTTGAAATATATACAATACAGGATCTCCTACCTGACAGACTATACTTTAACTTTTTCTCCAAATGAATCACTCTTCTATCACATATATATATATATATATATATATATATATATATATATATATATATGCGTTACTGTTATGGATTGAATGTTTCATTGCGCGAGATTTATTTCTATAATGTAATATAAAAACCGCGCTCCGACAACGAGACGAAGTTCAAAAGAATTCGCGTTTCGATTTTTGCGAAATAACCGCGTGCGTATATATTTATGTGCGTGTATGTATATATATATATATATATAGGAATAAATTTGGCATAACGTTGTCACGCAACGTGAATGCTCGAATCGAAAAAATTGCGCAAGGGTATCATCCAACGCGCTCGCTCGGCGCTCTCGGGCGTCCGATCGTTTGCAAAGAAAAAATGAAATTCTTCGCGGCTCGAAGCATCGATCGTATGCTGCGCTTCGATGTGTACATAGCTTATATATATATATATATATATATATATATATATATATATATATATACACGCACGTACACTCACTCACTCACGGAATTATACGAGTCAGAAATTTATAAATATTGAAAAAATTTCGCGTGAGCCAACCGCGTTGACGGTTTTCGATTTTACCCGTCTGCACAGTAATGCCAATCATTATAACAATAAGTAAATAATATACGCAGGCATCGAGCGAAAAAAATTCCGCGAATAATTTGTCTAAGTGGGTGTATCACGTATTATGTAAAAAAAAAGAAGTTTAAAGCGGAGCGCTAAGATGAAGGGGTCTATTATCAATTTCTGTCCCTCCTCCCCTTCTCTCTCTCTCTCTCTCTCTCTCTCTCTCTCTCTCTCTCTCTCGAAAACTTTGCTCGGCACAGTGAATCCAGAGAAATAATAAAAATTAAAAAATGAATTCCGAGAGCCCGATGGTTGCGATTACCATGTATAGCGCAGTTTTTATTTTCATAATTCTCTACCTATGAAAAAACGTCCATCAGAACCATGATGACGTATCGAACAATTTTGACTATTTAAAATAATTCCTTTCTAATAAAAGTAACAGGTTCGGCTAAGATGAATATTATTCAATATTTTTTTGCTCTGTAACCAGTATTTTCCGCGGAAAATGTCAAACAAGAGACATGATTGTTGTCATCCTCAACTTTGTATCAGATTGTATCATGTCTGGCGAGTGTCGCGCATTGATGACACGTATCGTCACTGATTTTCCGCCAATTCCATAAGCGTAAAATGCTTATAACGATGATGACTCTAAAATATTGTAATAATATTACTAAAATTGTTAACAATTTAAAGAATCGCACAATTTTATATTTTATTTACTTGTCAAACGTTTCGAACATGTCCACAAGAGATCCTCGCGGAAATTCTAAATTATTAAAACACAATTTACGCAGAACATACGTTACGCGTATTAGCAGGATGTACAATCTGACCATTTGGAAGTTTTAAATTGACAGATAAGAAATAAAAACTTTGACGATATGATGGAAATATACACGGAAAAAAATGTCTGTTATCAAATAAATATTTATTTTCTTGAATTGAGAAAGTATGTTCTTTAACGAAAAAAGTAATTAGTTGATGCAAAAACAGCCCACTTAAATTGAATCACATCGTCGTAAATCGAATGAATACTTTCGTAATTTAAGAGAATTATTTACTTGGTACAAAACAAGTAAATATTTACTTGATATAAGAACATCTTATTTTTAGTTAATTTTAATACAAAATATATTTAAAATGTCTTTAGCATCCTCCATTATTCGAGGTAGGTTATTTGATGCAAGACTATGTACAAACATGAACTGTCCACGGTTAATGGTAGTGTTTATTTAGAAACACCCTTCTTCGAATATAAAGGAGACTATGTACGTAAGACATGGTAACGATAATAGCGACAGAGTCAGTGAGCCCCTGTATCGTCAATGAGGAAAACCCCCGATTCTTACCGATTTTTAGAACAGGAGATCATTTAAATTACACTGTGCATTTTATAATCTTTTTCCTTCTTCGAAGTTCGGTTATCCAAGGAGCGCCGCGCGCGGGGCCCGACGCGCGCTAGCCACGGCCCTCCATTGTACCCGCGCCGTAGCTCCGGGGCCCCTCTCCCTCCCCCAATCCCTCCCTCCCTCTCTCGCCGCTGAATAATCCACCTCTCCGCGCGGTTAAGGCCTCTTCGGCTGGCCTCCGATGCCGGCTAGCGGTTACCTCTCGGGCCAGTAGTCCGTGCAACGCGACGCCCGAGAGAGTCCGTCGCCCCCCCCCTCTCTCGCGCGCGCTCTCTCTCTCACTCCCTACCTCTCGCGCTCTGTCTCGATCATTCTCTATCCCTCCGACGCGCGGGAGAGAAAATCGCGATCTGCTGACGTTTCAGCGGAGCGCCTCGCCGCTGTGCACTCTCCGCGCATATAAAATATATAGATGTATATTAGTTTACGTACTCTTTACGGTCATTGTAATAATGCAGTGTGAATAGAGTCGCGAATACAGCGCCCGGCCGCGCGATCGACGTACCCAAGGAACAACATTTTCTCCCGTCCTTAAGCGCGTTATTGCACAATACGCACGGCCTATTGTGACAATTATCGTATCCTTCGCCCGTAGCCCCTCCCCCTCCCCCCCACCGCCACCACACGCCAGGAGCGTGAATTGTACGCGTGCATCGGTGGCGGTTCTGCTATTATGAGCAGGATCGGCGCCCGGTACGGACGAAAACGCTCGTCGTCGTCGTCGTCGTCGTCGTCGTCGTCGTCGTCGTCGCTCGGGCGCAGTAAGCGCCGCGCCAGGAGCGCAACGGTATTGCAATAATACGCGCGCACGCGTATTTCATACCTATATACGCGCGCGTAAATACGGGCGTAAATCGGCGGTTCGGCCAGAGCGGGCGTTTACGATAATGCGGCGAGATCGCCGCTCCGCGCGAAGTGAATAGTATACAATATATATATATATATATATATATATATATATATATATATATATATATATATATAAGCGGGGGAGGAGGGGGCCCCGCGGGCGCTCCTGCTACTCACCGTAGCGTACTTGTGTTACGGAAAATGTCGCCCGTGTCTTCGTCCTCGTCGGCCTGACGGGCGAGAGAGAGAGAGAGAAAGAGAGAGAGAGAGAGAGAAAGCGCGCGCGCGCGCGCACACACACACACAGACGCCGCCGCGACAGTCGCGCGCGACCCGAGCGGAATTCGAGAGGATATACGCGTCGAGCCGCCTCGGCGCTCGGGACGGTAATACTAATTTAACCAAGTGCCTTTTGATTCGGTCGCGGATTCCTCGTTTCTGTCGCCTCTGCCTCTCTCACTCTCCTTCGGAGTTGGTATTTTTGTGTTGTTTTTTTTTTTTTTTTTTTTTTTTTTTTTTTTTTTTTTCTCGCTTTTATTTTAGTGGATTTACGGTCTCGCGGAGTGTGTGCCGTGCCGTGCGCGAGCGCGAGTGTGTGCGTGTGTTATTTTTTTTTTTTTTTTTTTGCTTTAGAATTTCAGGATAAAATAAGTGCGCTAGCTGGCGGGTGACCTAAAGGTAAAGAATGCATTTTTTGTTCGAAGTGTTGTATGTATAGATATATTTTAGAGCTGAAATGTGCCGCGAGTTCTTGGTTAAAAATTGCAGTGTTGCTGTATATAATATATAAGTGTTACATGGAGTCAGTGCTCTCGGTTACGGTAGAAAGAAAAACAAAAAAAGAAGAAAATAACTCCTTTAGTCGAGTTTCAGTATGTAAAGTTGTGCTTTATTTTCACCTCTCCTTTGGTACGCATTAAATTCATTGATAAGCCGTACCGGTCCGATAAGGCGCGAAGGACTCATTGGGAAGAAAAATCTTTTTTCTAGATTTTCGTTCGAATTACGGTACAGAGGCAGCACTAAGGTGGCTCGGGCGATACGGTGCCGTGGCAAGTTGGGGCCCGAATGGGGGCAATAGACTTTTTCCCCCCCTTTTTTTTTAATTCATGCACACATCGACAAATACCGAAAATTTAAACAAAAGTATCATACTTAAGTGCTTTTTCAACTATTGGATAAAAATTTCTTTTATTCTATACTGTAGCAATAAAAAAATCTGAATATTCAATACGAATCCATTCAAATGCATCTGTTAATTTCTTCCTTTCTGGAACACCGATGATTAACCAAACCCCCCTGATTTTTTGTATTATTCGAAAACATAATTATTATCTTCATCTATAGTTATTACTTTAAAGGAATTTAGAAAGAATCCGCTCGATACACCTTACATGGAACTCAATGACAGTTGATTTATTTCATCAATTCAAAAAAATCAATTATATATATATATATATATATATATATATATATATATATATATATATATATATATATGATTATTGCAGTTTGAGAATTAGGGAATAGAAATTCGCAAAAAATGTAAAAATTTGTAACGGATTTACAAATCCTGTATGAATCTCTTTATTTTATCAATGTGTGCATTTCTATTATCAATGGAATTTCAAAAAACATTCATACCTTAGATAAAATAAAAACTTCGTTTAGAAATTTCTATGTATTGCAAAAAAAAAAAAATTCTTTGAATTGCAAAATCGTAACCGGCTGTACTGTACTTTTAGAAAATCTAATACAACATTCATTTAATCTGTTTAGTTGATAAATCCGTAGCGATTTTTACCCTAAAATAAATATAGTCGAATCTCATAAATTTCCGTTCCAACAAATATGTCTTACAATTGTACATCAAAATTGTGAATTATAGGAGACATATTTTTATTTTACAATCATTATTTTCGAAAGTTCATATACACGTGCATAGGAGCTACTTTAATAATCCGTATAGATACCGAATGAACCTGATTTGAAATATAAACGACTCTCGGACACGATTTGAAACAGAATTAAAAATGTTTAACAAATACAGTTCACCGATATGTCATTAAAATATAATACGAGCATTATTTATAAATAAAAACAATACGCGAGAGGTATTAAAATCAATCGCCCCCCCCCCCAGAAATTTTACAATATCGTTTATATTTATATTTCATTCGCGAAAACACGGTGTAGTTGTTGCGATATTCTCTGTTTGCTTTCTGTTTTGAACCCGTCCGTTTCGAATCGAATCGTATCCCACATGGAACTCTGTCGTAGAAAAAAGTGTCCCTAATCCTATTTATAATACTGATTCGAAAATCGCTTAAGCTTCGTTGCAAAACCACGAAACAGAATTTTTATAGACGCGCGCGCGCGCGCGCGCTCGTCGATAGACGTATGGAAAAGTTAAATTTATCATCAGAATATATATATTTACGATCGTTTTTAATGCCCGTAAACGCGCGGTAATTGAGACTCATTATCTTAATTTAAATTTGACGACTTTGCGCGCGGAATGCGTGAAATTTTAATGGGCCCGCATGGGTGAAAAAGAAAATTAAAAGCCAAAATAAAAAAAATAAAAAGTTCTACGAAAGTTACATATTATCTTTATATACTGTTACTTTCCTTTAAGCTCGAGTTTATATTGTATACCGTACGGCGAAGTGTTCGCCATGTATATATATATATATATATATCGCGCATTATTCCGCGGCGACTATTAATAGGAACAGGATATTGAGAAATCGGACGTTGCGAATCCTTTTATAAAGAAACTCAAAAATACACGAGTCTCGATCGAATCGCGGATTTAGCGTCTGTTGGCAAGGGGCGCGGCGAATCCGCAGCGACCGCCACGCGAAACGTTCTAAAAAGCGCAAATTTTGCGTAAAACGTTATTTAATATACAGAAGCTTGGAAGATGAAATTTAATGATCTATAAAAATTACATGTACCCTATTGAGCCGTATAAACAATGACTGTAGTTGTTAAACATCTATAGCTATTTGTTTTTAATTATATCCAAAAAAAAAAAGAGAAAGGAATTTCAAGACGAGGCATTTATCGCATTCCAGGTTCACCTTGGGAAGTGGGCATAATGCCGAGTCCCAAAATGTCCGTAGTCGGGGACTCGGTCAGGCTGGTCCCGGCCGGCAGCCCCGCTGTCTTCGAGCTCTCGGCGCTGGGCTTCACGAGCAACGAGATCCAAGTCCAAATACTCAGTGAGTTTCTAATATATATATATACAGATATAAGTGTAAGAAAATGAAAGGAAAAAAAAGAGCTCGCCTGAATTCGCTTCGTGCATCCGATTTTGGGATACGGAAAAGTCCCGGTAAAGTGCACCTTTTCAAAACGGGCTTCGACTACAGTATGCAATAGAAAAGAATTTGCCAACCACGATGGTTGCGATGAAGTAAGCTATTCGAAACACATAGGCAGAAGGACAACTATACTAATGATATTTTCTCGTTGCGCTCGGGAAATAATGACATTTTTTCTTATACGTGTATGATTACGATTGAACTTAGACTGCCCAACTTAATTTATTCCGTAATGCTTCCCTTTAATTTTCTTGGCGACCCAATGCAATCTTTTTTGTATTTTGATACTTGTCGAACTACCGCCAGATGCCGTTGCAACCAAACATGCACGAAGCGAACAATCGAATAATAACGATAGTTAAGAAAATTCAAAAAAAAATAAATAAATAAAAAAAAAAGAACAAAATCGACAAAAGCAAAAAAATTCTTATGCAAAATAATGTTACATTTTATTATCTCCTCCATCCGCAGCTCCCTCGAAGCGGCAGATTGGCGCGCGCATCGACGAGGAGCCGAGTCGGACGGGCGAGTTTCGAGTCTCGTTCACGCCCCAGGAGGTGGGCAGCCATCTCGTCGAGGTGAGCATAGCCGGCCAGAAATTGCCGGCCGGCCCCCTCGTGGCCAAGGTCTACAACAGCAGCCTCATCCAGGTCACGGAGGTGCCCAGCGCCGTTGTCGGACACGCGTGCCAATTCAGAGGTACGTACGTCTGCGTTTCTGTAGAGAGGGGGGGGGTCTTTCCCTTTATAATAATATATAAGCTCATATGTACTACAAATGTAGTTCTAAATCGTTTAACTTAATTATTTACACTTCATGAATATTTCATTTTCATTTCAAAGTGTACTTTATGGTGTATATATATAGTTTTCTAAAGAAAATGCAAAAATAAGTATTAACAATTCTTATTTTTCGAGTATTTATGGTGATAATAAAGTTTTTACATATGATGCTGATGATAATCACACTTATCAAATTAATAGGTAGAAAATTAAATTAATAAATATTTTTATCGGGCCTACAGTCTCAATGACAAACAGACTGTCCTTGTTGCTGATCATCCCCGTAGAATCTGAAATAAAAATTACCACACAAAAAAATTAATTAAAAATAGAAAGGTTGCTTTTATTTTTATATTTTTATTTTATTTTAACGTTTCAAACCTCTTCTTTTAATATTCAGTGCCTGAACTACAGTTTTTTTATTTATTTTTATTGTAATTTTATTGGTAACGTTTTAATTTGTTTCATATCTAATTCCTATAGATAATCTAATATATCTTGTAAATAAAGTTTTTTTTTGTTTATTTATTTTATTAGTTTTGTTTTCTTTCATTGTATTAAATTGTTATATTCTTAGAATGATTCAAATATTGAGCAATAATTTTTTCTTCATTTATAATGTTTTATATTCCGTAACAATCGTCAAGATAACTTAATTTAATAAATTTGTTAAACAATGCCTGTAAAGTTCTTTTATTCTATTATTATTACTATATTCTTCTGCACTAGAAATTAATCGTATTAAATATTTTAGATGATGACAAATCGAAATACAATTTTCTATAACAGATTTGAATTAATTAAATACTGAATTAATAAATAAAGAAAATATAAATCCTCTAATAATGATGCTTAGATTAATTTTCATCTATGAACAATAAACTCATAATCGGAACTTGCAATAAGAAAAATTAATTGTCGAGCCACATTCTGTCCTTTAAATTTTAATACAAATTAATTTTGTTATGTTTGATATCTATATCGAACTCAAATTATTCTATAATAATTGTTACTACGTTGAAAATGTAAAAAACTTTTTGTTATAAATCAGCACGTTACAATTTTTAAATTATTCTATTTTTTTAGAGCTCCTCATAATGAATTTGAAAATTGAAAATTGAATATTGAATCCAATTTAATTGCTATTTTTTCAAATTAATTTTACACCATTAGCCGTAAAATGTCTGTTCTTATGCATCTGTAATGTCGCCGAAGAGCATATATATTTTATATATATATATATATATATATATATATATATATATATATAAATTAATAAATATTTTCATTGGTCTTACAGTCCAATTAAATCAATCGAAAATAATACGTAATAATATCAAATATATTATTTATTATTATATTAATACATCAATACACAAAAATAATAAAAATAAAAATAAAAATTAAATATATATTGCTATCATTACGTATGATTTTCGATTGATAAGATAATATTAATAAGTAAGACCAATGAAAATATTTATTAATTTGTATATAAGCAGTCGACAAAGTACAATTAAAGTATATATATTTATATGTGTGTGTGTGAAATACCTAACCCTGAGAAATTTTCATCCACGCAGTGGACGCCAGCGCGGCCGGCGAGGGCCAGCTCGAGATATCCATTAACGAGGGCGAGGTCCCGAACCACGTCCAGGTGGTCGGCGGCGGTCGCTGCCTCGTCTCCTTCACCCCCGAGGCCGCCAAGCCCCACTACATCGACATCAAGTTCAACGGCGAGCCGGTGCCCGGCTGCCCCTTCGTCTGCCTCGTATCCGACACGAGCCGCGTCAGCCTGAACCTCGCCCATCTCGAGCTGCTCCCGGTCTCGGAGCCGGCCAGCTTCCACATGGCCGTGGACGGCAGCGGCAGCGCCGAGCTCGCCGTCTCCGTCCGCGGCCCCGCCAGCGAGCTGCCCGTGAAGGTCACCGGCGACATACACACGGGCTTCACCGCCGAGTTCACGCCCCGGGACGTCGGCGTCCACGCGGTGAGCGTCGAGTACAACGGCCACCCGGTGAACGGCACGCCCTTCCTGGCCAAGGCGTTCGACGCCGAGCGCGTGGCCATAGGGCCGGTGGGCCGGGCCCGGGTCGGCCAGGCCCAGCACTTCAGCGTGGACGCCTCCCAGGCGGGCGAGGGCAACCTCGAGATAACGATCGCGGCCCGCGGCCAGAACATACCGACCCAGGTGACGCCCCAGGGCAACGCGCGCTTCTCGGTCGGCTTCGTGCCGTTCGAGGCCTGCGAGCACCACATCAACATCGCGTTCAACAAGCGCACGGTGCCGGGCTGCCCGATCGTGGCGCGCGTTGCCCCGGACGCCCACGTCACCGTCAGCGGCCAGGCACTGAGCAGCGCCCCCCTCGGCCGGCAGAGCTCGCTGACCCTGAGCAACGTGGCCGGTAGCTTGGAGGATCTGGAGGTCAACGTTGAAGGTTCGTACGGGCGAAGAGCAACTGTATAGATATAGGCGCCAACGCACATGCACACCGGGCCTTCGATATTTATTTATACATTTTCGTGTCTCTAACCCTGTTTATTCTCTCTCTCTCTCTCTCTCTCTCTCTCTCTCTCTCTCCCTCTCTCTCTCTTTCTCTTTCTCTAACCGTCTCACTTTGTCACTCTGTATACCATTGTTGTCAGTGTTATGTGTTCATGATGTGTCACGTGTGCTCTATTACTATTATATTTATTGTCAGATCCATTGTTTCACCCATCAGCGTCCCTCGCCTTCAGAGCATATTCTCTCTATTTGTTGCAGGTCGGCCAAGTTTCAGACTACGACATTACTAGACTCCTCTTGAACAATCACACCTTTCGTTGTCCTAACTATTTATATATATACTTCTATATATATATATATATTTATTTATATATATATATAACCGCGCAGTCTAATGGAACCACAAGAAATTTTAAGCGGTGATGGGTATGGGTTAACTTACCTTTAATATACTAATTCGGAACATTCCACGTATATGCTCGCATGTTCTCAAGATTAACCTCATCTCTGCATGACTGCATCTAACTATATATATACACACATTAAATCATTGTTCATTCATATACTATACTGTTTTCCTTACACCAGCCCTAACCATTAATACTTATTACATTTGCAAATCCGATTCTAATTCTCTTGGTGCTCATCAAATACTATACGCATGCTACCATTCTATCATTGTTTTTGTTATATTGCTTTCTGATGGAGATGTAGATTAATGTCATAAGTTAATTTTTATATGCATTTTTAAGTATTGTAGTATTTTAAGCTCCTAAAAATAGGTTGCCTTTATGATTTATATAACTTTTAAGTCATCGTTATTCATAATATTATTAATTGACTAGTATATATACTTTTTTCTCCTTTACTATACATTTTAACAAAGTAAAATATTTGGCAAAATAATTGTAAGTGCTTAGAAGAGCAAAAAGCATTCATTTTTAAAATGTGTTCTCGTGCAGAAGAATGCACAAATCACGAGATCCTTTATAGCGAAAATCTTGTGCACGAGAACACATTTTAAAAATGAGTAAAATTAACGCTTATGTTTACTTGCAATGATGCGCTTTGCCATTTTTACTCCGCTTATGTTTATATCGTTGCCAGTAAAAAGCCGCGTAATAACGAAAACAACAAAAACCAACAACAACCAAAAAAAAATCGAAAAATACGGATAGAAAATAAAAAGAACAATCTACGAAACTAGTCACCCTCCCGTAAATCCCCGTTAAGCAAAATAAACCGCTGCAGCAACGGTTATTTTGCTCCGAGGAAATTCGGCTTAATTTGATAACGACTATAAGAAACGGCGGACTTGATAGGACCCAACGGACAGCCAGTACCTGCACAGGTCACCGATAATAAAGATACGACGTGCATGGTGGCGTTCACGCCTCGAGTCGTCGGCGAGCATCGGATTGCCGTTTCCCATAAGAAATTGCCCGTCCCCGGTAGCCCATTCAGTTGTAAAGTCTACGATGTAACAGCGATCAAAGTCAAGGATGCCAAAAAAGGAGTTATCGGCGTTCCCGTCACCTTTCTCGGTAAATATACATACGTTCGCACGATTCGCGCTCGATATTGAATAAAACACGATCGAAAATAAAAATCCATCGGAATTTTCGCCTCAGTGGAAACGAGTCAAGCTGGACCGGGCAATCTGGAAGTAACGGTAAACGGTGGTCGTGTTCCTACTTCGGCACAAGCTCAAGGACCCCACACTTACGCCATTTCTTTCACGCCCCGCGAATCCATCAGCCACAAAGTTGACTTGCGATTCAATGGAGAGGATGTCCCCGGTAGTCCGTTCACCTGCCAGGTATTTTGAAAAACTTTGGTTGTCTGCTTCATTCTTTCATTGTATATTATCACACTTTTGAATTACAATTAATTGGCATATGCTTGATCCCTTTAACAGGTCAACGACACGGCTAAAGTGCTCATTACCGAAGCACTGGAAAAGGTCTCCGTGAATAAAGTTGTAAACTTTGTGATTGAAGCTGACTCGAAGCCAACGGTTGACGTACTCGCGCCTACGCGTGAAAGTCTATCTGTGGAGATTCAACAGACGGGAACTGGATCTTACTCTGCTGGTTTCACTCCCAAAGATGTTGGTATGTTCAACAAACATTATTTGTGTCATAATTTAAACAAAAAATTCCCATTAGACGCACATTTTTCACTCCTTTCTTCTTTCAGGTGATCACAGTGTTCAAGTGAAGCTGAACGGTGCCCATGTGCAAGGAAGCCCATTCCTTATCAAGGCATACAATGCGGATCAAGTCAAAGTCACTGACATCAACAATGGACTCGTTGGCAAGCCTGTATTTTTCAGCAGTGAGTGTTGATGTTGTAATTAATTTTTTCATAAGCCGCCACGAACTAATCGAATTTCTAACGAATATTTTTCCAGTTAATGCTAGTCAAGCTGGAGCAGGCAATCTCGAAATCATCGTCGCCGTCAACGGCAAGAACGTGCCAAATTTCGTCCAGAGCGAGGGGAATGCCAAATTTCGCGTCAACTTTAAGCCGCAGGAGGCGGCGACCCATAGCCTCAGCGTACGTTTCAACGGCGAGCCGGTCCCGGGTTCGCCGTTCATCTGTCAAGTATTCGGATCGGGACAGACCATCTTGTCGGGTCACAGCTTGAAAATGGCCGCTGTCAAGCAGCCGGTAACTTTTATCGTCGATCCACAAAGCGAGTCGAATAAATGCGACGTCATTGTCACCCCGCCGTCAAATATCGCCCTGCCAATTACCATCGAACCGATTGAAATGAAATACAAAATCACATTTACTCCGACTGAGGTTGGCAGACATAACATTGGTATTCTAATTGATTCCGAGCCGATTAAAGGATCGCCATACGCTTGCAACGTTTACGATGTTACAAAGGTATGCATAAAGTTGTGCAATCAAATTCGGAATGTCTTGTTATAGAATGTTTTCAAAATTGGAAAATTTTGAAATAAACCATAATTCAAACTGATTTTTGACATAGAACAAATTTTCGATCTCTTAATGTAATTTGTAGAGCAATATGGAACTCTTTATTATACAAGTATCGATTTTACAAGAAACAATTGATTTTGAACAAGTAACTAAAACAATGCTTTATGTAAAGGAATAATATAATTAAAGCAACTCAAAATCTTTTTCTATTTTCAATTTTCAGAATCGATATAGCTTTTAGAAGTATATTTAATAAAAGATTGAAATTCTGCATTCCATTGGAAAGTCATTTCAAGTGTATAGTAAAAAAATTATAAATATATTTAATTTCTTGATCCTGTGAATCTAATTTAATGTATTGAATGTCAAAGAATAAATTAATTATGTATTGAGTAAAATTATGTAACCAATAATTATTGAAAACATTCCTAAATTCAACGATTTGTATTAAAAAAAAAAAAATACATAGGTACATGTTTCCGGATTGAGCGAAGCCATATTGGGACAGGCAACGACGTTTACAGTGGATGCCGCACAAGCCGGCGAGGGAACGTTAGAATTGGTCGTGAGCACCGAAAATAATACAGTCAAGGCGGAAGTCGTCGCTTGTGCACGGGGTTTGTACGACGTTACATTCGTACCGCAAACATCGACGGCTCACTATGTAAATATCAGTTTTAACGACGACAATGTGCCAGGTACGTTGATAACTATATATTTTAGATTTATAGTTTTTTTTCTAATTTACCAAATATATAAATCAATCGCTAACTTGAGCTCTAACTCAATTGGTACAATTTTCTGGGCCGTTCTAGGGAGTCCTTTCAAGTGTCCAGTAGTTGGAACCATTTTGGACGGACCATCAATCATTAGAGTAGGAAATACGGCTTATATGGATTTGGATATGGCTGGTTTAAGTGGTCCTATAAGTGCTGAACTTACAGGTAATTTTTATTGTTCAAGTGCTTTCATTTTCCATACATATTCAAAATGTTATAATTACAAAAAGAAATTTGTGGAATCTTATAATGATTAAATTTATCGTTACAATTCAAATCTCTGCGGCTGCTGATCACTTTCACCATCTTAAAGCATTATTGTAGACATTATTGTTTTGATCTCTATTCCTGTCTATGATATATAATATAATATATAATATACATCTTCTATCAGGTCCAGATGGGATTATTATCCCGTGCAATTTAAGGAAACTGGAGTCTAATTTATATCGAGTTGAGATACGAACAAGACAGGTTGGTACGTACAGGGTTATATTCAGTCAAGGATCAAAAATCATCAGCTCTCAATCTCTGCAAGCTTTCGACCCAAGCAAGGTCATGATTCAAGAGATATCCGACGCTATTTGCCATAGACCTGGAAGTATTTTCGGTAATCCATTCTTTAATATATGCTCACGGTCGTTCATACTATGCAACCTTTATCTTTGGTCCTTCTACGTATGATCGACATTTCGTTCACTTTGCCCGCAGTAACGGTCCCCCCGGAAGCAGGACCAGGAAAGTTGACGACCCGAGTTCGATCCGGTGGCGCTGACGTCGACAGTTTGGTGCGAGAGAAAGATAATGGGATTTACGAGATTATTTTCCATCCAACGCGCATAGCTCCCCATCGTATTCACATAAAGTACAACGATGTGCATATTCAAGGTAATGATAAATATCTTCAATATGATAATAAATAAAACGTATAAAATAATAATTAATCACCATATAAATCACTTTCATTTGAAATAAATTTCTATTGAATGATCCTCACAATAAATGAATTTATAGCTAACATTGTTTTTATTAAACTGTTATAATACCATTCTTTCACTTATAATTTCGTCATTTATATATATATATATATATATATATATATATATATATATATATATATATGTATATATCTTATTATTCGATGAATGAATTATTCGATTGAAAGTGCATTTGTGTATTATACATAAAATAAGTCGGATGAACAGATCAATAAAGATAAAAAAGGTAATAAAATTGTATTAATGTTCTATGAGCATATTGCACTATATCCATCTGAGTTCAATTGAAAAAAGCGTCAACAGCCATTGATGATTAATATTGTTAATCTCTATCAATAAATCTAGTAAACAATTTGAATTAAAATGGATTGTATCAAGGAACAAAAACATAATTGAAAAGAACTAAATTTATAGAATCATTATTCGCTCGCAATCCCATTTGATTTTAGGATAAATGAATATCATTGATAAAGTATAACTAAATTAAATTGAATCAAATTGATAGTTTAATATACCTTATAATCCGCTCCAATCCAAAACTTGCAATCTCCATCAACGATGTATTCAAATAAGGTAATCAGGACATGACATGATGTCACATGTAAAAAAGTTAAGATAGAGAGGAATTCAATTCTTTCCATTCAAAATTTTGACTAGGCACAAAACCTATATGTGTCTATCTAATATCAGACCTTCTATGTATTCACGATCGAAACATCTCTTTTCAGGCAGTCCCCTCGAAATCCCGGTACGCGGCCCCACGGGTGGCAGGGAGGTCACCGCCACCGGCCTCGGCCTCTATCAGTCCTGCATCGGCAAGGTGACGTCCTTCGCGATCGAGACCCTCGGCCGACCGGGCAAGGAATTCGACGTGGTGATAAGCAGCCCCCAGGGCAACGCGGTGCCGGTGCGCTGCTACCAGCATCGCGACGGCAACTTGCTCGCCGAATTCACGACCAACTCGGTCGGTAAGTATGGACATGGGGATTTTTTTGTTGCGTTCGTTTGTCTTCGCTTCGACAATCCCGCGATCTTTCGCATACCTCGTTTGTTTCCTTTCATCTTTTATTCTTCGCAGGCACTTATAAGATCGACGTGTTGCACGGCACTAAACCGGTACTGGGCTCGCCATTCTTCTGCCAAGCATTCGACGCGAATAAAGTTAAACTGCAGGAACTGGGACCCACGACTATATCGGTTCACGATCACTTTGCTCTGAAGAGTAAGTATTTCCTATGGCGATTCCGAAATTGCTCGTACGGCGTAACGATAGATGATGAAATCGGTATTATATAGCGAGCCAATGAAGTGTAATTAAGTAAATTACATTTAATGCATATTCTTCGTCTTATATTCGAAAGCGAGTGCGAAAGAGCAGGCTGTTGAATTCTTTCAATAATAATCTAAGTAAAAACCAAGTCTACGAAAAAAATAACAAGCTTTGATCGAGTATTTGAAGTTGTTCTATATCGCATCATGTGAAATCGATTAGGTTAGTTGCGGATGAAGTGACAAGCTTGTAAGGTTTTTGCACAACAAAGATACAAATGATAGAGCGCTTATTTCTGGCAATTCGGATAGATACTTAGTTTAAGGAATGTATAGAATTCAATCACAAAGAGAAAGAAATGAAAACGTTCAGATAAAGGTTGAGCTATACCAATTGATGGTCAAAGTTATAAATTTGTAAAGAAAAAAAACTAATAATACAATCTTCGATCGATAATCGATGCTAAACCAAATGGTTTTTTTTTGTCTCGAAATACGTAAAATGAGCAGTATACCATGAATTGGCAGAAATATTTGATTCATCAATTGTTTTTATGAACCATTTAATTATAAGCATTGATCAGGCACTGACGCTAAGACCAAATGATTTCATGCGATTGATCATGTGTTCCTTCTCCTGGGATTTTTTTCGTAGCCATTTCTCCGTAAAGGGAAAATATAAAATATTTTAAGTGTAATTATACAATCGATGTTTTAACAAGGAATGGATAGAATGAAAATTGCATAACTAATAAGGGAATCATAAAATAAAAATATGAAAATAAAAGAGATAAAGTAAAAGAGGTTGAAATAAGACGGAATTCAAAAAACTGAAGGTGTAAAATCTCTGATGTACTATAGGAGCATAAGTAACATTACTATAATTTACATGAAAATATATTTTACATAAAGTAAAGAAACTGTGTTTTTCATCTAAACCAAGTAAATGAAGCTTAAAAATCAAGTTACTTATACTGTTTCAGCTTTCTCGAAGCTCCTTTTAGAGCACTATAGTATGCATTTAAATGCAGCATACTATATAGATTTGTAAATTATAGCGTTACTTAATCTTACAGAATTATAATAAAAAAAAAAAAAACAAAAAAGTTCGTACCTTGTGCAAGATATGTTTCTAAAATATACAAACGTAAATTTGAAAAATATTTGAAAATTTCTCTTAATTTAAGTTTTCTCACTACCAACATATTTTTTATTGTCGAAATCAGTATAAAAGAAACTAACGCACAAATAAAAAACAAAGAAATATGTTTTTTTTTTTTAATAAATATCAGTTTTATAAGAACAGATCGCCGTTTAATCGAAACGATGATAGCTGTAATATAAGGAGAAACTTGGGAGAATACTTTCTCTGCGCAATGCCTGACTTTTCTTATTGCGATGTTTATTGCATTGCTTTGCATACAGACGGAAGCATTTAAGAAATATATACATACGCGCCTATTGCATTACACTAATTTTCGTCGATTATAATATGGCGAAAGATATGAATAAGAGTAAGAAAACTTTTATACCCTTAATTATTGGAATTTACGTAATCTTGGAAATAGAAATGCAGTTTTCACGATAAAGTGTAATTTCGAAATAAAATAAAAAAATACAAAACCATCGTCAAATTAGAAAAAATTTTGTTTATATTGCCTCGATAAGAAGACGATTATAAAACTTAATTGGAAAAAATTTGATGGAAACAAAATAAAAATTTATTATTTCAAATCAAGTGAAGAATGATCCTTTTGTAGGTCATGTGAAATAAACATTCCAATTTGCGCCGTTTCCATAATTAATAATTAGATATTTTCTTCCAGACTAAAATGATAAAAAAAAAAATAATAAATCGGTAACGGAATCCGCAATAAAAGGATCCTGTTTTTCTTGTTTCTAATTATTCAAGGTGATAAGGGCGATAAGAATAACCGAGTATTAATTCATTTAATATACATTACTTTCAAAACGTTGAGATTATTTTTTAAATAGTTAAACTACGATATTTCATATAATTAATGCGAATAGAAGAAGAAAATTATTCTCAAAAAAAGTTTATTAAGATGACTAAAATTTGATTTTACCTTGCAGATCCCTTTATAATAATTCTTTATAATAATTCTGCTTTTTTCAGAAACATCCGTTCGGATAGTCATTAATGTTTGCTATTTATCGAGGTAGAGAATGATAAGTAGGTAGAGCCCTTTACACTGATAATAACTTGGAAGAATTCGATTAAATTTATAAAAAAAAAAGTACGAAATTTGAAAAGAAGTGTAATTTTGCTTACATAATAGACTATGTTGATAGATGTTGATAGAAACACATTTCTACTGAAAAATGTCTCATACAAAAATTTTTAGATTAATAATGAACGCACACGTATAATGGGAGCATCGCGTTTATCTTCAAATTCATGCGAGGGTCAATTTGTAAATTTCAAATAAGAATAATTTTCATTTTCGATCACGGAAATACAAAAGAGCGAAAAATACGGGGTTCGAGTACCTATATCCATGTAATTGGAAGGAGGTCATTGTGCGCAGGTCGCAACATCCGTTAAAAATGCCAAAATTAAGCATTATACTTAAGTGATTTTATATATGTTCTAACGGACAGGCTTCAACCGCCTACATTTGAACGTAAAATTTTGCGCTCTTTTCATTTTTGGATACAATCTTGAATCGAATCATTTAAAATATTACAATCAAAGCCATTATTATACAGATCTTTTCTCAATCTGTACATTTTGTATATGAAACGTTTTTCAAATACAAAAAAAATGTACGGAATCACCTGTCAAGATTTTGCGATGCCTCGTAATGCTAACTGTAGAATTGAAAAATTGGATAATTTTCATTCCTCTAAGAAAATGGTAAAAAATCCTATATCGTGTCGTAAATTGATTATTGGGAAAAGGATCGACCATGGCTCCAGCCAATATATCGACCTTCCGAACCTTAGATTTGATTCGAATCATATATGAAATTTTTCTAGCTTAACTAAATTTTTATATTTATCCCTCAAAATAACAAAATGGCGTTTCGAAATTTGTACAACAAAAAGCCGTTTATAATACTCAAATTAATGTATATAAGAAAGATATATAGTAATGAAATTGCAAATTATATTTTGTAAAGAATATATTGAATATTGAATATTATTCGCTATATTGGTCCACAATCATAAATTTATAAAATCTAATTGCGGATACGTAATTAACGACCCTAAAAAACCCTAAGGTTGCCATCTTTGGGTCACAATAAAAAAAATTATTTTTGTGCCAAAATATTGGTGTAACGGTCCTAACGATCTCTAATGAGTAATTCATGATTTTACATGTGATATCAACATATTTATTATAAATACTATGTATCGATATAACGACATACAGAGGACTCTGCAGGTGACTCGAGCCACTTCCAAAAAAAAAAGAAAAAAAAATTACATATCCGCTATTCTTGGCATTTCTTTAATCTTTCGCGCCTAAGCCTACTATATATATATAGGTGCTACCGCATATTTTCCAACACGCATACAAACACGACCGAGCCCACGGCAAACGCACGTATAAGCGACTAATAATACAGAAAATCGATTACAAATAGAAGGGGCATTATTCACGCCCCCTCCCCACCCCGCCATCTCATAATATTCGCTTTTCTAATATATATATATAGTAAAAGAGCGATCTTGCGTCTATGCATATCAGCGGAGAAAGTGAAAAGCCGGTCGTCCAAGGCCGCCGCCGCCGCTGCTGCACGCATACGCGCTCGAGCGATATAATAATAATACTATATATATATATATCTACGTAAAAAAATGAATGAACCAACTTTTATACGTGTATATATATATATACACGATATGACCCAACGCGAAAAATTTTTCCAGCGAAGCATTAGAGAATATTATATATATGAAAACACAGCTCGCGACTCCGCCGCTTTCCCTCTCGGGCTCGATCGCGCGCGCGCGCGCGCGCTTTGCTTAACATATAGATATATGCGCGTGTATATCTATATAAACATAAATCCATACATAGAAACACAGATATAAAATTATCCATTTACCGCGCGGCTGCCGACAGTCTCGAAGGCGGACGCGGGCGTGGCGGAGCTCGACGTCACCGCGACCAGTCCCCTTGGCCAGGAGCTGCCGCTCCAGGTGAGCGGCCTCAACGACGGCGCCGAGATGATCGAGTTCTCGCCGAGCCAGGCCGGCTCGTACGCCATCAACGTGACGTACGGCGGCTGCCAGGTGCCGGGCAGCCCGGTCGTATGCGTCGCCGAGGCCGGGGGCCAGGCCCGCGCCAAGGGCCCGGGCCTCATCCAGGGCCAGGCCGGCAAGAGCGCCCACTTCGCGGTGACGGGCAGCAGGAGCCCGCCGGCGGTCCAGGTCGACGGGCCCGACAGCGTGGCGAAGCCGAGCGTCGAGGCGGGCCCGAGCCCCGGCACCTGGAGCGTGTCTTACGTGCCGAGCGAGCCCGGGGTCTTCGACGTGAGGGTGGTGTGCGCCGGCCAGCAGCTGCCCGGCTCGCCCTGGCATCCCAAGATCATCGATACGCGCAATCTGCGAGTGATCGGTGAGTATAACTGTTCATTGCCCGCGCGTACGCGAGGGCGGACGAGTGTGCGAGGTGAATTGTCGCTGTTTATGTACACAAGTGTGTGTGTGTGTTGTGTGTGTGTGTGTGTGTGTGTGTGTGTGTGTAAATAGATGGATAGATAGATGGTTTTGCAATAGAGCCGGTGTTTTTTCCACGAGCACACCGTGGATTGCATGTTCCAAAGTGACGAATTGCAGGGGGCGACGCTGGATGATAACAAATAATCTTGAAATACGAGACTGATGACGGTCAATGTGGTGAAAACAAATACATAAAGTTGCCAGAAGTCCATTTGGTCAGCACCGAGGATAATAAGTATTTACGATAAGAAAAATTAGATAGAAATTTGCGATAGAAAAGAAAATAATAATAATAATAAACCATGGAAACAGCTAGTAACTCGGTACATTTATTTTTAACAATATTTATCACCACTATCACTATCATATTTCTAAATTATTTTTTAATTAATTCCGTTGGATCTGCGAAAACGATTATTTGCAGAGCCGCATAATTGTGAACGGCAAGAACGCGCTTCCATTATTAATTTTATATTATATCTACTCTCGCACATAAAACAGTCCAGTTTAATCTTTAAGTATTAACTTAATATATTTCAAATCTATTGTGCTTTTAGTGTGAAAAGTACACTACATTTTTTCTTCTTTTTTTATAGTAAATTTATGCCTAATTTGTTTTTATTTCAATTATTTATGATCTTTTATAATTAAAAAATATGTAGATGATAGTAGAACAGTCAAATACTTTTTAATAGTTGCTAAGTTTAAAATAACGTATAGAAAATCGTTATTTCCCATGGTTGATTCCTAGGTTAATTCCAATTTTTCATTTCATCTTATCAAGAGAGGCTGTCTGTCATGCGGGTGAGTGATGTGGTACAGAGCGAGTGAGTTACAAATGATTATCTCCAAAATCAGCCCTATCGAGTTTTAGGATCAAAGGCTCTCCCATTCTGAACATATAGTCATTTATTAATTGAAGCGCAGTATTTCGCTACCATTAAATTGGTGATACTGTATAGTAAGAAAATTTGTTTATAAAAATCACTAATTTTGACATAGGGCGAATGAAAAGAGCAATAACGATTAAAAATCCGCCTAAATTTTATATCAATCATCCATTAAAGCGCGAAATATTTAGAGAAACCTCGATTGACAATCAGACTAATAAATATATGCCCATCGATCTCGCAGTCCCGTGATAATCTATAATATCAAAATCTAAAAATATAACAATTGCTAAAATGTAGAATTGCAAACATATAGAATCGATCAGCACTCTTTCGCTTGTATTCGTTATTTTTTTCCTCCAATCCGATACCAATAGAGCAATATTTCTTATAAAAGATTTCTCCTATTCTGCACAGTATACATTCGATTTAATTGGAGGGAAAAAACTTCGATCCTAAGTAATAAAATGACAGAAATTGGCGCATAGGAGAGAGTCATTTTGAAAGTGGCGGAATCCGTAATCCCGTATTCGAATGGCTCTCATCGTTTGCTCTAAACAATTTTGCTCGCATACTCTTTTGATAGTGCGAGTCTTACGTTTGGGTTCCATTAATGGCCGAGGCAATGAATTTCATAAACTGTTTTCGATCTCGGATTTCATCCATATAACGAAATAATAACTAGGTAAAAGGTATCGTTCCTTATGTTTTTGGGTAGACTTAAAGAAAAGGAATGGAAAATTGTCTTATTTATCATTTTTATGATTGTTTTTTCGACCTAAAATGCACTAACGTTAGCAGTTTTCTACCATCAATGGTGCACAAATTTTATGATCTTTAACAGAAAATTTTTAAACGCACGCTTTTCATTCCAATTAAGGCGAATATAGAATTCAAAAACCTCGGAAGAGTATGCGTTTTATCTTATTGTTGTTGTTGTCCTAAAAGTTCCTCGTTATGTTAGGATACCCAATAAATTAAAGGAATAATACCTTCGTCAGACTTATGATTTCGTTACATTCTTCTCAAATTTCGTCTATAGAAATCGTGTATTTCATTCTTAAGTCAATAAAAATTAAATTAATAAATATTTCTATCGGTCTTACAGTCTTTATAATTAAAATTAAGTAAATCTGAAAAAATTAAGTAAAAATTTAGGAAATCATAATAGATCCGCGAGAGTAATAATGAAAATAATATGATTATTAAATAATCGTAGGAAAATCTAATTCAGATCTTCTGAGTATTGCTTACATGAGGAAATAATCAGTAATGCTGACTAGGATCTAGCCTGAACTAGGAATACGTCGACTATATGGACTAGTTATACCAGTAGCTGACAAGGATAAAAAACATTTATCAATATATTTAGAATTTTTTTAATTTATTTATTTACAGTCGCATCCCCATATAGGTATTAGCGATTTAGAATTTATTTACCAACGTATGCTCAAAATATTCAGAATCAATTCGGGTCCCCCAGCAAATGATCAAAAGCTAATTTTTCAGAAATTGAAATGAATTTAATGAATAAAATGCGCTATTAAACAAACATTGCTCGCTCACTTTCCCTCAAATTTGTAGTCAGTCGTTTAAAATAACTAACAATAAAACAAAACTTTCACTAAAAAGCATTAGCCACCTCTTGAACGTAAAATGCTCTCTGTCGGAACAACTGAAAATAATAATAAATGGTTTAACAAAATTATCGTGTTTTATAATGGTTTCAAAAAGGACAACATTCTTCTATATTCCAAATACAACGTTAAATAATTATAATTATGCTTTTTCTTTTGAAATCTTAAAAGGAGATAAAAATTCCATTTATGCTCATGTATTCGTTTATAGTTGTGTATGTAGATATACTCATATATACATTTACTTTACCTTCAAAAATAAGAGATACTTATCCTTATTATTCATTGCGAATAATGTAAGATGTAATTTCTTTAAAATTAACGCGTTTAACTTTTTTATGTCATAAACTTTTATCAACCAAAAAATCTAAATAGGAGAAAGTAAGATCTCAAAAAAAAGTATATTTTACCAAAATCCATGATCAAACTAATTGCATTTTTTCATATCTTTTAAATGGCCACGGGTTTTAAAAAATAGATCGTATCAATTTTATAAGAAAAAGCCGTGTCAATAATCTACTTAAAATAAACAGGGCTTGTAAATTATTATAAAATTTAAGTAACAAATATTCGTTGAGCTTTGCCGATTTTATAAATTTTAGACTTTTGCTTTCGGGCATAATTAAAAAAAAAAAAAGTCTTGAGAATAGTGAAAGTCAAATTTTTTATCTTAAAAGTGTTTTGTGGCGGGTAAGTAAACGTATTCTTCATATTTTACAAAATATGTAATAACCTGAGTCAGAGCGATTTATCATTTTTAGTTCATCTTAACAATTTTTCTACATTTCCACCAGAGGATGGGTAAAGTTGAATAACTTTTATCAAAGTAACGAAATCGTTAGTGTTAAATTGACAAAATATAGTCAAGTGTATAGTAAAGTTTGTCCTAATTTACCTTTTCGCATGCGTGTAATAATTTCAAAGACTTTCATAAATGTTGTCAAATTTTGCGAAATGCTGGCAATTTGAATTTTTCGCGATCGGCACAAAGTTTGACAGCTCGTGACTGAGAAAAAAAGCTTAACGGAGCCGACGGATAGCACATATCTGCTGATTCAAAGATTTTCTTGGCAATTCGTCCATTATAACTTATACTGTCTCGCTGAAATACACGCGTGGACGTGGACGAAACGTTATAACGCAACGTTTACAAGAATGGTTCCATGAAAATCGCCTTGAGCCTGGACGACGCGCTAGAAAGGATCTTCGAGTTATCGGTTAATTTTTTTTTTTTTTTTGCTCTATTAGATAGGAAAGGCCATGAAAAATTGGCGAGGAACGCCGTGTACAATTCACTTGAGTATACAAAGCAGCAACATTTTCACTCGCACACTCGCGCAACCAATGACGCTACCCCCTCCCCCCCTACGCACGCAATCCCTCACAATCGACACATATATAATCATAATGATGACGATCCCATAATCAGGCGGATGGAGCGCGCTGTGCGACGAGCTCGGTCGCCTCAAGCTGTCGCCGAGCAGCAAGATCAGCTTCGACACGGCCGAGGCCGGGCCGGGCGAGCTGAGCGGCAGCGTCGGCGATCAGCCCCTCGGCTTCGAGACGACGGCCACCAACAGGCACAGGCTGATAATGCCACAGTTGCCGGCGGGCGAGCACGCGCTGGAGATAACGTTCAACGGGGCGCCGTTCCCGGGAGCGCCCAAGCTCGCCGTGGCGCAGGAGACCGAGGCGAGTGGCACTTGGTGATACACTTGACGTATTCGTGACAAGTGTGCTGTATTCAGATTTAGATTTTTGTTTTGTTCTGTTTTGTCTTTTTTTTTTTTTTTTGAGATTTATTTTTAAAACGGGCTCGAGTTTTCGTAGTTTTTCAACGCGCAAATTGTAAATTATCGTTCTATTTGGTAAACGTGTTTACGAGACAATAGATAGAGTTCGTTTATTCTAACAGTACCAAAATATTTTTCAAATATTTCTCAAAATTTTTTTGCTTGATAAGGAATTATATTTTTACAATCATTCATATCATGTATATAGCAAGAAATTAATATTTCTTTTAAAACAGTTTTGAATATTTTATATCGTTAATACACTTTTCAACGCGTTGTGGAGTGAATAGTATCCCTTTACAACACTGTTACCATTGGTAATAGTTACAATGATCAAATTACGCGAGAACTATTGAATGTGGCACAAAGACCATCTGCGCCATCTAGCGGCGAGGAATTTTTAATCAGCCATTTGATGATGTAATCTCTTATAATTTTTGAGATATTGTAATGATTTTTTCTTATATTTAATCTTTTGAAACTTTAAAAAAATTTTTGTGAAAACATTTTAATAATGTATTTTAACTCAAATTTTTATAAAAAAAATTTAGAATTTTTTTTGAAATATTTTGTGCTGCTACAGAGAATTATACAATATTCTATTCAATTGATGGTAGGTATATATATATATATATATCAATACGGAATTTCTTCTTTGATTTTAATTTGCATATGCCGTATATTATTCCACGTTTATTCACTTTTATTATAAAGTATAAGAATTTTGTATGAGAAACAAGCGCTATAAAACTAAAAGAATTGCATGATATCTTTCTTGCCCAACGTTTAAATCGTCGACGTGTATATATAAATATCATTAGTTTGAGTATAATACATTTCTTTATATGACGCAATGGAGAAACTTCTTTAGAGAAATCGCTATAAATAATTACAATGAATGTAAAATTGGTAAAGCGCATTTTTTATCGATATCTATGGATAATGATAAATATTTCTTTAGTTTATGAAGAAACTTCTGCTCATCGGAATTTTCTTTCATATTTAAAAAAAATTTATATATATATATATATATATATATATATATATATATATGTATGTGTGTATGTATATATATAGTAATTTTAATATTATCTACCATTAAGTATATTATTTGTTTTTTGTAATATTTGTAAAATATATATTAATATTATTATTTTTTCTCTATCAATTCCGTTCTTACAGTCGTCGCTGGCGCAGGACACGAGCAAGGTCATGCTAAGAGGTCGGGGCCTGACCGCTGCCAAGTGCGGTGAACAGGTCAGTTTTACGATCGACGGTTCGCAGGCTGGCACCGGAAATCCACAGGTGCAAATATTCTCGCCCTCCACCGAGGTCGACGTGACCTTGCAGCATTTAGGTAATTTGGTTGACTCTTGAAGTACTTATAGAACAGTAAAATTACAGCGAATGAATTTTAAATTGCCTCTGGGGGGGAGGGGGGCTGGGGTCGACAATTATTTCTTAAGTACCCTGTTTGGGTAGTATATAGTTTTTCTCATGAGCATTCCTTTAACTCGTAATAAGCAAATGGATGAATTGGTAGATGGGATTTCTCTAGTATAAGAGTACATCTGGAAGCTATGATCATTGCCCAGAACTGTCCCATTTTCACTTTTCCAGTGTTGGTGCTTGCACACCCTTAAAATTTGACTATTGTCTACCTTGACATAATAAGTCTCGGTCTCGTTCCGATTTGACTACTGTTCTATTATTGGATCAGAGCATTGTTCCAGTTTTTGGTATGTAGACTTTGCTAAATTCGATGGGATAAGAATATTGTCAAATACTGATAAAACAGTTTAGCATAGTCTATAGGTGTCTATACGTCCTTTACACATATATCAAGTATAGTCATTCGTCAGGTTTTGTTATTTTGCTCAACTGATGCTTGAGTAGGTCATTCCAGCACCTATTCGCCTGCACGATCGGTCAGTACGTGTAAATTGTGGACATACCTGATGGACGTTTCATGATTAAGTGTTCTCAAATAGAATCATGATGCGTTGTTAAAAATTTGTATATGTACGCGTTAAATTTACACTAAGTTAAAATTCTCAGTTCAATGCAATGTTTCTATCTTTATGAGAATTTTTTATTGCATAAATGCATGAGAATAATTATAAATAGATCTTTGCATACATAAACAAAACAGATGAACTAAATTATCATAGCAATGAAATGTATACAGATTTCAGCATTGTACATTCCACTGACCCATTATATGTCCTTTTAAGATATACATGAAGAGTAAAGCAAATTATCCTCATTGTCAATATTAACGTAGTCATTGGAGCATTTTTCGACTTCAAAGACTTCAATCTATTAAATTCAATGCAGAAATGGGTATTAATAACAAAAAAAAATTAATGAAGTTCTATTATTGAAACTTTCTATTCTATCTATGAATATGTGATTAATTAGCTAAATCTGTCGTTTCATTACTTTGTAAAAGAATTAAGAGAAGATTTTAAGAATAACGAATAAAATAAAATTTATCTGAAGAACTTGAAAGATTGAATGTGTGGTTAAATCACTTATAAATAAAAAAGAATGTACCGAAGAGCACAAGATTTTACAACGTTTTCGTACATTTTAATGAAAAATTATAATAGTATTTTATTTTGACAGATACTCTTTATAAGTTATATTATTGAAGGATAATTGAAATAAAATTATTTTATTTGAAAATAATATAACTTATCATGCCTATTAGAAATTCAATCATTCGAGATAGCCAACACATCACACATCGTTCTTGCGTATTTTGAAAAATTGTTATAAGAATTACTTGCGCAGTAATTGCTTAAGATGGCAAAACATATAATTGATCTAATATTAGTTTTCATCGCTTATCGAGACTAAATGTCGTTTTATCTTATGAAACAGCTGTAAAGCAAACAACGAATCAAACTTGTTGAGTTGAGTGACCTTTCTGTTCTATAAATTTAGATTGGTTTGGATGGTTGTTACCGTAATAACGTACATTTTTTACATGAATCATTACTTCGTGCAATCACTATATAGTACAAACCTAGGAGAATACGTTACTAGAGTAAGCAAGGTAATGCTAAGAAGGGGAACTAAGATCAGAACCTATATCTCTCTAGCGATGTTTGTTTTCAACCTATTAGGTCAAAAGAAACTTGAAGCTTGTCGAAAGAAAATGTGATTCGTATATATGCATGGTTATGTGTAGCAGGAGATGTGTCAGTGTGTGTGATCTCAGCCAATCAGTGCTGACCAATGTAAAAGATACCTGGATCAATCATTAATACGTTTATCTCTCTCTCTCTCTCTCTCTCTCTCTCTCTCTCTCTCTCTCTCTCTCTCTCTCTCTCTCTTTCCTCCCCCCATCCGTCGTGCACAGGCAACAGCGTCTATCGCGCCAGCTACACCCCTTTCAACACGGATCCCCTGCTGATGACAGTGTCCTGGAACGGCCGCCAGCTCCAGGGCTGCCCGCTCCAGATCAACGTGACCAGCGCGGCGGACGCGACCCGGGTCGTCTGCTCGGGCCAGGGACTGAAGTACGGCGTCGTCGGCCAGGAGATCAAGAGCTTTATCGACACGAGGCGCGCCGGGCCAGGTATGGCATTAAAAAACAAGTATTTGTTTTTTTTTTCGTTTTTTTTTTTTTTTTTTGGTTAATTGAAGTCGCTGGCTTTGCTGACCTAATAGTAATTAACGCGCAATGCTTCGCAATGTCAAATATATATATATATATATATATATATATATATATATATATATATATATATATATATATTGCCATGTATAGGCATCGTGAGTGACGTTAGCTTGTTGTCAAACTACATGCGAATTTTCGTCGAGTTTTCGTCCTCATTGAAGAAGTATAAATTACGTCAGAATGTATATATATATATATATATATATATATATATATATATATATGTATATGTGTGTTCAATATAAGTAGATATACTTGTAATGTCATGAGGAAGGTAAACTTGCATATTTACCAATGTAGACGACATTCTAGTCGATTGCACACGGAGCCTATTTTGCAATGGATTCCGGAAGGATTGTAGACGCAAAAAAAAAAATAATCAAAACGTCATCCACGATTAAATTTCTTAAGATCCTGTGATTGCTTATGCAATTCCATCAGAGCACATTATAATACCCGAATGAAGGATGTTAAACGGGGAAATGGAGGACAGTTTTCTTATTGTGCGAGGAAGATAGAAAATGAATTTAAAACTTTTCTATCCGGGAGCACTGATTGGGAGATCAGTACTCCCAAAAGTAACAAGTCACCGTTTGAATGTTTGACACTTGTTTTCAGAAAATAAGTGAAGTATTCTACAAAATAATACATATGCCGTTGAGAAAACAATGAACATTATCCAGAATTAAGACCTTTTTCTATTTAATACTTTTTACCGATTATGTTTAATACGTAATTCAAATAAAATAAAAATAAATTACTAAATAATAAATTCGGTAAAAATCGCACTCGTTGTTTTTATTTCCGTTTCATTTAATAATTAGTCATACAATATAAAATTTCATATTATAATTAATAAAATTTTAACAACAAGAACACTACTTCTGCTGTCTAGCCTCTTTTCCAACGAAACCAAATCTATACTGTCAACTGTAAATTTCGTCCTCGTAGTACGAAGATCGCAATTTGATGTGCAGTTACAGGGGAGCGCGATATGCGATCGCAGTAAATCATAACATTTTATCTCTCCCTCGCTCTCTCCCACTATGAGAAAATTGTCGTCCACGTTTGAATGCGGCATGCTGCCTCCAAGTCCATATGCGTTAAGGCAATTCTATATATATATATAAATATTCGCAAGGTCAGAGCGGCCGGCGACCTCGTAACCTTTAATTTAAGCACTTTTATACGATCCGAACCCTCGCATTGACGTGCGCGCACGCGCGCGCACACACACACATCTACATGCATTCGAATTCGCACGGTCAGGTGAGCTGACGGCCCACTGCGTCGGTCCGCACAAGGTGGCCTACTGCGAGCTCTACGACCACGGCGACGCCACGTTCACCCTGAACGTGAAGCCGCAGGAGGCCGGCAGGCACGCCCTCACCATTAAGTACGCCGGCGAGCACGTGGCCGGCTCGCCGTTCAACCTCAAGGTCTCCGGGGCCCCGGACGCCTCCAAGGCAAGTATCTTACGCGCACCCTCGCATTGTCACCTGTATTACCGGTGTACGGAGTATAAGGTGGTGACGACCTGCGGTGCGTTGTTTGCCTGCCTCGCTCTCCCCCCCCCCCCCATCACCAACCCCTCACTTTTCTGTTTCTTCCTCCTTTTTCGACGGCACGGATTTTCCGTTGGAACAATTGATCTGCCGAGGCGGGCGTGAGGGCGATAAGCGATGCGACGGATTGGTCGGTATTCGTGTATAGAATCTGTTTTTTCCGGGAGGGTGGGAGGGGGGGTGTTATATTTTCTCAAAATGTACAATACGTGTATAGGATGAATAAATAATATAATACGGTATAAGTGGCAAATGTTATTGCTCTGTCGATCGTGACTCGAAGAAAAAATCTCTCTGGATTATCCTAGAAATAATAACGGAAGGTTCAATTACGAAATCTCTGAACTAAACTTTATGAAATTCCGATTTTATATTAATGTCTATATTCATATTAATTGATTATATATTAAAGATATTTTTATAAATTCATTCGCCTTTTTTACTTTTTTTTTTTATAAAAACCGAAATAATTATCGAGCAAAAAAATAGTTCCGGCACTTATTTTAGTAGGGAGAGCGGCAATACGTGTTTTTATAATGAGATTTTAGATAATTACATAATGAGCCTTATTAAGATTGATCAGATTTATTTATTCATTTAATAGTTATAGTAATTTACATCAAAATGTACATAACCATTACTCGACCGTCGAAAAGCATTAAAAAGTCAGTGAACAAACGGTTGTCTCTTCGTTATATGTTTAACAATTTATAAAATTCTGTTATTTCTCGAAAATAATCTGTACACCTTTGATTAAAAATTAAATATCTCTGTTTCGAAAAATAGCACGTTTTATTGTCGTTAAATCGCCAAAAGTAACCATTGTTTATCCAATTTTTTTCCTTTTTGTCTATCGAATTGAAGCCGTAAAATTTTGACTTGACGTTTCAACGAAACAGAAAATTCGTATCACAGTATTTTTGAGACTGCCCTTCATTAATTTAAAGCGAAAGATAAAATAAAGCCTGTTTCTTTTTTGTTTTCAATTCAAACTTTAACAAATCCCATTTTTGAGACGATTTTTTTATGTAGCCAATTTCGAATATTAAAAAAAAAAAAACAAAGAAAAATTATGAAGAATCATTGCCATATTCTTTATTATACTCGCAGTATTTAATTAATAACGTCTGTGAAATTTTAAGTCTATTTTAAGTAAACGTTAACGCCTACGAAATTTTAAATTAAGATCGTGAGACGGGGATTTCAATAATCTCTAAACTTTAAGAATAGAGCCTCCGGGATTTCTCTTTCTTTTTGCTTTGGATGGGAAAAGAGCGGTCTCTAAAGTGCCTCTAAACGACAAAAGGGAGATTGGATCAACGATGATTTGAGCAAAAGTATATATTTATATAGTATTCGTATAAACACAGTTCAAAACTAAAAAAAAAAAAAAAAATTAACGCCTTATACAAAAGCCTTCTTGCCATTTTCCATTAACCCTGTCCTAAAACTCGTCCCTCGCCCTTTCAAAATCTCAGCGCGAAAACTTCCACGCCTCTATGTGAGAAAAGCGCCGAAAGAGTTGGACAACGTAGATGCGGAATCCCCCCCTCCCCCCCCCATCCCGCTCCCCGAAAAGACAACAAACCGCAGGGCGCCTAATATAGCGTATATGACGCCCTTTTAATTCTCTGTCTTTCTTTCTCTCTCTCTCTCTCTCCCCGCCCCATCCCCTTTCTCACGCGCCACCGACCGAACGGCGAAATCGTCACGCGCAACAGGTGCGCGTCTACGGCCCCGGCATCGAGCACGGCGTCCTCGCCACCTTCCAGTCCCGCTTCATTTGCGACACGAGGGGCGCGGGCGCGGGCCAGCTCACCGTGCGCGTGCGCGGCCCCAAGGGCGCGTTCAGGGTCGAGATGCAGCGCGAGACCCAGAAGGACCGTATAATACTGTGCCGCTACGACCCGACCGAGCCCGGCGACTACAGGGTCGAGGTCAGGTGGGCCGGGGTCCTCGTGCCCGGCTCCCCGTTCCCCGTCAAGATCGTCGACACCCAGGACGAGTTGTTGATGCTGACGCAGGTACGTGGACAAGCTCGGGCGCGCGTATCTGTGTATATATATATATATATATATATACACACCTATATATGTAAGTAGATAGACGGGGCGATAGATAGGCCATTAGATACTGCTAAGGTGCAAGCAGGGCCGGGCTAGATCGACACGAAGCCCTGGACCATTTGTAAGAGCGAGGCCACTCTGAAAAATGCTTTTTAACCTAGCCCTTCAATAATATATATATATATACGTACACACCAGGGAGGAAAAAGAATAACAATACCTTTTCTATACATTTTTGTAGAAAAAACATAGAATTTATGTTTGCCATCGCTTTTAAACGTTGTTTTTATAACATTTTTAAAATCAATCTAATGCTTTTCTGTCAGTAAATTCTTAAGATCTTTTTCGATGGCTAATTTCGCTAAAGAAAGCTACATATTCGTTCGATCCAGGTTCTTGAGTATTTTTAAAATGAAAAAGAATCTGTGAAACGCGCAATTCGTTATGGAAATCGTTACATATAAGTCATAAACTATATAAATATTATATTTCATTTTCTACGTAAGACTCGCTATATCCCATACACTAATATCACCTTTTTTATTTCTATTTAATTTTAGATTAATATTCAAAATTCTAATCTTTTCCAGTTTATTTTGCTACTAAATATAAATATATTTTTTGAGCTTCTCTTATATCCACTAAAATAAAAATCTTATCGACTATTGATGATTCTACGAATTCGATCGAATAAAATTGCAACATTGAAAATAGCTATTAATAAGTTGGTTATGAAAAATAATGTGAAAAATAATCGGACGCGAAAAGAAATACACTTTAATCAGACACTGACGCGCACGCATTCGAAAAAGTTTCGATTTGGGATATTTATGAAAAAGTCTATAGTAATATATCATGATAATTGAAAAAATTCTGGCATAATTAGGAAAAAATTGCCAATTCGTGATAATTTGTCCCGAAAATTTACCTCGAATTTTATTTCCGCAATCAAAGTTTGAACAACTTTGCAAAAGTTGGTAAAACACTGTTTTAAAGTTACCGCACTTTGACAAACTTTGCCGAACTTCACTAAACCTAAGCAAACTAACAATCTTTATCGAATTTTCAATATTTGGTCAAATTTTACTAAATTTTGATAAACATTGTTAGACTATAAATATCTCAATTCGACAGATTTCGGAATGCTGGGCAATATTTGGTAAAATATGGCAAGGAGCTTGGTAAAATTTGGTAAAATTCCGTACAGATTGTGAAAATATTTTAAAAAATGTTTATGAAAAATTAGTAAAGTTTTCAAAGACTTAAAACAATTACTCTACAATTGTAGAAATAAAACTTCGAGCGAAATTTTCGGAATATTATCAAATATTGTCAAAGTTTTTCTAATATTGCCAAAAAAAAAGCTTAGAGCACTGTTGTATATATGCATCCTCTACATTTCTACTTTGCTAATGTCGTTTGGTATAATTAAAAAGCGTGCATCGTCTCAATCGAATCGTATGTTCGCAATACATCGTCGGGAATGAAAAAATTACAATTAGAATTGTCAAATTGTTTTTCTTTAATTAATCTGTACTTTTCGACGAGATGACCAGATGAACCCGTCCTGTCGTTAATAAAAAAAATTCAATTCGATGTAACACTATATTGACATACGGTAAACATATATTGAATTATTTTCCATAAACGTAAAATATTTTTTTCATTTATAACGCAATTGCTAAAGTTTAATTCTAATGCCGGTGTCTTAAGAATTCAAACTTTACTGTACGCAAATTTTTTCGATTTTTAATTTTATAAAAACCTGTGTATAGCTGAAAATGGAATGCGCTAATGATATATTTATTTAAAATTGATCATTTTTTTCAAAAAAGATGATAATTTAAGAAGATTTTTATTCCTATAACAGCTAAGTTTAAGTAATCCTTTTGTCAAATGATCAGTTTATCTATTCACAGGACATTTATTTATTATTGTCGATAACTTTTATTGACACATATATAAATGACTATTTCTACCGATGTCATAAAAATAGGTAGTCAGCCATATTACGATTATGGTAAACAAAGTGTAGCTCTGTAATTTTTTAATTATAGTAGATTAGTCTAGAATTCGTAAGATAATAAATCGATTATCTTTCAAATTATACATTATAATCCTATTGCAACAATTTAGTAATATTCAATAAATTTCGAATAATAATTGTAATCATAATTACAGGGCATTGATACTTGTGCAACAGGCCATCATACTATTACGTCATGGAGAGGATCGCAAGCAATATTGTAAGAATATTGTAAGGATACGTATAAGTTTATACAAAAAAGAAAAAAACTGTTATCACGTTAGAAGAAAAAAACTAATAATATATATATATATATATACATAGAAATATATTTTATTGCGCATATTGTAATTTGTATAAATGTCCTTTAATGAAAAGGAATTTTACTAAAGCCTTCTTTTTGATAAATTCATACATGATATTTGTAAGAATAGTCATTTAATTGAAAATAATTCAAAAGAACACTTTGTAAAAAAAAAGCAAAAGCAAAAATAAATAACATATAACGTGCATATTTAATATACAAAAAGTAATAATTTATTTTTTATTCTATTTTTTATTTGTAATATTGTAGAAAGAAGTATGTAATGAATATATACATATATCTATATGTTCGTTAAAATAAATCATCTTTTCAAATTAAAACGTTCGCTGTTTTAATGTTTTTTTTCCCTACTAAAATTAAGTTTATTTAAGTATAATTAATCTATGATCGAAATAGTATAAAAATATATAAAATTATTTAATCAATAAATGCAAACTATTTGGTAGTTTAATAATTTTAAAATGAACTATGCCCTGCTACGTACCTATTGAATATTCGAAAGGGCAATCGGAAAACAATTATGAAAACCAAGCTTATTTTTTTGTTTTTATGTCACGATAGAGGACCAGAAATCAATTGTTTATTATAGTTATCGTAAGAAGTCTTATTAAACCGAGGCACTATTGCTACGTTCATTTACTACTTTCGTTAAAAATCATCGAATAAAATCGAAACACTTACGGAGGTCGCTTGCAAACTGAAATTGATAAAAAAAAAAAAAGCTCGACGAGTAGAAATTCTTCATCCATACGGAAAATCGATCGATCTACGAAATTTCACATCGCGAATTTCTGAAATTTGAACGAAAAAATAAAAAAAAAAAACCGTGCATCGCGCAACACGGGAATAATTCGACGTCATTACTCCTACACGGATTTTCAGGAGGGAACACGAGAGGACAAGTCGGAACTTGCGTCGGACAGACAGCCGTAAAGCATATAGATGCCGCGAGGATTGGAGGAAAAGTATCATAAAGGAAGAAAAGCAGACACCAAAGAGATGAAAAATATAACGATCCATTGAGGATGAGATCGATGCTTTTGTGCATCTTTCAAAATCGTTCCATGTGTTCCATGTGCGGGAGTGTGGCATAATATATATAAAGAGAATCGGTGAAAGAAGCCATTGTAGGACACAGGGAATTTTTGTAATATAGATCGTGGATGCGCATGTTTACATTATAATGGATTACCATTTCTTTAATGTTTGAAAAATATATGGCTATAGTTTTATATATATATATTAAAGTAGGCTCCAGAGACTACAGGACAACCAATGTATTGACGAAGCAGAGGAGCTTCTTGAATGCTTGTCGTTATAACGAAATTGTTATTAATGTAATTTAAAGTCAATTCTATCCAATAGTACAGTTTCAATAACAGTTCTATAAAATTATTAAGGTTGCATACCGTTTGATATGTACCATAAATTTAATTTATATATAGTTTTTACGGTGTTAAAAGATTGTTAAAATATTATTAAAAAGAAAGGGCTGAATTTTTATGAGATCTATAACTTTCGTTTCAACATATGTAATTTAAGAAATGTTTCGGATTGATCAAGAAAATTCGAAAATTCATAGTTTCTTAATTGTTTGTTTTTTGGTTGTTTTTTTAAAATAATTTTTGCTTTAAAAATTTCATTTCTGGTAAAAGCTACAACGAGATCTGTAAGCAGCGCTACGAAAAAGTATATGTATATAAATTAAGCACTTTTTAACAACAACAATTACGAAATTAAGTACGATAGTAATTTGTAATAAAGTAGCTTAAGAAGTAATCGCTATGGTCAAAGGTAAGGAACGATTTTTTCATTTTCTTAAAATTTTCAAAACATTAATTCAATTATTGTGAACAATATGCACCCAATAGTTAGCTTACAATATATTACGTCTATTTTATGTAATTGAAATTAATATAACATATACAGTTATTTTCCGTTTTCAACATTTTTGATTCGAACTTTGCCCTGCCGAACAGCCAATGTTTCTGGCGAACTTTATGATCGATATTTTTCCCTTACAGATGATTAACGAAAGATCGTCGATTATGTCACTACGAAACCGAGTGATCTAATAATAGCCATGCTGCTTGGGGGAAAATTGCTTCGCCCGATAAAAAAAAAAAAAAAAAAAAAAAAAAATGAACCACAAAAGAGCCAACAAGAGGATGTATTAAAATATTCAATCCCGAGACGCGCAAACGAGCCGAGGAAAGATAAGTACATACCTACTACAAATTCCGGGCAAAAGACCAGGGGCCAAGTTTTCCGTTCTCATTAGCGGCTCTCCCATTGACGAAGTAAACGAGCAGAAGAAAGAGGGAGAGAGGTAGGGATGGAGAGAAATGAAAGAAAAGCTTCTCTTCCCAGATAATTAAGCGATTGTCGCGATTTGTCGAGAGATTGACCCCGGTGGCTTCTTATGCACATATATATATATATATATATATATATATATATATATATATATGTTTATGTATCGTATACAAGTAGCGCGCGGTGTCATCATCCTCATCAGGCAGAAGCCAGACAGAAGTTCCAGGAACTAAGCCGCGGCTCCCCTCCGTGCCCGACTCGCTCGGCATACGCATCTATATATCGCCTCGTCGGTCGCGGATATATGTGTCATATTATATATGCATATATGTGTATGAGCGCGAATGTGTCTACACGCACGTGTATGCCTATATACGTATATGGGAGGCAGAGAGCGAGCCGTCAAGGCCGGGCGGGCGGCCAAGCACGTATATAATACTTACATATACACGGTCGCCCATGGCGCGGGTGGGATTTTTTCTCGCCGACGATGGGAGGGGCGGGTGAAAAGGAGGCGAAAAAGAATGGGATAAAGGAAGAAAAAAGAGATTGAGCGTGAGAGAGAGAGAGAGAGGGGGGAGGGAGGGGGTGGAAAAAAGTCCCGCGGAGCGCCGAGGGAAGGAACAGCTGCTGGCTTTGGGCACAATTTCTGGACCCTTGGTGTCTATCTCGGTCGACCGACAGAGCCCCCGATGGAGAACACTGAGAAGGAGATCTTCGCACTCCGTCTCTCTTACTCTCTCTCTCTCTCTCTCTCTCTCTCTCCCACTACCTCCCGGGAGAAGAAGGGCCTACCTCGATCCCCGCGCACCCCCATTGTTGCCGCTCGGTCTCCACCATCCAATCGCGCAGTTATGTATTATGCCTGTATATATATATATATGTGTGTATAAATGAATAAATCCATAATGCGCGCGGACCTTTGTGAAAATCGTCTCTTTCATCCTCGACACACACATGTATATATATATATATATATATATATATATATATATATATATATATATCCCTACTACACTACTCTTCCGAGTCCAGTACCGTCAGACGAGAGGAACCGGTCCAGTCGATCCCCGCTATATGTAGATATACATATATTCTTTTCGCGTTTCTTTCTCTCTCTATCTCTCTCTCTCCCTCTCCCTAGAGAGAGCCTGCCGGATCTACCCGTGTTTCGCCACATAATGCCCGGGGCTCGCACCGTTGTTTTCCCGGTAGACCGGAGGTACTGCACCACGGGGCCAAGAACCGCGCGCGACTCCTCGCACTTTTTCCCGATCGGCGTGGGCGGGGCCGCGAGGGGCGGAAGGGGAGGGGTGGGAGGGATAATGGAGGAGACAACGGTATATAATATATATATATATATATATATATATATATATATATCGCTAAACCGTGCGCCCACGATGCCGCTCGACCTGGCTGGATGCCGCTTTCGTAACGAAGCGCGCGCATTGTACGGAGGAACGAGTCGGGGAATAAGTGGCTAGCTGGACGTGGGGGAAAGGGGGGGGGGAGAGCGTCTTTCGTATATAAGTGTCAGAGAGCCGGCTTTTTTCTCGCTCGTTACACGCGTATGTGTGTACATGTGTACGAGGATGCACGGGGGCGTCGGAAACGCCATTATAACTCGAGAGATCTTTTGAAAGGACGCGTTAGGGAACGATGAATTACATAATGTGGATTTGCGCTAAATTGAGGGAATAGACGAGTTGGATTGTGACATCGGCAACGATCGTGAGACGATCTAGGAAATTTGTTTTTTGTTTTTTTCTTTTTTGTTTGTTTGTTTATTACTTTCACTAACACACTAAAAGCACAAAACGCATACGCCATAAGTTGATACAGAATTTTGTGCATAAAGATCGTTGATCGTTTGCGCCGTGAAATTTGCGCGAGCGAACGGGACGCTGAATCTGAACTTGCCCCAGGAAATGTCGAAGGACGTCGCGGTTTTTGAAAGCCGAAAAGGGACGAAGGGCAATGGTCGAGGCAAAAGTGTACCATTTGCGATAGTTGGAAGGTGGAAGCCAATCGAAGTGAAAGAGGCGTAATAAGGAAACTTGTCGAAAGTTCAAGATCGATGTACATTCATCTCTGTAGTAATACATAAATGTTATAATTACCTGTTCATCCATAAATACTCGGCGAATAATGTGTTTCCCAACTCCCTCCCGATACGTTTAGCCTCTTTCGTTTTCTTCTCATTCTTCTACAGTATGTTCTCGCTCTAGATCCCCGCTGCTCTACTCCAGAGTCAAAAATTTATCATCCTTGTTGAAAACGACCGGCGGAGAAAGGGAGTTGGATGGAAAAAACGAAAGCGGAGTTTATTAAACGAATTGTTTGAGACAATTATTTCAGTGAACCAATGGCTGTAAGTTCCGCATGATAATGTCTCGATTTTGTTCATTCAGCGCGTATTTCTTGACGCAGTCAAAGAGTTACCAAAGTATGCCTACGCGTAGATTGGCACGTAATCTACGTACCTATGCAAAATCCCGACAATCCACGTAATTCCGTTAGTTTGGCGAAATTTTTATTTTCGCGTAGGCGCCGCCCCCCCCCCGCCCCTTACTCGGATTGTTCCCGCGTGGATTTGCATACGCACATTGAGCGCCGTAAGGCGTCCGATACGAAAAACCAGTCGAAAATTGGGCGACTTACGGGAAAAAGGGGCGTCTCGACCGACGATGGGAACTGATTACACGTGAGCAGGCGCGACACGTCACGATCGAACGAATGACCGGACCGAGAGACGTCCTGGAAATCTCCAATTTTTAACAAAAGACATAACGAATCGAACGGAAAATTTTAGGTGATACTACACTAATAGAATATAAGTGAGACTGTCCTCGTTTATGCCCACATCTTAAATTTAATATTTGCCATAAATTTCCGATGTTTCCAACCCTTCCAGTTCATATTCAAGGACTAAACACGGGCTAATAAAGTCAGATTGTACTTTACTAACAAGAATATAGAGTATTTTGTTTTTATTGTCTTAACTTTTCATTTAATGTCAATTTATTAATTATTTATTTTAGTATTTATTTTAGTGTTTTCCATTTCAGATTCTACGAGGGTTATTATAACCAGGACAGTAAGATTTTTATTATATCAATTCGGTATATTATTGGATAAAGATCGAAGAGCGATAAAAATATTCAGTAAATTCGTAAACTATAAGTAATATCTTAGCGATTCAAAGAATTGTCTAATAAAAGATATATAATTCTAAATTTTTAAAAGTATCGTGAGAGAGAAAGAAAGGAAAAGAGAGACGGGCAGATAAAATAGAACTCGTGTAACAGAAGAGTCGATGGTTTGACAAATGAAATTTTTATTAATCGATCAATTCACATTTCCACTTCTCACATTCAATTTATAATGTTCTAATGAAAAAAAAAATATATGAAAATTGATTTCATGCAAATGTGTATGAATTTTCAGTTTTTAATGAACTCCAAATAATGAATGCTTCAAGTACATGAACATTATAGATTTCATGTACTGCTTTATTTCGTTTAAAATTGTGCTTAAAAAAAAAAAATTATTATTTTCAAACAGACTCCGGGACGATAATTTTGCCAAAGTGCTATACAGTATTGTCTAAAACGTTCGAAACGCTCATATTGATATATAATATGAGCGTATTGTCGTTGTCCCTATGCACCGCCCCCATAAATATATAACGCATACACAAACGTACACACATACACACACACACATTCACATATTTGTATATATAATGAAATTAAATCGACGAGATTGAACGGAACGACCACTGCCGCACCGCGCCGCCTGTCTATAGTGCCTCCGTTTTTCACTTTGTAATATATATATATATATATGGTACCCAGCCAGTCCGTTCCGCGCAATGCAGTGCAGTTCCGGTCTGTCAAATCTCGCAGTGCCCGCCGCCCCGACAGCTGTCACACTGGTCACACGCAGTTCCTTCTTTTCTCGCTTGCCCTTTTTTTTACCGTTTCTCTCCTGCTTGCTTTCTGTCCTTCTTTTTTGTTTCTTTATTTTTTTTTTTTTTTTTTTTTTTTTTTTTTAATTTCGCTCAAAACACTTGTCACAATTGAAATTTAGAAGAACGCGCGCGCCCCCCGCGCGTTTCGAATTACCGCATGACGATTGGGGTGGCGAGAGTGCGTAGCCTTCCCGCACTCTCTCTCTCTCTCTCTCTCTCTCTCTCTCTCTCTCTCTCCTCCCTCTCGTCCGATGCCTTTTCACGCCTAGTAATAAAGAAACCTATGTATATAATATATCTATATACATATATATCTATATATATATATGTATGTATATATTTATAGAGTTTGAGAGCGAGGAGGGGGAGCACATTATCGAATCGAAAGCCCGTATCTCGCTTTCTTTTGCTTGTTTTTTTTCCTTCTATTTTTATTCTTTTACTTTCTCCTCATTTTACTTCGATCTTCGGCCTAATACCGCGTACTTATTGCGCACATGTAAAAGCGAGACACCGTGTCGTTGCGCCTGGAAGAAAGCTCGGGGGCTGCCTGTTTTACTATCGCGACACGGCGGTCGGGGGGAGTGGGGGGGGGGAGGTGGATTGATGTATCCTCTCGGCCGTGTCGACGCGGGCGCAGAGATCCGATGCTCTTATGTACTTCTCGCTCAATCTCTCCCTCACGCTCGTAAACCGGTAATGCTCGACATTACACACGCACACACACACGCGCGCGCGCGCGCGTACACGCACTATAGGCGGGGCTTCCCGCACACGTGATATTATATAGACCACCGACGCGCGCCGATTTATTATTTGAGTAATGGACGAAATCGATTATTAACTCCGGGCAACAAAAGGGCACGACGATCCGTTATACGTCGAGACTATATACGCGTACACATATAAGGGCGCGCGTGCACGTGTATGTATGTGTGTGTGTGTGTGTGTCTGTGTATAGAAAATCTGCCGAGGTCTCGTTTCTTGCATTCATGTTATGTATACTGACACTTCATTTTTGAGCGGACGTTTTCTTTGTACGTTCCATTTATATATTGTTCCCGAACTATATGAATAATTTATGGTATGGATTCTAATTAAATTGCTTGGATTTTAATATATTCACGTGGCATATTGCTATACATTCGTTATTTTAATTAGAATTATTATACGATCGTCCGACAATTCCTTACAATACAGTCGGCACAACGTATTTAAAAAATGAATATTATACAAATAATAAATTACAATATAAAATTTTATATTGACGATTCGAAAGCTGCAACATATCGTTTAATTAAGATCGCTTAATCTTCCTTGAACATTTTACAATAATCATTTTTCTTTATAAATATTTTCGTATAAATTTATCAAGTTTCAAAATTGATAATTTATATATATATATATATATATATATATATATATATATATTAGTAAAAAAATTAATATTTTTTTCTTTATTCATATTCTTATTCTTAGTCAAAAATTTTGCCAATACCAACGCAAAACTATGGAATTTAATATAATTGGTATGAAAAATTTTCTTACGCCTATAGTTTCACGCTTATATATCCAATGCATTCTCAGGCCTCGACGATAATTGGCCATTAATATAACATTATTGTAGGGATATAGCTCGAGAAGTCCACGATGATCGGAATAAGTTAAAATTTAGACGTAATCCTTTAAAGCAACATCAGTAATGCGGCGCAGAAACGCGACTCGAACATAATACTTGTACATCGAAGAAAGGATTCTTAAGCCTGGAATTCTTTTCATTGAGCGTGTGTGTGTAAATGTATATATATATATATGTATAAGTATGGTTCTGTTTCTCGGGCTCTGCCTTTCCACCTCTCATCCCTAGACATAACACCCCGCGATTTCCAAGCCAACTTTATTCAGCTTTGTGTACACTACGGTCACTCGTCCCCTTGGCGCAGGCCGTTACTGCGGCTTTCACAAAGCCAAAAGGACATTTCCAAATGTCAAGAAATCCTTCGTCAATCTCTGCCCGCTTTACGTATTTCGTGTGTCTATGTGTATTAGTAATGGATCCTTTTCATTAGGAATCGCCGACGTGGACAAATCGACAATTATAATTAACAACTTGTTATAGTTATTTCATCAGCGAAAAAATTTTTATCGCAAACTCGCTCTTTCCGAATGGGCTCTGTGTGTGTGTGTGTGTGTGTGTGTGTGTGTGTGTGTGTGTGTGTGTGTGTGTGTGTGTGTACTTTCATTTGTAATTTTTGCTTGAAAAAAACGTCCTTATTTCCACGGGGTTCGTGGCGAACGAATGACACGATCAGCAAATGTAATTACTTGTTGGAACTATTGTGAAGTTGACCGAAGATAATGCAATATCGTTGCGTAGGTGAAACGATCGAAATATATCGTTGGGCCATGATCACTGATACTTTCGAATCACATGGCTTTTAATCGGAAACATTCAACTTGATATATCTTTAACGCGTCGGTTTAACTGCAAAGCCCGAAATCTGTATAAACGAACCGTCATTTTTCATTCCCTGTACTCGCGCGCCGTAGAGACTTCTAAGCCTTTGTGTATGAAAGGGTCGCGGGGGGGGGCGGGGTGAGAGTACGACCGGTGGCCTTTTTTTCTTCTTCTTTTTTTAAATCAAACGCTCCCGTTGCCGACTGATTGATCGATCGTCGATTAATCGATCCCGCGGCGACGAGTGCGTACGCGCACGTGAAATCACGATCGGGCGAACACCGACCCGCGCGAGTTGCTCGTTTATATATATATATATACGATCAAATGGGATTGGAGCGGCTGATCGAGCATCGCCACCGCAGATTGAATTGTGCTCGGCGGAATACAATGCGCAAGGGTGTTCGCATTGACGCGTAAGAGAATAGGGGGTTGGGGGGGGTCGGGGGGTCGTCGAGAACTGTTCGGCTTTGATTGTCTGATGCCTGATTTTTTGCTGCAAGACCGACTCGTTTTAGATCTTGCGCAGGCACAAATTATCGATTCGAGGAACGAAAAGTGCAAAGCGCGAGGGACTCGCTGGATTTTTGCTGCTCGCTCCGTTCTTATAATTAAATACTGGCGTCGCGCGCGATAGCGCTAATTGCACACGTTAAGTTTGAAGTTTCTTTTCCTTCTAACGAAGCGTGTAAAATATCGAAATAACCACATGTCGCGATGTTATTTGTCATGATGATGTTGCATTTGATGCGTCGTATAAATCACGATAATGTGCAGTAGTTTTTTTTTTCAATATGTTTTTTTTTTTTTTTTTTTTTAAATTATTTCATTCGGATTGGCATCACACTACATTGGACAAACAAACAAGAAACTTTAAAAACTAGAATAAAGGAAGGTAATAAGGATCGTAGCAATCATAATAATTACAATGAAACGATCTCCGAATTATATCAGTCGTCGTGAAAAATTTGAAGATAGCGCACTGACTGGGCAAAATCAAAAATTTTAGACATTAATAAGAATTATTGTAATATGTTAGACTTTTTCAGAAACGCCTGTACATGCATGTTTAAATAATATAAGTAAAAAAAAAGAGATACAGAAAAATTACCATATATATGCTGAAAAAGGTAATTTCTAATATCAAGTAAATCATTTTCTTAAATTAAGAAAATATTCATTAAATGTACGACGACGCGGTTTGATTTAAAGGAATCTAATAAATACTTCCTTCATTTACGAAGATACTCGCTCAGCTTGAGAAAATAATTTACCTAATACGAAACAAGAAGACATTTACTCAATAACGGGCAGTTATTTTTGTCAGTGATGAGGAATCGGAATTGATTCTGATACATGCGCAGCAGATCCTCTACTGGGAATATAATCTTTATAATCGACTCAGTTATTTCTATAGTCGCGCAGTCGTGTAATAGCCATGGCATTGGACATTATTTGTGTATATGACGAGTGTTAAATCTGAAATGTCGACTTTTCAATTATTCTCATACATTGATGTGTACAATTTTTTAAATAATAATTTACCGAGAAATTCCAATTTTTCATTGTATAAATAAATTTGCTGTATGAATTATTTTAGTTTTAAAAATGGCCGTAAAGAACATTCTATTATGATAAAATTTATAAACAAAACTAAAAATTTAACGATAAAGGTCATCGATGCAATCGTCGTTTTTTTTTACATACGAAGCTGATCTGTATATTTTTGTCACATGACAATGAGATCCTTGTTTGCACGATTGTACATAATAATCCATCTTTGTAGATACTGATAGTAGTGCTTTTAACTAGCAAATTTTCAATTTTACGTGAAATTTAATGATATATAAATATATATATAAATATATATATATATCAAGGTTAATCTATTGCTTGTTGGCTATTATATATCCATTATTCTCCCGACCAATGTCAATTTTCTTCTCTACGTTTCACTAAAGATTCATTGAGCTGCGATTGTCCGACCTTTTTCTTCTTCATCATCTTCGCGTCCTCTAACAGTCTGAAAAATCGAACTGGAAAACTGTCCAACATTGATCCGTCCACGTACTCCGGATGCCCGCTGTATAGCTTCGCGAGACACGAGCGCGCCTTCGCAAATTCGAAACAAATCCCCGACTTATCCATTCGCCGCTGCGTTACGGTTTGGTTGGATTTTGCGTTATTTCTTATCGTTTCTAAGACTACTTTCTCGGACATATTATTTCTGCGCACAATTTGTTTCTACACACCGTCGGATACGCTGGCCGTATGCGAGTCGACGAGGGCGAGTGTAGCAAGACACGATCGTCTCGCCGGCCGCAAAGGATTTCCTCCGATTTGTTATTGAGAAGGAAGAAAAAAATATTCACAATTCCGGACGAAATCCTCGAATTCCGTCGGCTCAATGCGCGAAGAACGGCCTTCGTGCGCACCCGACGCCTCGGCGACGCGCGACGCCAACGACTGACAAATGTGCATTTTGAACATGGGGACAAATCCGCGTTGTTCTTGTTCGCTTCGTTGGTCGGCAGCGCGAGGAAGGATGGAAAAAAAAAAATTCTCCGTAAGGCCAGGAAACAAGAGTAATGGGAGGCCGATCGGTTGGACTTGCGACAGAAGCCGAGGGCCGAAGCATAGCTTTAAAACGAAAAGTTTTCATTACGGACCCCCGCGCACTCTCGCGTGATGGTCCATCAATCACGCAGCCTCTCTCTCTCTCTCTCTCCCCACCCACCCCTCTCTATGTCTCTTTGTCACCAGGACCTCACCACGCGCGCGTATTATATACATATATGTGAGGAATCATTGATTTACGAGCGAGTTTTTCCCGAAAATCTATATATATATATATATCTATAGACCCGTCGAACCGAGCGACACATGTATAAATAATTAATCCTCGCTTCTTGGGGAGGGGCGGGGAGGGGTCAGTTTGGCGAATTTACGAGGGCAAACAAGACGCGGTCGCGGGAATGAAGTCGCCTCCCAGGGCGACCATAACGCTATTATTATTACAGCAGCGGACGGACGAACGGACGGACAATTCGCGGTATATATGTATACATACAGTGTATAGCTTTTTAGCTTTACATATAACGTATATATATATATATCAAGAGCGATGGGGGAGGAGGGAGCCCGCACCTCGTTAAGTAACCGGATACGCGATAAATCCACATCGGTGCGCTCGATTGTCCGAGCGTCCGAGAGCGAGAGAGAGAGAGAAAGAAAGAGAGGCAGGGCGACCGGGAGAGGTCCAGCAAATGTAAGAGCTATGCGATGTCTCGGACAATGCGCGCAATTATTATTGCGTGTTTGCGGGGGCCAACTGTCGACGCGGTCCGGAGAGCATATATATATATATATTGGTTGAGTTATACATATGTAGGTGTATATACGTATAACAAGATCGCGAGGGGCGCGAGCGCATAACGCGACGGGACTGCGAGTGACCATCGTTGCGATATCGCTCTCTCTCTCTCTCTCTCTCTCTCTCTCTCTCTCTCTCTCTCTCTATATATATATATATATATATATATATATATACATGGACGCTGACCCGTACCGCGGCTCCCGATTCGCACCCCCCCCTCACCGTCCCCCCTTTGTATACATACGGCGCAAGTGTGCCGAGGTGCGCGCACGTGGCCCTTTCTATCTGCATGTATATTGTATACCTATATGTAGGCCATTGAGACGGGACGCGAACGTCGTCGTTTGTCGGCGGCGGCGGACACGTCAAAATTGCTTTTATCAAAAACCACATCGCTACATTAATGTATGCATTATATTCCGTCTAACGTGATACTGGGATAGGCCGGTTTGAACGGGGACTCTGTCTCTCTCTCTCTCTCTCTCTCTCTCGGCGCAAGGTCCGATCGCCCAGTGAGAATGTTTCGGGCCGTGTGCGCGCGCATACGCGTGAGGTGAGCTGCCGCTCGGTTCGCGGCATAATGATGGGGTTGCACGGCCGCGGCGCGGCGTCTTGTTTACTCAAAGACCTTCTATATATATATGTGTGTGTGTGTGTGTGTAACGCATGGGCAGATCCGCACCCCATGGATAAACAGTAATAAGTGGTATAGAGGCCAGATATTATACACTTCATATATATATATATATAATACTTCTACCCGTTCCCCGTGTGCTTTCCCACGCAGATCGTTCCGGATGAATAAATATTGACATGTATAGCTGCTCGATTCATTTTCGTTCGTTTTCAAATATGTCGGGATTTGGTGAATTTTGAAAAATTAAATACATATATAGCTGTCTGTCGAGTTCTTTTAATTATATGTTGCAATATAGATTAGCAGTTCGGTATATATTATGCAGATACAGATCACAGACGTTAACTACTGTCCTACGAGATTGTTCGAAATTATATACTTGTAAAAATACGACGGAAGTTTGTTTTTTGTTTGTCGAAGTGTTCGGATGCGAATGTATACAAGAGAATCTACCCGACTTCGAACGCGACAGAAATTCGCAACTTAATCATAATATACGACACTGACAACGGACGGGAGGTCTAAAATCAAAATTGACAACCACGGACGTTACTGAACTTGGTGAGGGCACTGCTTAGCTTGACGAAACTTCGGATTTCTTTAAATATGCCTTTGAAAAAAAAAAAAAAAAAAAAACTGAAAATTACTAAAATACATCCAAGGAGAAACGTAAGAGCTGCTACAGCAGTGTTAAGACCGTGTAAAAAAAGCATCCTCGACGAGTTCTCTACACATCATCGAGAGGGTTTTACAAGGGTGACATCGCTGCGAAGAACCTCGCTTTTTATTGAACTGTAACAATAATGTTCACGTTGTATATTTCCGAAACTGGAGCCACTGAAATTCATTTGGTGAACTTGAAATGGCACAAAAACAAAATCAGTAAGAATGTATCAAAATGATAAAAATTAAGTTGGATTAGTAAACAGTCATTTACGGCTGAAACGATAGTTAAGTACTCGAGAGACAGTGCGGGTATAACGATTATTAAAAAGAAATCAATCTATTTTAAAAATTACTTTTGTCTAATTACCTTCTTTATCACATTACGTGTGCAATTAAAATATAAATGAAACAATTATAAAACATTTTTTTCTACTTTTAATAGGCTATGGGATCATAAAATATAGTACAATATTACGATAAATATTTTAAAGACCAGCGCCTATTTTTTAATTCAAACAAAAAAAAAAAAAAAGAAAACAAGCTCACTCCATATAGACTCTGTACCTGTACTACCGAAACTCCCACGGCTGCCATTTTTGTTTTGGTACAGTGGCGCCCTCGCAGACGCGATGGACGTTTACTTTGCCAATAGCTTCGATAGTTTTCATTAGTACAAATACCTTTTGTTTTTTATTTTTTTTTTTATATTTGTAGTTTAGGGCAGTGGGATTCAAAAAAGCCAAGTTCCGTTGTTGATGCTGAAGATTTTGTGCATGTGTGCTAAAGAAAATGATTATTGATTTACAAACCTTCTTATTCCTAGACCGTTGAATGATGTCGTAGAATAGACTCGAATAAAAGTTGCAATGAATTACTTATAGATATTTATGTGTGTGTGTGTGTGTGTGTGTGTGTGTGTGTGTGTGTGTGTGTGTGTGTGTGTGTGTGTGTGTGTTAAAGCTAAAATTAAACTTTATCTTAAAACAAAGTTAAGCGAGTTATAACATATAACCTAGCTAAAAAATTGATATCGTTATTATGCTTTCTTATATACATTTGTTGACTTTAATTAATTAATTATAAATGTTTATCAAGTTCATTTCGAAAATTTTGAAGTAACTTATAAGTACGTTGGTTCTATATACCTTATACATCTAAATACATATAGAACGCATTGACAATAGCTTACACATTCATAGACAATATCTGTTATACTAATGTGAAGTTATAATCGGGCTTCTATACTCACCAAGATAATGTTTTACCACTTGCGGGTATAGCGAATCATTAGATATGCCGTATGAACACTGCCATAAATTCAAGTTACGAATTATAGTTATGAACTCAGGCATGATTTTTAATTTAAAAAATTATTTTATTTTATAAAATTTCAAAAATTTCAAATGACATTATTTGTTTTATAAATAAATAGGATAGAATTACTAACTAAGAACCAATAATTGAAGACGGTATAAGACATCAAAGAATAGAATTTTTTAATTAATTGCTTCATGCGAAATTTTAGATATTAAATAATAAACGGAAAATATTTCCAAAACTATTTTATTACGTATAAATTTTAAGATGACAAAATCGAACGACAAGCAGACTTTATTATTACTTTGTAATTTTTTTAAATTATTAGTTTCCATATCTTATGATTTTTCTTTTATTAAATCAACAGCATGATGTTATAATATTATATAAATATTAATTGTTAAATAAATTGCTAATTTTTATACCTAGTTTCTACCTTTTTCTGAATTTTATGGACAACGTTCACATTTTGCATTCTAAGATTTACCTTCTTTCTAGCCACAATGATTGATTCTATTTTTACTACCTAGTAATTACTTTCCAGCCTATAAAAAATTGTTAGATTTCTACCGGGGAACTTACAGGCGTATAAAGGATGTATACATATATAGTAGTCTTCTCAAGCTCGTTTTCAAATATCCACCTCGACCCCATAAAGTTTTGCTTCGTATTTTTCACGACCATATAAAGACTTGATAGAGTTAAATCTTGACAGAGGCGCAACGATCCCCGTCGGAGCCCCCCCCCTCCCGCCCCCGTACACCGGGTTCAACGTATCATAATATAACGCAGCTCTGCCTCTGTGCGCTCGCGTGGACGAGCTCTCAGTGCGTATCTTTGAGGAAAACTATGCACGCTCCAACCAATGTACTCCCCCTTCCTTTACGCCTAACATAACAGTTACCCCGGGAACGGCAATTGACCATCCATGTCTGTGCGTACGTGCTATACATACATGTACAAAGAAACTCTCGGTACAGCGCATTATGAAATTGTAAAGAGAGCGCGGTGGCGCGCTACCGATGCGCTCGCACGCGTCACTGTATATATATATATATATATATATATATATATATATATATATATATATATATATAATACGCAGCAAAGGCGAAGCGCGAGAAAGTTAAGGCTATTTGATTAGTTATAGAGAGTAGGGCATGGGTGGGAGGGGGTGGGATGTGGGGGCGCGGGCGCACGCACGAGAAGTATCGCGTTCCCATAGCTTTTAGCTCCCCCGGCCCCACGGCGGCACGCGTTCCTCCCCCGCCCCTTCCAACCCCCCTACCCCTACCGGCGGGAGAGCGCGTGCGCGCGCTTATGTGCTTCGCGCGCGCGCGCGCGCATGTATACACACACATATATATATATATATCTATATAGCTCCCGTGCGAACTTTATTGTCCGGCTTATTGTCGGCGTTGGCGGCCAGAGGCGATCCCTCCACCCCTCGGGGCTACGCCCCTCCCACGTGTCCAACCCCCGTTCTTAGTTACAGGCCCTTGGGGGGAGGGCGATAGAGGGTGGGGGGTATGTGGAAGGGGAAGCGCAATCATTTCACACATCACTCTGTCCCGCGGGCTGGCTAACTGATTACGTATGTGGGCGATCCCCGCGGCAATTACACCCCCGCATCCGCCCCTACGCTTCCGCGTAAATCGCCTCTGTCCCCATCACTCTTTATATATATATATATATATATATATAATGCAATGTGCACCGCAACAATTTGCTAATTAAAAAAAAAAAAGAAGAGAATTACAAGTTAATTAAAAATTCTACTTATATCGCCTGTTGCGAATTAAATTAATAAATGCTTCTATCGGTCTTTATAAAACAATATATTTGCGATTATACAATGACAGTCAGACTGTCCTTGTTCATAATCGCCCCTGTAGGCACTAAAATGTAAATTACAACTGAAAAAAATTAAATGAACGTTCAATGAAATTAAAAGTTAAAACATAAAAATGCAATTATCTACATTCTTGGTTAGCAAAGGACAACCTGACTGCCACCGTCCGCCTAAATTCAAATCTGCCTTTAATGCCCGACGCTTCGAACTTCGAAAAACCGGCTCCAGTTCATCTTCCAGTAAAATGACAACCTGGAATGTTATTATTTATATCCCACCTCCATCCCTAAATTAAATTACATAATATTTACAGAACTCACAATTCTCTTGATTTTAAATGTAAAAAAAAATTTTATGTTAATAAGTAATGTACAATTTAATTGGCTCGTAATAAAATAATAGTAAATTGATATTATTGAGATTTATCAAAATATGAATGCTTTCCAGAATTTCCTTTTATATGTGCTTTTAATATCTTTTTCTAAAATATTATCAGAATGAAAAAAAATTTAACAAGACTGAATTATGTTCCTTTAGCCCTGATGAACCATTCGTACATCGTAAAATATTCTGATCAGATTTGCTTTGCTTTAAGTTTCTACCCGTTGGTCCTATGTAATAATTGTCAAAATCTTTACAATTGAATTCATACACTTCTTCTGCTTTTACAGATTTATCATGCTTATCTTCACAATTGTTAAATAAGTTTCTTACGTTTTTTTTTCGTTTTAAATAAACTTGACTATTATGGTCTTTAAAAGTACTTCGTATTCTTTCTGATAAAACTTTTACATATGATAAAGCAATGATTTTATTATGATTATTTTTATCTTTTACATTATATTTTCTGCTATTGTTATAAATTTAAGATTCTAACTATTGAATAATAAACTCTAAAAAATGGAAAATTTTTAAAAAAAAATCTATTTAATAAAAAAACGGTGAAATTTAATCATTGATTTATCGAGTGCCATCGATTATCATTGTGAGTAATTGCATCTCCTACTAAGGGCCAGTGACTATTTCTCAATCAGTATATGTATCTAGATGTAGATATCTATGTATTAAACGAGTTTCGATTGTCCCACGAAAAATACTGGGAATCATGGTCGATTGTAGGATATATATTTTCTAAACGAAAATCGGAAAATTATTACGCACGTGATCGGTATGGTAAATTAATAATCGCTGATTAGCGTATCTCAACCGCAAAGAACGAATCGATAATTTCATTATTAAAACGGTCTGTTTGAAAGTTAGTAAAAGATTACTGATTCATCCAGCCTTTTTGAATAGGCCTTGAATTATTTTAGTAAATTTCCTTTTTTTACATTAGTGTAATATATATATATATATGACAATGACAACGCTTAAGATATTTCGCACTTCTAACTCACTTTACATTCAATAGATGCGTGTACCATATGCATTATGCATTTCGCTGGTAACAAGACGCAGACAATTATCTCCTACGCCTTTATCGTTCATTGTACGTGACGATTTTTTTAACAAAACAAGCCTTATCCAAAGGATTTCGTGTACTTAAAAAACCAAATGAGGAAGCGACAATAATGCGTTATTTCGCAACGAATGAAACAATAATTTTAATAACAATAGCTACGTTTCGCCGGTACACTTCGTAGATCTTTTCGCGCGAATTTGTTCGGCAAAATACGAATAATCGGTCAATCAATTTGAAACGTTCGAATTGACGTGGCAAACGGTAGCGTAACAGGGATTAACGGAAGAAAATAAAATTTCCAATTACTTGTAATGTAGCTTAAGAGTAAATTTTATAAAATCGTTGTAAAATACGAGTCGTAGATCTTTTGAACGAGTAAAACTCGGATCATTCTATTAATGAGAAATTTTGATATTTACAAAAAAAGGGGGAGTGGGGTATACTCGTCGATTTACCAATGACCGCTTAACTATTGTTTTAGCAATGAACTGATCCTCGCCAGTTCGAGCTCGGATAAGAGAATGTAAATGTATGCCGGCGCTAACCACTGAAAACCTGCTGAAAGTCTCGCCAGCGGCGTAATTACAATCTTGACATAGAGATCGACGTGTGTGCCCGCGTAAGGATCGCCGATTTGATCGGTGTTTGTCGACTGCTGAGCGTCGGTGGCGCCAATTTCATCGGTATAATTATGCGACGACGATCGGTCGACTTTGATTCGCCCGTCTCGGTCAGCGACGATTTAATAACGGACGCGTGCCTGTATTTTTACAGCATTCAAAGAAATTCGCGTTGAACTCTATGGAGAAAGCAAAACGAATCAGCGAGCTTTACGTCAGATTGGTTGAATCGGTATTTACTCACCGCCTCTCATCGACTTTCACTTCTACGTAAAGCAGATCGCCCGCGGAAATGCATTTTCCCGAAAGTCCTTGTCGTTATTATTGAAATTTCAAGAAATCTATAAGTCTCGATTAGATCTAGATTTTAATTCGCGGTTAAAAGGAGCGACGAACGGCTGATCGACGAGTACTCGATCGCCGATACATTTTTACCGGCGAATTTCGCCAGTTCTCCTCGCCGACGCCGGCTCGATCGTCGCGTAATCGCCGACCGCGAGCGTCCGCTGACCCGGCGCGACGACCGTGCGCGCCCGATCGTTGGCGCGCATAAATCGACCGACTTAGGGACAGGCTGCGAGGGGGCTGGATTCGAGGTGGGTGAAAGAGAAAAAAAAATGAAAAAAGCCGAGCTCTCTTGGGGCCCCCGCGAGCCCCGTTCCGAGTTCCTCGAGCACGTCCTGTCTCCATCGACGAACGGTCCGTGTATATATATATATATATATATATATATATATACATATCGTAATATAATCAAGGTCGAACAGACACTGAACCAACGGGGAACTCTTATAGGGCGCCTTTTGAAAAAGGTCCCGTCACGTGCATGAGTCTATGTGTATATATATATATATATCCCTCAACCCATTAATACCGTTTCCGAAATCGCGAGGACGCGCCGGCCCGCTCGATCTCCCCCCCCCCTCCCGCCATCGCCAGAAAGCTGAGCTTCGAGCTCTTACCCTTGCGCGCCCGCGGACAGACGCCCTTGTTAGGTACGCATTTCCGCGATCGGGGCACGATCGCCGCCGTCGTCGAGTTCAAGAAACACAGTGTGCGTGGCCGCGCGCGCGTATGCGCGAGACAGAAGCCCTGGTCGACCGATTATAGCGAGAGCGCGCTTATTACAGGCGAATCGACCCATACTCGTATACATATACGTATATCGCATATGCGTATATATACACACATATTTATGTAAACGCATGTGTGCGTGCATATGTATGCATATACAGCGAGGGGTGGCGGTGAGACTGCGGGGCGCTCGCCGGTTCCCACGGTATAGGGAGCGACGCGGCAGCCAGGCGCGGGAAGGAGGAGGAGGAGGAGGAGAAGGGGGGTTCGGCGCCTCCCTCCCCCCCCTCTCACGTTCTCTCTCGCTCCCGCCGTGGGCCGGCGCGCTGACTTCTCTCCCTCCAGCTACCCGGCCCGGGCGCCGCGCCGCGCTGGAAGGGGGTGCCCCGCGTGCGCGCGCGCGCGGGGGCACGGCAGCCCAGTGTATACGGGTACCACCTCTATAATACGCGCGCCGCGCCCGCCGCGGGAGTCGCGTGCGCCGCGCGTTATACACATTATTCCCCCCCCCCTCCCTCCCCGTACGTGCCCTCTATCCATACGTGCGTACACGCACGCGCACATGCGGACGCACAGGGACGCACACGCACGCGCGAACGTCGTCGCGCCGCGCGCCTACTATCGGGGACGGACGTCCTATCCCTATCCCTATCCAGCGGGGCCGCGCGCGAGCGCACGCGCATGCACACGACATACGTTGGCCGGCACGCGACCGGTACGCACGCACGCGCTCGCGCGTGCACCGGCGCAACGAGCCTCGCAGGGCAGCCGCGTTAACGCCCGGTCGCGATACGGAGGACGGACGGAGAGAGAGAGAGGGAGAGAGAGAGAGAGAGAGAGAGAGAGGGTGAGAGCGGGAGGGAGAGGGAGGAAGGAAGCTGCGTCGGCGAAGACGCGTCGCGGACTCCGCGGGAGGAGGAAGACGGAGAGGGAGGGACGGAGCGCGGGCGCGCGCGCGCGCACGCTCGCGCACGTGGTCGCCGTGCGCCGAAGTGACAAGGAGGGAGGGAGGTAGAGCGAGAGAGAGAGAGAGAGAGAGAGAGAGAGAGTGCGAGTGCGCGGCCGGACGACGCTCGATGACAAGTGGACACGTGCGCGTGGGCAGCAGTAGCAGCACCACCAACACCGCCGACGCCGCCGCCGCCGCCGCCCGCGACGCGAACGGCGTCCTCGTCGAGGGCGTCCACGAGCCCCGAGCCGGCCTGACCGTCGACATGTGGCGGGTCGTCGTGGCCCGGCCCGAGGACAGCGGCACCCTGCTGTCGTCCGAGCTGCCCCCGCCGCCGCCCTCCGCGGCCGCGGCCCCGGGCCAGCAGCAGCAGCAGCAGCAGCAGCACCAGCAGCAACAGCAGCAGCACCAGCAGCATCAGCACCAGCTTCACCATCACCACTGGCCGCCGCCACCGTCCGCCGGCCATCATCCTCACCACCACCACCATCATCCCTACGCCCTGCATCATCCGGCGGCCGTCAGCCCGGCCCTGCCCCACCACCACCACCTCCAGCAGCAGATTCAGCAGCACCAGCAGCATCCCTCGCCCCAGGGCCACGTGTTCCCGGGCCACGAGAGGCAGGAGGTCGGAGGGGGAACGACGACGACGACGACGACGACGACGGTGGCGGGACAGCAGCAGCAGCAGCAGCAGCACGAGGCGCAGCATCATCAGAGGAGCCTGAAGAGGCCGCTGAGCGACTCGGACTGCGACGACGTCTTCTCCGAGGAGAGCGGGAAGGAGCCGTGAGTAGATCTGCGTTTGTTTGCTTTTTTTTCCTTTTCTTTTCTTTTTTTTTATTTTGGTACACGCGGCCGTCAGCTGTTGTCGCCGCAAAGCGGTGGCATCGTCTACGTGGTTTTTTGGAAAATAAGCGTGTGTGAGAAATATCGTGCCCCGTTTTTTTCAGTGAAATTCCCGATTGTGCGCAGTGGCAACGTTTCCGACAGAAAATTAAAAATCGGCCCACCGAAGTCGAACTGCGGTGGTGACTTGTAATGATTATAACGGAGCGACAGTGAGAATTTAATTAATTTTTAATTTAATCTGTGAAAATGTACAAAGGCATTTCTCGACGATTCGGTGGATTTTTGGTGATTTGATGTGCCCACTGGTTCAACTTTCAAAATGTGCATTTTTCTTAAAACACTGTGTTTTTCTGTTGTTTTTTTTTTCATCTTCAACTTTGTTCAAAGCAATTTTATCAATGGCAAATTGGAATATCAACAATGGGTGTGCGTTAAATTTAATCACTCAAATCACATTTGAGAGAGTATAATAATTTCCGAATTCAATGTAATACGTAGAGGATGGGACCGTTCATTTCGCGAAATCCTTCCTGTAGCTGATAATTATTTGATTAATAGCGAGAAAGAGAATTACGCTATAGTGGAACTTTACCAAAAATTGCTAAAAACCTGCAATTCCGATTGGACAGAGTTTTATAGTAAACATATTGGCAATCTTTTCAAGCGTATTCCGGCAATATTATGGCGGCATTATATCAAATGTTTGGCAAATCTTAGTCATTTATAGCAATTTTTTACGCTATCTGTTAAATTTCATTGGAAGCTCCATTTTAACAAATATAGATTAATTTTTAAATACAATAAATTTATTTTATTATTTTTCACAAATGTTGCGAAATATTGCCAAAAGTCGCCATTGTTAAAACCTTGCCAAACCTTTGGCCAACAATTGCAAAATTTACCCAGACTTTACTAAGTGTCCAAATTTTATTTACTGCTATTGGCAATCTCGGACAAAGTTTGCCAAAATTTCGCATTTTCGGTCAGTTTCGGCAATTTGCTTGGAAAAATTTCGCGGCCATTCATTATTTATTTTGGTAAACGTTGCGGAATAATTGTTACAAAGTCACCATTATTAGGAACTTGCCGGACGTTTGTCATATTTTGCCAAATATTGCCCAGACTTTGCTAAGTATCCAGATTTGACATAGGCGACATTGGCAATGGAGAAATTTGGCAAACGTCTGGGTAATCTGCCGTTCAGGAGAGTCGTTTCCCTACATGGGAACAGGCGTAAATCATAATAATAATTTCACGAAACGCGGATCTGACGATTTTCGCCAGCACGTTCGTAGCCAGAAATTGTGACAGGATTTATCATAAATCACGTTATCATGAAATTTCGTCCGTCCACATTGAAAAAAATCACGATCCTCTTCCAGATGCAGCTCGCCCAGCATCGGCGGCGGTGGCGGCGGCGGGGGCGGCGGCGGCGGCGACTCCTGCCAGCACACCTCGCGCAAGCGTCGCCGCGGCATGATCGAGAAGAAGCGGCGCGATCGCATCAACGCCTCCCTCGGCGAGCTGAGGAGGCTGGTGCCCGCGGCCGCCCGCGATCCGCACAGCGGCAAGCTCGAGAAGGCCGAGATCCTGCAGCTGACGGTCGAGCACCTGAGGACGCTACGGAACAAAGGTGAGATATCGCGAGAGAGACGGAGAGAGAGAGAGAGAGAGAGAGAGAGAGAAAGGGATGGATGTGGGTATGTCATAACGTGTATATATGTAATGCGTACGAGGGCTTTCCACGAAGCCGATTATACGATGCGGCCTCCCTGATGTGGGGGGGGGGGGCAGGTCCGTGTAAAAAAAAAATTAAGAACTTTCGAAACGGAAGCGCTCGCGGACCTTTGCCGCGTTTGGACGATTTTCGGGGCGGGCCCGGGTGTCCGAGTTAGTTCCTAAGTGGCGGTGTATTGCTAATGAGGGATTGCGAGGGAGAGAGAGAGAGAGAGAGAGAGAGGAAGAGAGCGCTCGAGGTTGAGGTCGAAGCGCTTACGGTTGCCTTTCTTTTCTGTGGGGAGCAGGGGGATTTTTGGTCTGTCTTCAAAGGAACTTGAAACAAGAATAACGGGCGGTGCTTGTGTAGAACGCGCGATTCGCGGTACTGTAGATTAAGCGCCGTTAGTGGGGCGTGGGAGGGGGGGGAGGGGGTGCGAATGTTGGATTATTTATGGTGAGCGTCAAAACGTTGGTGCGTGTTCGCGAGAGCTTTCTTGCGCGTAGCGATAAATTAAATGCAGTGATCACTTCGGCGTATACGTTGGCATTCTGAATTGGATCGTTAGAAGGAATGTTATAATACACGAGAAATTCTTGGATTGGTTTTTTTTTCAAGGATCCCCTTCCCTTTCCACAAACACACTCACATACACACACGTGCGCGGTTTTCAGGGAAAATATTACTCTCCTCGACAATACGACGGTTTGGGCGAAATCTTGTCTATACAGTAAATTTAGAGTTTTCGATTTTTTGGCTTCGTAACGATTTTTTTATCTTGACGTTCCAGTCATATTGAAGGTGATTGGTAAGGTCGAGTTTTTAAACATTTCAATATATATATAAACCATTTTTCTCGCAAACATCAAAATAGACGATTTCCAAAACGAAAAACAGCAAAATCCATAAATTGGTCGTCGACACGGCCGTGAAAGTCATTGACAAGTTCATCCTGCAATTTTTAATTTTTTTTCGTTAATCTTTCGCGCAATGCTTGGTCATTATATTAGCCATACACTGTAAATCAAAAGTTTTCCGATATCAAGTAAATATTTACTTGTTTTGTACCAAGTAAATCATTCTCTTAAATTAAGAAAATATTCACTAGATTTAGGACGACGTGTTTTGATTTACGTGAACTCTTCTTGCATCAAGTAAATACTCTACTTCCTTCATTTAAGAAGATACTTTCTCAATTGAAGGGAATAATTTATTTGGTGAAAAACAAGAAAATATAGACAATTTTCTTTCAGTGCACATATATTAAAAATATTCTATGACTTATTATATCGTCACATCAGTAAAGTTTCGTTAAACAACTCGAACAGTTGGCGTACAATTTTTAGTTTGTCATTTATGCAGTTTCCAAGCAGCGGAATTGATGTAAAATTCTCTGGTAAGAGTATAAATATATAATACATAACCATTGTGTAGCTTCCTTCACAGTACCGCTACTGTTATCCTTACCTAAAGTTTTGTGAAAATAAAAACTTCTATTCGGTGAGAAAAAAAAACAACTTTTTAGGAAACTTACATCAAAATAACTCTATTTGATTCGATTGGCAAAACGATCGATCTCGTTCGACCAATAGCCCCTACAATAATCTCGTTGTTTCTTTTTCATGCTTAAATGGCGTATCGCGGATTTTCGCGGTCTCGCCGCGAAACGCTAACGATCCGGAATCCGGGCGAAAATCGCGAGGCGCAAATAAGAATGAAAATCACGCCCCGATTACAAAAAAGGCGATAGTTTTTATCATTATATATATATATATATATATATATATATATATATATATATATATATATATATACAAACACGCGTAATATTACCTCAAGCAAAAAACCGCGAAACGATCACACGGCGCTCGAATCTTCCCTCTCTCTCTCTCTCTCTCACTCCCGACGACGGGCGGTGGGGGTTTGTTTACAAACAGAGAGGGAGCGAAAGAGAGAATGAGAGAGGGGGGAGTGAGGGAGAGTCTATGTGCGCACGACAGAGAGCGCGCAGCTCAGTGCCACGAGGCGAAGAGGGAGGCTCGACGTCGTGCGCTGTATAATATATATATATAGACACCTGTTACGCGCGTAAACTCGTGTGCGTGTGCGCGAGACGCATGTCGCCGTTAGTTCTATATATATATATATATATATATATATATATATATATATATATATATATATATATACAGCTCCGCGCACGCTCTATAACTGGCGAATTTCATTGTGCTGCCGAATCAGGAGGAGGAGGAGGAGGAGGAGGAGGAGGAGGGTAGCGAGGGAGGGGGGGATGAACGGCGACCGAAATCGTGCCACGCAAATTCCTGGCAATATAAAACGGGTGTATCAATTAAGCACGTGACCCCGAGCATATTCTGTACTCTATTATTTTTTTAGATATTTTTTTTAACTTGATAATCAAAAAAAAATCCAATACGCTCGAGAGCAAATCGAATCGGCAACAATCACATGTAGCCCTCGCAGTGTAACGGCTGGTCCCCGTTACTCCAACCCTGAAAATCTGGCCATTGGCTGATTATTTTGCTTTCATACTACTTGAATCGGATAATGGACAAAAAGAGCATCAGCGCCCTATCCGCCACGGCTTTCGGGATGTTAATAACATTATTTCTATTTCTATAGTCTAAAAAGAATCCCTCATTACAAAAGAAACTTTTACTTCTGTCAAAAGTTCATTTGTTGTGGTACAAAAAATTATGCAATGATTATACGCAGACGTACTTGTACTTTATCTGATAACTATGGATAACAACTTCTGCGAACCATTCTTTCTGTTTTTAGAGAATTTCTTGTATCATTTGTAAATTTTAAACCTTTTGAAAATTTACGTATTTCCGTCAATTAAAGATTGTTGTTAATTTCTATCCGCCCACGCCTATTTTTGTAAACTCGTATATAAAAATAAAAAAAAAAAGAATTAAACAGTTCTTTAAACGTTCTTGCTTTTGTTTAAAATACATGTTCTGTTTGAGCATCTACAATTTGCAAAGACAATGTTTCCCCTCATTTTGATTTGAATCACCCGTCTAAAAACTTTCGTAAGTAATGTTAATTATTTAAAAAGCAACTTGTTTATTCGACTTTTTCATTTTTACATTGTCACTGGTTGCCTTAGAACTACTGTCTACGATTGTTGTTATGTGATTTGCAGTTAGAAACCCCAAATGAACGCAGGACTACGGAATATGATCATGGAATTATCTATCTCTCTATCTATCTATCTATCTATCTATCTATCTATCTATCTAATCTATATATATATATATATATATATATATATATATATATATATATATATATATATACACGATAATTATCTTTACAATCATTGGACGCATGTACAGCGGCGATTATTTCAATTCGTCCCTTCTCGGGTCTGGAACGACCGACCGAGGCGAGGATTAACCGTAGGCCTGGATTTCTTCAAGGCCGAACGAATTCTCATCGTTCCATCCCGATAAGGAGACTCCTCCTCCTCCACCTTCGCCCCCCTCCCCCCTACCTCGGGCGATATTTCTACATTATCATCTATCAGAGGACCGCGTCAGATATGAATCGGCGTTGGGAGGGGGGCGAGGGGGCGGTCCGGCAGCGCACGTGCGCATCAGCGCTCGTTAACGTATTACATCGACAGCGAGGTAGAGGGGAATGAGCGAGAGAGAGAGAGAGAGAGAGAGAGAGTGAGGTGGAGAGAGGAGAGGGAGAGGACAGCGCGCATGAATGGCGCGCCGCGATATTCGCGGCTCGCTCGGGCCGCATGAGGGGGGAGGGGGGAGGGGGGGTGAGAGGCGGCGAGCAAGAGGCAGAGTGTGAGGGAGCAGGTGTTGCTCTCTGGACCGGGCGAGCCGGGGCCAGAAGGAGTACGCGTGTGAGAGCGCGGCGCTCTCCTGTGGGAAGCCCACAGGAAGTCAAGAAGAGAACTCTTCCGAGTGTTGCGGCGTTCCCACGATTTTCGGGCTTGAGCTCTAACCCCCCCCCCCATCCCATCCTCTCCACTCCCCGCCCCGCTCTCCGACGTCATCGTCGTCGGCAAAGCGGCGGCGCTGATGATGTGCCGCACGCACGCACGCACACGGTCCCCTTAATACGTAACCGGGCACACACATATATATATATACACACGCGAGCGCGAGCACGTATACATAATGCACACACACAGACTGGGGAGAGATTGACCGAGAGTCGGGTAGGGGAAATTCGAGGTGGCGCTGGAGGGTTGGGGGGGGGGCGAGCAGCCCGGAGAAAAAGAGCGCGAGGGAGATACATAATGTATATATATGTATATAATATAGAAGCTGCTCCGGAGGACAGATGTGCCCCCAGTGTGGGAAAAAGGCGAGCTGAGAGCCCGGCCATCAAGCGACTCCTCTGTCTCTTTCTCTCTGTCTCCCGTTTTCAGTGCCTCTTTCTTCTTTCTGTGTGTGTGTGTGTGCATACGTATTACTATACATATATATCTATATACGGTTCTTGCACGCGTGTATATAACGTATTATTATGGGCACTCGATCGTCCTACATATATACCGTTTTATTAGCGGGCGCGCGGGCGTGCGCACACGCGCGTGTACGCGCATACAAATGTATTGTGTAGACCTGTGTCAATACAATTTATACATATATATATATATATATATATATATATATATATATATGTATAATGTATATATTTCTTTTTCTAAACCCACTTTATCCATTCTTTATTGATACGCGAGAGACGGACGTATATATAGCACGGATCTCGGCGCGACCGCGAGAGCTCTCTAACTGTCCGAGGGAATTGTCCTTAGGTTTAACGTTAGATATATAGATAGATATCCTGTTGCTTGGCCCAATCGTGGTCCAATCGACGTTACATGTATTCTGCCGAGTATATACGTAAATTCGAATAGAAAATTTTTATTTTAGTCAAAAAAAAAAAAAAAAAAAATCGCATAACGATCTTAGCAGTTAATTAATTACTAATATTGTTAATTCTTATTAATTCGTATTAACGTCGATGAATTTCTCAGCCTCGAAATTTTAGCTCGGTGTATATAGCAGCGGCAATTTGGCTGTTCATTATTTAATAGAACATTGACGAACTAATCGCTTTTTAAACGATCGCCGACCCAATTTTCACGGGCGGGCAATTAAGTGAAGACTATTTTTATTAATTTTTCAATCGTTTTAGGAGCGACCGATCATACACGTTTAACGCCAAAAATATAGATAAAGAAATACACTGAATCCCCCTTCCCTTTCGTGACTGTCAAACTTTTATCTGGGTACGCGTCGAAAACTTACTGCGCTCCCCCGCGTGTGGTAGATACCTACATACATACATATGTACACATGCTCAGCCGAACGTATCGACACGATCTTCACGGATTTTCGGCCGAGGGAAATGACTGTGAGTCTCGAGAAATAAATCGATTATCGAGTCGATTATTATGGTAACGATGATGCATCGTATAACGTTCGTACCGATAGTGACTAATGGGAATAAGGTGCAAAGTCAATCATTGGTAATCAGTGGATATATATATATATTTACTGTCCGAATCGGAGATTTTCAAACTTAAATATGGTTATAAAAAAAAAAAACAACAAATCTGTTGAAGGCCACTGATTTCTTGAACTCTTATTTAGATTTAATTTTTTATTTTATTTATTTATTTTCAATTTACTTACCCGTCAAATAAAGAAGAAAAAAATTGTTTTGTAATTCTCCGCTTATTTAACAATTCTATTCTGATTTTTTACGAGCATTAATTACCCATATATAATATATATATATATATATATATATATTTTTACAGTCTTACCAGTATAAATCGAGTAACTGTTAAAAAAAGAAAAAAAAATCTCACCAGTCACTGATTGCTCCGACATTCGCCGACTCTACACGCAATACCGCGTAAACATTGTCGTTTTCCTTCGTAAACCCCCTGATCCTATTTCCACCGCTCGCCCGGATTTCTCACAGCGACAACTTAATATCGAACTCATTATATATTCAATACACTTTGCTGGTGAAATAAAAAAAAAAAAAAAAAATTTTAAAAAAAACACCAGGAATCAGCGATAAAAAAATGGGGGGGGGTAAAGAGGGCGTCAAAGGGGTTACACGCTGATTAGTCGTCCTGGGGGGGGGTGGGAAGGGGAGCACATTAAAAGCTGCGTGAAAAAAGGGGTGGGACTGTTGGGGGCGCGGACGACGGCGCGGGGAGGGGTATCCCCTTTCCCCCTCGCTCCCTATCGTGTACACTCGGGAGGCTCATCGGTTCCCACGCTACCTGCGCGCCCGCCGCACGGGCTGCACCTTGCGCTCTCTCGCTCATCGTGTCCGCCCGCCTGGCCATCTGCCGTTTACGCATACACGCGCGCGCGCGCTCTCGCATATACATGCACATACAGGCACGCAGCCGCATAAAGGCGCGTTGCCAATAATGCGGCCGGCCGCAGGCGACTTCGCGCATGTACACACGTATGAAGCTCCATGGGAATTTCGGAATTTCGCCCCGGATTTAACGTATGTAGATATGTGTATATATATATATATATATATATATATATATATATATATATATATATATACGTGCGCGTGCGTGCGCCAGTGTTACGATGCACCTATATTGCCTGACACTCGAGCACGTGCGCACGTGCAACGGCGTTACGGCGACGCCCGCGGTTTTTCGTAGCCGCTATATAACAACACGCGGTGGAGGCATCGTACAATCTTTCGACCATATATACACGTGTGTGATTATAACCTGCCGCTTATTACGTATATAGTTGCATTGGTTAAATATGGGTGGATAATTGCCGGTATAATTATATATATATATATATACATACCACAAGGAAAAAGAATCTTTCTGTCGAAGATTACCGAGGATGATGGAGGTTGCCGGACTTTGCCCAATATAGCCATACACAAAATTCGTGTACTTGTGTAATATAGTCGCCATTTATGTAGTAAAGCCTCTTACATTAGATAAAGTCTATATATATATATATATATATATATATATATATATATATATATATATAACTGTTTTCTATACAGCAAATTATGGCGACATTCATCAAAACGCTATTACGTTTACAGGTTACAGAGATTTTTCATAAATTTCTGTAGCAAAGTCTGCGATGTACAATTTCCAAAGGGGTCTTCGGCAACTCTTAAAAATTTTCTAATCATCGCGGCCACAAATTGCTGTACGTCAAACAAAATTGTAAATATGGATTGCGATCAGTGCGGACAGAATTAATAAAATTGTCAAATTTTGTTCAGTCATCAATTTCTTCATGTATAATGTTTCGCCTTCCTAAATATATTCAGACAATTCTCTTTTTCAAGTTGCCATATTTACCTTCGATTAGCAAAGTTTGGCAACCAGAATATTTCCGCTAGGGTAATTATATATATATATATATCTGACCGAGCAATTATCATTATAATAATGTAAGCGACGAATAAATATCACTCGATTTATCAATCAAATTTTTTATTTATGCATAATTTATTCATAAAGTGCCCTTCTCATATCGTGTCACGAAATTCCTATAGTCAGAACTTTGTACAATTTCTATACATATAATTATGTTATGAGATTGATAAACGTGCTTCGCGTAAATCTATTAAACTAGCTATACTCATAGGGAGACATGCTTAAATTATGAGAAATTGTACAAAAAAAAGTTGATAAATAAGCTTATACAAAATTCTATTAAAAATTCGTACATATGCAGAAAGTACAGTTTGTCGTAATTTAGATAAATGGCTCTTCTACGATGAAGGTATCTAGTGACGTTTCACGAGACACTTACACATCTTCGATGCGTAATTTCAAATTTTTTTTTGTCAACGATCCACGGATTTTCCATGTCAAACTCAGAAGCTGGATATCTTCGAATTCTAACTGCTTCCAAAATCTAATATTCCTAAAAATAACGTCTAAATAAAAATTATCCCCTACTTTTAACACTCGAATTACTAGTTCAATCCGCTGAAATTTAAATCGATATATAATAATTAATACACGAGGCATTCGCGACGATAGTTCTGAAGCTTTCATATCCCCCCAATGGCCCACTCGGTAAGTCGGCAATTTAGTGCACGAACGAATTCTTCCTGCCTTCTTGTTTCTGTCTCTGGCCCTCCGTGCGATCCGCCGACCGCGGAGCTACCGGTCAATTGCGCGACGAACGAGGCGGCACATCGGCCGTTCCACGCACAAACTTGATACGTGCATAAAAATAACCCCTCTTACGTCCTCGTCGCTCCCACAATAAATACCATTGCACGCTCGAACCCAAATCACGACCGATGCCCCCCCGATACGACTATATACGCGCCATTGCGCATCACATATCACCCAAATCACCTCGCACGAACTAATCGAGGCATTTCTTCCTTTTTCCACAAAAAAAAAAAACAAAAAAAAAAAAAAAAAAAAAAAACAGGCGCCGAGGGCTACGACAGCACGAAGCTCGCCATGGACTACCACGCGGTCGGCTGGGGCGAGTGCGCGGCCGAGGTCGGCCGCTACCTCGTCACCATGGAGGGCCTCGACGAGCGCGACCCCCTCAGGCTGCGGCTCCTCTCCCACCTGCAGAGCTTCCACCGGGAGCCGCCGCCTCCGCCTCCGCCGCCCCCGCCGCCGCCGCCACCGCCGACCTCTGCGGCATCGGCGAGCCAGACCGCGGGCGCGGCGCCACCGTCCTCCGCCTCGGCCCAGCAGCAGCAGGAGCAGCAGGGCTACGAGCAGCAGCAGCAGCAGCAGCAGCACCAGCACCCCCATCACCAGCATCCCCATCACCATCACCATCAGGGCGCGGCGGCTACGTCGGCCGCGGCTGCGGCTGCGGCGGCCGCCCTCGCCTGGCCGCCTACCCACCAGTACCACCCGGGCCACCACCACCATCACCATCATCAGTACTCGGCCCAGTACGCGGCCCAGCACCAGCAGCACGGCAAGCCCTACAGGCCCTGGGGCGCCGAGCTCGCCTACTGAGGTCCGACCCGTCGAACCGCAACGGGGGGCCGGTCGGCCGCCCGACTGTGGATGAGCTCGCGCGTACGCGGCTACGTGCGAATCGCGCCGCCCGGTGAACTGACTGAATCGAGAGAGTGCGGACTTTGCGTTACTTTTGTTCTTCTGCTAACTTGTTCTTGTGTTGCAAACCAAATTTTGTGCGAGAGTGTGTGTGAGAGAGGGAGAGAGAGAGAGAGAGAGAGAGAGAGAGGTGTGTGTGGTGAGGATGGGGGGGGGGCTGAGGATACCTACTACTATGATATATTATATATATATATATATGAACATGTATACGCGTCTCGGTTCAGTTGTGATATCACAACATATAGTCATGATAAAATGTAGTACCTTATATAAGAGTGATAGTAATATTCCTGCGACGAAACATATATATATATATATATATATATATATATATATATATATATATATATATATAAATGATTTTATTGTATAGTGTAAATATATATAGCGGAGATGAGTTTCCTTCTTTTTTTTTTTTTTAATGTACACTCTGTCACTTTTATATGCACGCGTATAACGTAACATGTAAACATCTATGAGAACAATAATATTTTCTAGAAGAGTGCCCATTTGTTTTTTTTTTTTTTTTGTTGCGGAGGATGAGAGTCAGATTTGCCGAAGGAGGAAAATAAGTCAGATAATATAATTTTATATACATATATATATATAATATTAATATAATGCTGCCCTGGTTGTCCTATATTATATAGGAGATGCTTGGGTTGCGCGCTTTATCCAATGTAATAATAATGCTCGTCGAGCAAACTTTATTACCACCGACCAATTTTTTAACATAATTCATACGTACAAAAGTGACATGTCTGTGTTATATTATATAAATATACATACAACATATATATATATATATATATATATATATATATATATATATATATATGCATATAGATTATAATTAAGATCTATTACATAAAATATGTATGTAAAATTCTACGTTGTGTGCGTGGTGTGTATAAGTCCGTGTACAATCTGTACAATATTATTGTACAATGTACATATATATAATAATATATATTATAGATATATATAAAAAAAAGCGCTAGTCCGTCTTCTTGCGAACGCATGCGGGACGCGCGCGCGCGCCGAACGAGTGAGACAAAAGACAAAGTATATATTATATATAAAAGAAAAAAAAATTGATATTTTTGCAATGACAATTTTATCCTCTCTTCTTTTTTGCGATAATAAAAAGAAAATTATGCCAATGAAAACTCGTTGTAATATTTCCAAATGCTTCCTTTTTCCCTACATCGTCCTTATCAAAAATAATTTTATTGTTTTAATTTACATCTTAATATCAAATTATTTACATCACATCTAGAGTAAGTAATAAAACAAATAAAAATAATAAATAACAGGGTAAGTAATCAAACAAATTATAAAACAAATAACAATTTAGTTCCTGAGGAGGAACCGCAGCGGTTCGAAGCGTCGAGCACCAAAGAAGAAAATGAGGTGGCGGTGGCAGTCAGATTCTCCTTTGCTAAAATAGAATATAGTTTACTGTTTTTATTATTTTTATTTTTAGATTATCTAAAAGTTATAAAGTCATACTTTTATATATATATATATATATATATATATATATATTTATTTATTTATTTATTTATTCACCAGAGTACATTACAGATTAGTATATAATAATTTTATAAATAACATAATCAAACATTCAATAGAGAAAATTGGAGTTGTCTGTGTATGGATCCGGCATCACTTAATACTAATTAAATTAAATTAAATTAAATTAAATCGAATTAAATTAAATATAATTCCTGAGTCAAAAAAAATTCAGTTCAATATAGATATAGATAATATAATAATATATAATAACATATAAAATTTTATTCTAAATAATGTATATCATATTTGCTGTAATCTAATAAAAAAATTATGTTAGTTAATTTTTATTTTTAATCCATTTGGATAGAATTTTTTTATTTTCTCTTTACTATTATTCAAGATTTTGTATTCTATTGGAAACATATTAAATAATTTTAAAGCAATAAATTCACTGTTCTTAATTATCACATTTTTTTTTAATTTTTGGCGAGTTTAAACTTTTATTTTGAGTAGCACTATTTGATTGTTAATTACTATTGCTTAAATCGTTATAAAAATGTAATAATAATTATGCATATATATATATATATATATATATATATATATATATATACACACAATTGGTATAAAAATATGTAGTGCGACAATCTCCTTTTAATAATCACTGCATAAATCAGTTCAATACACTGCGTTGTTACTCGAACATTATACACGCCCACAAAAGAAACACACGTGTCGTGTACGAGATACACGCAAGATGGAACCTTAACACGCCACTCGCACCCTTATCAGATCTGGAACGATCACGCTATGTGCATAATTGTCGAATGACATTAGAAAGTCACCTGGGAATAAATAACATCGCGGTGCATAAGATGGAAAAACTGCTTTATGCATTTTGAGTGTAAAAGCTTCTGTACAGCTATTAAATGGGAATAGCATATATGCATGCATGCATACATATATATATATATATATATATATATATATATATATATATATGTAACTAATGAATACGCGGCCCTCCGATGCCGCGAGGCGCACGTGGTGGAATACGTGACGTCAAACAGTGGGGCTGCACGCGATCGCGTCGAGTTTTATACACAAATATTATGCTTAACGAGCGAGCTATTTATACGCGTACAAGTAGACTCGTTCGCAGGAGGGGGATGAGCCAATTATTATTATTATTATTATTATTATTATTATTATTATTATTACAAATACCTCCCAATTTGCATGCGCCGACGCGCGCGTAAATCGGGCGAGAAACTTCCGATTTATATATGGGCACATTTTAAATGCCACGTATGTATGTACGTTAATACATTATTGTCCTCGATTTTGAAGCAGATTTTTTTCATTTTAAAAAATCCTTTGTCCATGCGCGTGCATGCGCGCGTGTGGGAACGATGGGGCAATATTGCCGAATGGGGCGGGAGTGGAGGTTTCGAACTATAAAGGGTATTGTTGCGAGGGCGACGCGAACGCACGTGCATAACCGGAATACTTTGTGCGTTTCGCGCGATGCGCGCAGCGCATCATTATTCATTGTGTATAAGAGTTATATATACATTAGACGCTCTTAGGCCCATTTACCTTTTTCCCCCCTAATTCCGTACAAAAATCTCTCGTTTTCCCGGGATTCGAGCGGGCACGCGTGCTTTTTGCTTCGTTTCTTTCTTTTTTTTTTTTTTTTTCATCTCTCAAGCCTTTATATTATATAATCCATCGACGGGTCACGCACCCCCCCCCGCTGGCTCTATTTTTTTTTTTTTTGAATTTTAAAAACGCCGCCGGGATTTATTTTGTTCTTTCTTATAATATATATATAGACACAATCGTTAACCGCCGCCTAATGAACAAAATTTGCATGCGTAACGCGCGTGCCACCGCACGTCACCTACTGTCACAGGGGCGCGCGGCGTAATCTTTTTTCTGCATTAAAATAAAAAAAAAAAACAACAAAATAAATTGCCGGACGAGCAGAAAGCGCTCGCATAAAAATAAAACCAAAACTCCGAATGGGAATAGGGATATATTGCGCGCGCGCGCGCGCGAAAACGAGCGAAAGCTTTAAAGGTTCGAGCGCGCACGTGGCTAATTATGAGATGTTTTTGTTTTGTTTGAATGCGTCGGGAAGATCGGGAATATAATGAGTTTACTTGTTTCCCATCCATAAATCCACGTTGCTGATATATTATTATTATTATTATTATTATTTTTTAATACACGCTATATAAGACTTATATTATTATTTGTATTTTATTTGTATTTATATATATATATATATATATATATATATATATATATATATTGTTAAATAAATTATTACTCTATAATTACTACCAATTCGTGTTAGCACTATTGAATATTGTAAAAACATTTTGTTATTCTTCTCAAATATAATTTATTACAAGTACAATAAATATTATCATTATATGAAAATCAATGTTAAATTAAAGATGTTACTAATTATATGAACTGTAATCTATGTTTTTCTGTAAAACAGATGAGCATTAAATCATACCACGTGAATGATAATAATTTGTAAAAACACACGAAAATCTGTTTTATTGAACTGAATTATTTTTCTAATAAAAAAAATAAAATAGAATAAAATTTATATAACGCAACGTAAGTCGTTCAAAATTTACAAAATCACTTGTGAATTACATTTGAATCAAGTATTGTAATGTAGAAAGACGAAAGAATGAAGATATATCAAAAAATCTTAAAAAGCTATTAATGCTGCATATGAGTATAAAGCTTTATTTTCTAATGAAGAAAATATTTTAAATGACAATATATGAAATTTTATGAAAATATTTAAAGGTGTTAAAAATTTAAATATACTACTTTACTTTTTAAAATTACTTTTTAAAATTAAAGATTTTATCAAATGTTTTCTCATTATATTTTCGATAAAACAACTGTAAATTGATATAATTACGGAAGAGAACTAATTAGAAAGTGTTTAAATGCATATTAAATACGATCAGAATTGATATTGTCTAAATTTTCAATAAACAGGTGTGAAGGAATATTGGATGTAAGAATAAAAAGATAAAGTATTTTTATGTCTAAATAAATTAATTTTATTCATATTAATTTGTGTTTCTTCTATTATGCTAGATCTATATAAATTACATATCACAGATAGCTGGTCGACAGTTGTACATTCAATCATTAGAGATCATTCCTCTACATCTATATACTATATACAAATTCCATATACATATATACAAAATATACAATCCTATTAGTTTGTACGGCGAACTATCACTTTGTTTTCACGTCGTCGCTGCAGGTGCATCGAACTTTTCTTTCACACAAGTATCGTATTACAATTAAAAAAAATATACTTTTGTTCTGCCTGTGCGCGATCGACGAACGATCGATGAAATATTGTACGAATCAATTGATACTCCTGTTCATGCAACGATCTACGTACATAGGCCGGCGCATATACAGGTACGAACATTAATCGCAAATGAAAATTAAAAAAAAAAAAAAGTAAAAAAAAAACCATGAAAACAATGAGATTTTTCGAAAAGCTTACAATTGGTTTAAATTATAACGCAGGCTTCTTTACATGTTAAAAACTAAAATCACATTTTTCTTCTTACTCGACGTACAGCATTATACATTCTGTTATCTATCAAAAAAAAAAAATGGATATAATTTTGTCATTTCGAGGAGAAAAAAAAACATTGTCCGCGTTTCTATAACTATTCTAAATAAATCTTTGCGGATCATCAATCGAATGGAAGCATTTACGTTGATTCTTTCGCAACGATCGCCTAAATCTGTCCGGCGATCGTCTTAAAAATGTTACAATAGATGCGCATATAACTGGGACGTCCTCGCGTTACAATGCTTTGTTTTAACTTTTAAACTAAGAATTGGATAGACGAAAGTTTATTACACTTCGTTGATATTGCTGAGTTGTTGTTGTTGTTTTTTTTTGTTTTTTTTTTTTTTTTTTTTGTTTTTTAATCGAAACTTAATTATAATGGTTCTATAATCGAGGGAAAAAATTTAAAACTAACGGAAGACAACGATGTTTATTCGTGTAGGAAAATTCTCAAGACTCGGCGTACGAAACTCTTCCGTCTCTATCTCGCCTTCGCGGGAATATTAATTGCATAGCTGTGGAAATTTCCTCGCTCGTGTCCGCGAGGCGAAAATCCAATAAAGATCCAAATTTACTCATTAAAATATCTTCGGAGCTGATGACGAACCCCCTCTTCCTCCTCATCCTCCTCCCGCCCCGCCAAGTGCTTGAGAATCATTTATCACAATTGACAAAGTATTACTGGGCTGCAATTGGTTATATCTGCGGTGTCGTTCGCCGCTCGGGCCGTATCCTCGAAACGGCCGTGAACGAGACTAAACTGGCGGCCATGCCAGGCCCTGAATCCTTGCGGACCCCGGCGTGAGATCATCGTGGAAAGTCGAAGAGAGAAAAAAAAAGAGCGAGGAGCCAGGCTCTACGAACGTCCTCTGTGCTTCTCCACCAAGGCGTGTGCGAGAAAGCCACGGCTCCATCTATCTATCTATCCATCTCTCTCTCTCTCTCTCAGCGCATCATCTCGTTCTCGAGATTCTCGTTCCTCTGGTTCTCCTCGCGCTCGTCGCAGTGGCAGCAGCAGTAGGGCAGGTAGCAGGGCTCCTCGTTGAACGCGAACGAGCCGTCGCCGGCCAGGTAGGTGACGAAGGTGTCGATGCTCTTGGCGTCGACCGAGGCCAGCGACAGGCCGTCGAGCTCGACGAGCCTCGTCTGCTGGCGGAAGGCGGCCTGCTGCTGCTGGGGCTGGGCCTGCATCGGCTGCTGCTTCTGGTCTTGGTCGCGCTGCTTTTGCTTTTGCTGCTGCTGCTGCTGTTGTTGTTGCAACTTTTTGGCGAGCCTCGGCGATGAGATTTTTTTGATCACCTAATGGAACAGAAGGGGGAAGATGGAAATTAGTCGACTGTCGCTGTGATTTTGATGAGTTTTGTTACGGGCGGGTTTTTGTTCCGACGAGGAAATCGAAGCCAATGAGCGCGCGGTGTAATTTCGATTTCCAACATTCGCAACAAATGAGACAAGAAAAAGGAAATGAATTAGAGTTAAATCGAATCGATGCCTTACCTTGAGGATCTTCCTGCCGGACTTGGTCAGTGCCTTCTTGAGCATCATGTTGCTACCGAAGACTCGACGACTGGTTCTTTAGAATAGTAAGCTGCGAATCTCCCACTGACCCTCGGTAGTCAGCGATCGATCGATCTCTTCGTTGGCGAATGTCAGGCGATATCACACCCGACAGACACACGTGTAAGATACACTTGCGAACTGTATTATTATTAATAATAATCACGCTGATCTTATATGCACTTGTCACACGTTGTACCGTTACGAATAAAACTACGGTATTGCGAGTAGGCGCGATTGATGTTTATAAATATATACTGTGTATGTATATAGATATATGCGAGACTCGAGTACGTTGTATTGCGAGCAGTGCGAGCGACAGCGTGGCCAAAAGAATTCTACCGAGTCGGCGTGCCGAGCGGCCGCTCTTATAGAGACGGCAGCGCCGCCGCCGCCGCCGCCGTGGTCGCCGCTTCACCCCCGCCCGCGAGGTTCCCCCACCCTCGCCGCCGCACCGCTCTACACGGGAGTATAATACACTGCGGTGGCTTCGCCGACGTGCGTGCGAGTTCGAACTCGAGCGAGGACGAAAGGAGAAGGAGAGTGAGAGAGAGAGAGCGAAAGAGGGAGAGAGAGAGAGAGCGAAAGAGGGAGAGAGAGAGAGACAGTGAGGAGCAGCTGCAGCTGCTCGCCCATACATATATATTCCACCCCCGACTACTATATGTACGCTCCTCTCTCTCTCTCTCTCTCCCGCTCTCGGCCGAGCTCGCCTCAATAGCGCCCCAGGGCAGATGCCCCTCCCGCGCCAAGGCTCCCTCGCTCTCCCGCGTAAGAGGACGCCCTGTGGGAACTTTCGGAGCTTGGGAACCTTTGGGAACGAAACTCGCGCCCGAGCACCTTGGGGTGCCCTCCTTCCTCTCCCCCTCCCCTCTCCCACCCTCGCGCTTCTTTCTCCCTTTTGTGCCCCGTGTCCTTCCTTATACATATACATGTATATATTGTGTTATACGTAGGAGATGCGTGCACGTGCACGTGCACGGCCGTCCGAACGAGGAGGAACGAAGAAGGAGCGGGGGATCGCCGGGCCTCCTCTCTATACCTTTACACGGATATTAAAAGCGCGGGCCCCTCTTCGTCCATCTCCGCTCTTTATATTCGAGATGAGCTCGCGCGGCTCTCGGCGATTTGCGAGAGACAGAGGGAGAGAGAGATGGAGAAGAACGGGCACGAACCTGTTTTAGGGCCCCGCGGTGTATATATATATATATATATATATATATATATATATATATATACCTGAATCCGCGCGCGATATAACAACTCCCCTTGCGCACGCGGGCGCGTGCACCGACTCGCTCGGAGACACGTACGGATATGTACACCGTCCTATTTGCGCGCGTGCTATCGCGCCAAAGTATTGTGGGCCGGTGCAAAGTGCATCATATCCCCCCCCCTCCCTCTGCGCCACCATCAACACAGCCCCGCAGTTCGTCTAGTCGGTATACATTCCTAAATACGTGCGTGTACGACGTTTCAACGTGTCTCCTGTTACTCGTTATATATATATATATATTGTTTTGAGCCGCTCCGCAGCGCCGCCCGTCGCGACGGAATCACGTACGGAATTCATTAGCGCCCGGGCCGAGATTTTGAAGAGTTTTTCCCATGGCTCGAGACACCTGCTCGCACGTTTACTGTACATAATACGTTCTATTGGTATGTAAACGGGTGCTTCGAATGTTAAAGTCTCCCCCCCCTTCCCTCCCCCCGTTGTAAAAGGGGGATGTGGACGCGATTCAGGCGTTAAAAAACAATTTTCGTATTTATTACGATATATATATATATATATATATATATATATATATATATATATATATCGAACGTGACGTTCGAGAATTAAAAGCCGATTTCTTCGTTTTTTCTCTCTCTAGTGATAGATGAATAAAAACAAACATGAGGCTAGCATAAATGTGTGATATTTGTATCTAAAAATTCTCCAAATTCCAACCTGCACGAAAATCTCGCTGATTCCCACAGATTAACTTCGGATTATCTACACACACACACACACGTACACATACACAAACAAAATTTATTCGTTTATATACTTACAATATTATTAGATAAAATAGTTAGGTCAAATGAATTCTGATGCACATCAAATTAGGTGAACTCTATCTGTACTATTTCTCACCTTTTTTGTAATAATCTAATATTGTTGGTACAAAAATATTGATGCAATTTTATGCATGCATATATACAATGTATACAACAAATGGGACAATAACTTGGTCTTGAAATTGTAACTGACGCAAATCCAAATATCAGTTCGTAAACAATCTAATTATATTCATCAATTTCGTCGGAAAAGTTCAATATCTTTTTGCTTTGCACAGATTCTTAACGATTTATAATTTCAAATTTCTAAGTAATAAAAATGACATTATCATTACTATAAGAGCTATTATAAATGAAAAATCACAATAAAAATATAAGTTGATATATTTATTATTACCCATAAAGCTAGATTATGCATATATATGAATAGTGATTTTAGTTACACACAATCAAGCAAGATATGTCAAAATACTGTAGATTTTATGCATTTCGCATTTGATACTATATACCCCAAATATATAATCGTAAGATTTCAAATGTACATAATAAATTCATTGCACATTTTGAGATATGCCTGTACACAATCATATAGGAACAGACTAAAACCGTAAAAAAATAACCCATCTTGTTCATCATGATGAAGTAAATAAGCAATGCCGACCAATTTTCCCTCGGATTTATTGGTTAAATGTGTATCAGCGTTCGGTGAATAAAATGCACACTGTCACAACCGATTCAGTAGTTCTTCTCTACATTTTTAAATTCAAATGGTCAGACGCCATTCCGCAGAGACTGAGTTCCGCGTACAAATAATAAATAAAGCATTTTCGACGCTACTGTTCGGAATAAAAACGTCCATGCAGGCGCTATATGGTGTCTATATATACATGAAAACTTTCGTACGACTTTCGAGGACTCATATGTACAAAATCTTTGAAAACCAACGAAAACAAAAAAAGAAAAATTTATTGAGAACATCTTTACACGTAACCTACAGAGAAGACTTTAAGATAGAAAACACGTGACAAAATATTGGATCTCGGTATCATATTCGGAAAAAAAATCCCAAAACCCATGCTCCAAATTCTCGAAATTTTAAACCATCGCGTCTTCCTAGCGTCTATAAATATATATATATACACATAACCGATTTGTTATAAGCGCGGACATGGAGCGAAGGAAAAAAAATCAAACCTCGACGGGAGAGAGAAAACCACCGAGCCCCCCTCGGAGAGCCGACGTATAGCGAGGAGTCAAGTGTCCCCTGTGGACGGACCATCGTACCAACACACACACACACACGCAGTTACGGCCGAACGCGCGCACACACAAACACAAACACGCACGAGGGCACACGTACGCGCAACACATGCGAGCGCTGATGCCGATGATGAGGAATGAGGATGCTAAACAGAGGAGGGGTATGTGCGCTGGCAGGTCAGGAGGGTGCACGCGGGGTCGCCTCGTGCATCGCCCATGGATGTGCAGAGCATGTATATACATATATATATATATATATATATATATATATATATATATATATATATATATGAAGCCGCCCGCGGAGCGAGCGAGGGATATATACAAGACACTTGTGCCTGCGCGTCCCGTCTCCCCTTTCCCTCCTGCCTAGCTTCCACTAATTCGTTTCTCGGTATAAATGGGATATTAAGGAACGTATATAGGACCGGCGAGAGGGCAGCCTCTCGTTCGTTCCAGCCCCGACGATTTGGTCTCCTATCTTTTTCGTTCCGAAAAAAAAAAAAACGGGGTGCCGGGGGGGGGGGTCGACGAGGGGAGTAATATTCGAAGCGCGGACGTGGCTTGTCTCGTGCGACGCGTTGCGTTCGCGTGGTTTTTTCTGCTTCTTTTTTTTTTTTTTTTATTTTTTTAACTAGATATGCGCAAATATAGTAACGGCTTATTATTGACGAGGTTTTGCGTGGGGACAGGCGTCCGATAATGACCTCTGGTTCGTGGACTCCGTGCGCACATAGCGAGGCGAAAAGGCAAAGTGTTTTCTGAAAAAAAATCCGTTGGATAATAATATGAATGGGCGCGATCAAAAAAAATTGAAAATTCTTACACTTACTTTCATTTTCCCGCGCATTGCAGACTGTTTGTGTTATGGAACTATTTTAAGTCGACATTGTAGTTAGAGTTAGAAAATAATATCGTTTGATTATCAAAACACACGGAAACGATAAAATCGTTATATCAATAAGAGTAGTCGGATAATTTTAGAAATGGAGTATATATGTATTTAAAAATTATTTAATCTAGTAGTAGTGATAAATATTCTTTGAACTCTCTATTTATACTGATACGGTTACGCGCTGCTAACACTTGCATTTATTTCGCTTGATGTGCCCAAATTATATATTGAATATATGTATATTTATATTTTTTTGTAATGTACAAAAATAATTGTAAATAACTGTAGTAAGTAAAAAAAAAAAAAAAATTATGTTAAACATTCCTTGTAAGAAATACTTCTCGACGGACTATACCACTGTCTATACGTCTACTAATTTATCTTCTCCAAAAGCCATAGAACAAATACCGCACACTATCTCGATTTTCAATCAGGGGCCCCTCGGTTTCGAGGAGGCTTCGAAAAATCCCTGTTGAAATGGTCTCGGGCAGTAATGTAGGGTATCCTCGGTATATGTGCCGCGCTGAAGAGGGACGGACAGCGAAGGCCGGGCCGATGAGGGGCGGGGGAGGGGGGGAGAGAAGGAGATGAAGAAGAAGAAGAAGGAAAAAAAAGAAGGCCCCCCGAGCCCCGCTACATCAGCCATCGTATATTGGGTTATTTTCAAAACGATTTCAACAGGTATACGGTTTCACTATACGGTTTCACTCGAGCGAGAACCCTCGAGCCCACCACTCCTACGCGCATTATATACAGTAGAAAATTCTCTCATCCTCTCCGCCCCCCCTTCTCCCCTGTCGACCCACCCTCCCCCTCCCCCGAGCGCACGTGTTACCATGAAAAATCGCTTTCTTATTATATGCGCTTCTTTCGAGGCTTCTTTTCGTATATGTATGCATGTATATATATATATGTAGATATATGTATCCCGAAGAAACCTCCGTAGCTTTCCTCGAACGCGCAGTTTAAAATTGCCACATAACACGCAGTCCAGAGCTCTGCGTTAATGTTGTGTCTGAGGGCCGGGGGGGGGGGGATTTTCGAAAAGCCGGGAATGTGACTGGACGCTTTATATATGTATATGTATATGCATCGGAAACCCCGGCGCTTTGTTAATGCGTCGGGGCCCACGGGAGAATATAACCTCAAAGGATACTTAGAAACGGTAAATCTTCCATTCTTCCTCTTATTTTTCTTTTATTTTATTTTTTTGTTTTTCGCTGCAGCGATCAGCCCCGACGATCGGTTCGGCATTCAATAGCTTTTCTTTTTTTTCGGCGCGGCGGACATTTTCACGTCGCCACAGACATGCACTTTGGCTTGTTCGGTCGGTTTTTCTTTCCCTCTCGTTGCACTCTTTACGTTTACATTGCAGACACACGCACGCACGCACACACATACACGCGCGCGCGCGCGCTAGAACGGAGGGTACACAGAGAAGAAATGAAAGAAAGAGCGGTGAGGGAGAGAGAAAGTGAGAGCATAAAAGCGGAAAATTGAACAATACAATACGAAAGTAATCTTATAATAATTATTCACGCGCGCGGTATGTGGGTAGCCTTATAATTTGCTATAAGAATGCGGGTGTGATGAGGGTTAGACTCTCTCTCTCTCTCTCTCTCACACTCTCTCTATCGCATTCTCTATTCCCATACTTCCGAACGCATCACGCACTCATTATGAGATTTTCCACGGAAACTTTCATTTTTTCGTCGACTGAGTAATGTATGAATTAATAGTCGCGTTACATAATTGCAACCTCATTTCTCCGAATTTTCAGAAACTGTATATAATAATAGCAATATTTCCTATAATATATCAAATCTTTACATAGAGAGGGATAAAATGCGATGTATATATATATACAGAATGTTCTTTCATGTGTGCATAATTATACATAGGCATCTAGATAAATACGCTATATTCTATATTTAGATTAATGAAAATGAAATTGATAGTTTAAAATGATTTAGGAACGTTCTTTAGAATAAGCAGGCGTGTATGAATTGGTCAATCTTGTTATTTTGAATTAAGAATATAGTCACAATTTATTAATGAACAGCTATCGACTGTTCAACGTAAATGCAGATATTTTTAGATTCTCCAAAAGATGCGCCACATAAAATACAATGATAAAATACTTAATATTTATTAAATACAGTTCAATTAGAGTATTTGAATTTTTATCTATTTATTTTTTACATATTAGATTTTTATATATACGCCTACTTTTATAAAAATTCATCTTACCAAATTTGCGTTTTGTTCCTTTTAATCTGGTTGCTCTCCAGTTTTCAATAATATAAATATAACTTATACTGTAATTTAATTTAAAATTTCTTTTTTATGTTTATTTTCTTCTTTTTAATTCAACATCGACTATTTCATTTCTTTCACGATTTTAGCCTGATACACAGCAATTTATCGGTAGAAATGGATTTTCGGCAGAGACTCGATTTTGAGAAATAAAGAATGCTGATCTTTTATTCTTTCTCAGGTTCTAGCGCACCTCCTAGATGAGACGAGTTGTTTCGTCACTCTCAATCGCACCAAATAATTATGTTTTCCACCCGTCGTTGCGCTCAATTTCTATTACATACATATAGCGAACAGCAGTGGACGAGTTTGGTAAATTAACATGCATACCGCTGAATTTTTCCCCCCTCGGATCTTTTTAATTTTTTCCACCGCCCCATTCGTTCTAAGCGACGCTCTCGACCCTCCTCCGTACAAACATATTATTCTTTCGGATCCTCCGACTTTCGTCGTTGTACATAAGACTCGGGACAAAAGCGCGTGGTGGGAGAGGCAAGGGGCGGGGAGGGGGGTAAAGAAATAACGAAAGCCAAAGTGGCGATTTTCGCTAAAATAAACTAAAAGTTTTCTCGGCTCGCGCATAACAAGAGAGAGAGAGAGAGAGAGAGAGAGAAAGAGAGCAGTCATCTCGTAAAGCCGGGGTAACAATAAGAGACCCGCTATTATATATATGTATATACACGGCGCGACGTGTGTATATAGCACACCCATATATACATATGCGCCCGTGTACTTTACTTCGTGTTCGTGTCAGCCCGCTCTGTGTGTGTGTGTGTGCGCGCGCGCGCGCGTAAGGGTTTAGCCCACGACCGCCTCGAGCGATCGACTTCGAAAAATCGTCGGACCGCCGAGCGACCGAGATCCCTCCATTTTCGTCCACGCAAACAGACGGAGAAGGGGGAACGGGGGGGGGGAGGGAGGAAGGGAGAATCGCCGGCCGCGGCGACGCACCGACCTTCGCCTCCTCGTTATGCGCGCGCGCGCGCGTGTGTGTGTGTGTGTGTGTGTCGCTGTAGGATCGGCCGCGCGATACACAAGAGAGAACGGGGACAAATTTCTCGCTCCCCGTCCGTTCGCTCGCGCACACGTGCGCGCCTGCCACGCCGGGAGGCTCCGGCTCTTTATCCCTTCCCCGTATTATCTTGCAAGGATCGAGCGGGCCGCTGTAGGTTCCTCGGAGCGGGTCTCGATGATCGTGAGGTTCTTCTTGCGGGATTGCATTGTGGAGGAGAGCTTTTTCTATCGGTTTCTTTTTTCATTATTAACAAAAAACAACAACAACAACAACAACAACAACAACAACAACGAGAAAAAAAATTGTACATGTATATAAGATTCAATGCATAGTAATTAGGTACAAGAAAATGTTTTTGCCAAATCCGATAAACTGAAAAATCCGATGACCAACGTAACTGCCACGTAATATTACACGCTATTAATCCACATAAGCTCCGAGGAGATGATTGAGTTATTCGAAATCCTTGGTATATTCGGTTGGGCATCGGGGGGGGGGGGGGGTTCGAAGGGATCGAGACGTGAAAAACTAAAAAAAAAAAACACGAGGGAAGAACCCTCGGGGATTGGTGTATTATATACTTATAGATACGTTCGACGTGTGTATATCTATATGCATATAGACGAAAGCGCCGAGCAGCGAAAGAGAGATCCGTGTCGTCATCGTGACGGAATTCCAGGATTTTGAAGAAGACCCGAGTCATCCGCCGGAACGGTCCCGCAACCGACCGAATGACGATAATTCCGCCCGAAAAATGTACGCGGCTCGTTTTCTTACGGAATAGACGTTGTTCAGCCGTAAATGACTTTCATTTGTGTAACATTATGTTACAATGTCGGTCGGCCGCGGAGCGCCTAAAGACGCGACCAAATGACTCTTTTATTCTACGCGCAACGTAATTGTTTGTTTGCACTCGGTCGGTCGTTGGGACGCGCAGACAAATGCTTTTCATCTCTTGGACACGTGTGCGCCGATGGGAATTTTGCGGATTAGTTGCGACGGAGCTTAGAATCGTTACGCGAACCGTATGCATAGTTGTAATTAAAAATTACGTTTCATTAGAATAATGATATTTTTCGGCATATTGAATACGCTCGTTTATTTTAAACGTCTTATAGCGTAAGCCGCGCATCTTGAATAAACAATAAGTTGAGCCGAAAAATAAACAATTCGTGAATTTACTGGAAAATCCAATGGAGGGGAATAATTGTCATATCTATAGATTGTAGAATGAAAAAAAAAAAAGTCTATTATCGAGTAAGTATTTCATCTTATTTTGTACCAAGTAGATGATTTTCTTAAATTGAGAAAGTATCTTCTGAAATAAAGGAGGTAGAGTGCTTAATCGATGCAAGAAGAATCCTGCTGAAATTAAACCACGTCGGCTGAAAACTAGTGAATATATTCTGAATTTAAGAAAACGATGTGCTTGCTACAAAATCAGTAAATATTTTCTTGATAACAGACATTCTTTCTTTTTTTTTTTTTCAGCAATATATACATAATTTTGCGCTGCTGGCACTGCTCAATATCAAAGTCAAGCAACCGATAATTTCTTTGGCAATGATCCCTATAACGAGCTCGCTAACAAGATAGAAATAATATGACTACTGTCTGTCGTGCGAATAATATAAACTTTTTACTATGAAACTTTGAAAAACAATCGCGTAAACTCGAATCGAACAAACGAACTCATTGTTATTGATTTTTATTTAAAATTCTCAGGCAATTTGAGTTGTAATATCACTAGGCTACATACTCGTTTCGCCTGTGAAGTAAAAAAAAAAACTAAATATCCGCAACAACCCTCGTGTAAAATATGTAACAGAGTACCATATACTATCGACTTCGCAAGTCCTGTAGATTCACTTCGATGACCGTCTGCCTCGAAGATTGATACTCATAGATTTACTTCCGAATCTAATCGAAGATGGGATCGCAATCGATCGAGCCCCAATTCGAAATAACGTCATATAAGTTTATCGGTTTCTCATTGCAGATATAAATGCATATTTCCAAGATTTTTCGAAATTAGTTGCACCATCCTGATAATTGTAAAATACCCTTTTTTTTTCATTGATGAATCCGTAAATAATTTTGGTCATTACCTGTGTGACTTTTTCTGAACGCGGCGCTTTCCGGGCATTGGAATGGCTTCTAAATCGAATTTTTTTTTTAAGGAAACTTTAAGCATCGCCGTATAAATGGGTAACGTATTCATCGCTTCCGTGGTTTTTTCATATTTTCACATATATTCAAATATATATATATATATATATATATATATATATATATATATATATATTATTTTTTCATATTTCATATTCTCTTGCCATATATATCTTATTTAATTATTCTATAAGTGTCCGAATAAAAGTTATTATAAACACGTGAAGAATAGTATTGATAATTGTCAATTTTATAATCAAGTCAAGTTATATGTATATAATCTTTCTTCGTAAGCTCCCGATGTCTTTCATAATAGCGTCGATTTCAAAACAGTCACAGCTATTGCTCAAAAGTCGATCAGATATTTTTGAACTTACATACGCATAGACTTTGAGATAACGACATCATCTGCGGTGTACCGATGTCCTCGACAACCACAGGCCGTCGCGTCCCTGGTTAATTGATATATATCACGCATATTTATCGATAGGTTAATTGTCGTATGAGCTGTTAAATCGGAAGTGAGCGAAATTGATGAATATGTTCGACTGGACTGCAATATTGATAAGAATTGTAACAATTATAATCAGAAGGTATATCCTTGACCGTTATGAAAAGTTTTTGGTTATAGAAACGGGGTAAGAAACTAGTGTATTGAATATAATTAAAACAAAAAATGCGTCGATAATGTCGAATCTGTAAAAGAAGAATTATAAAACTCTCTTGAAATCATGATAAGTATGGCAGATTAAACTATCGTTTTTAATTAAACCAGAATTTTGCTCCATTGAACCTTTCTTTTTATTGCAAATTTGCGCTGAGCATGCTTTAATATTCATTTCCTTGCAGTTGCGCCCTCCTATAAGAAATGTTAATCATATTCGTAGTATGTTTATGAAAAATTCAAAGTTTCATCGGGATGTTGAATACGGCTTTGAAAATAACACCAACATTTTCACTAGCGAGCTTATGATACGGCTGGCTATATATAATTTTTTTTTGCTCGAACGATCTGATTAGTAGTGAGATTTTTAGGGTCTGAGTGTGAGATTTTTAATAAAATTAATTTACGCACAGTATTAAATCCATAGCCGGCAATTTTCTTCGTTTTTAAATTTACTATTATATACCCTATACCACTGTTATAGAAGCATTATTATACTATTATATCCGTTATATATTTATAATTAATTTCATCGCTATATATATATATATATATATATATATATATATATATATATATTCCTCTGCAGCCGAAGCCTCGGAAACCTGTTTGTAACGCAGAGAAGACCACTAATAAAAAATAAAATAAAAAAAAAAACCATAAGAAATAAAGAAGAAAAAGAAGAAGGAGAAGCAGAAGAAGAAGAAGAAGGAGAAGAAGCAGAAAAAATTTAGAAAGTTTGCCGCCCGAACGGAAATGAAGATCCACTGAATGACCGTGCAACAATATAAATCCTCCCCGACCGGGACTCCCTGCAGGTAGATACAGGTATATATACGTTGCACCCGCAGAAAGAAAGCGCTGCAACTCCCCATCCCCCCGCCCCGCCGGGATCGTGCCGCGGGCTCAGCTCCTCATCCCGCTCCAGCCAAGGAGTTGTAAAAGTCCAGCGGAGCAGGTTTCTATATATATATATATAATCTGTACCTGTAACTATACTGCGCTTACAACTGTGTAGGCTATATATATACACTTGTCCATCCGCGACGGCCTCCGCGTCTACCTGTTTTACTACTATAACTATATATATATATATATATATATATACGCACTGGCCAAAATCTCTTCTACCAGTTCACGGGGCACGTTCGGTCACCGCAATCGCGGTGAGGGACGGGAGAGGGGGGATGGGCGCGATTGTGCACAGTGCGTGTATCCCCGGTGGGGATAGTAAGATCACTAAGGCCGGACCGGAGAAAACTGGTGAAAACGCTGACGAGGAGAAATTTCAAGCGATAAGTGTATTATATATAGTATATATATATATATATATAGCCGCTAGGGACTGGAGGCGGGGAAATTGCACGGTATGCACGTGCGTATAGGGCACATAGGAAAAGTGCGAAGAGGCGCGTACTCTCTTGATGGATGGGCGGTGGTGGGTGTGTCTATCTCCTTGGCTGATCTAGATTTGGGCGTATATATCTATATCTGTACAACGTTGTACATTATATATATCTGCCAATTTTTATTGGGATTTAGGCTTAAAATTATCGGTGTTACACGCGATATTGATCTGCGTTGTATAAATAAAGACGAACTTTATACCGTAGACAAGATAACTAGATAATACCTCATTATCTGTATATAATTATATGTATTGTACAGGCACAATAATGTATATTTACATACTCACAATGTGTAAGATAAGGAGATTTTCGAATTTTCTATACGCAAAATTAAGGAGGAAAATCGTGTTTTCGCACACAGGATATATCATATCATTTCTTAAATCTAAATATCGACGTACATAAGCAGTTCAAAATGAATTATACAATGCGACGTAAATTTACGTTTTCCAAAGCTTCGCCTGGTTTAAAATTTATTGCGTCATTCACTCTATGTACAAAATATTCATTGATGATTGTCTTGACTAATATTAATATCGATATACCATCCGTTATAAGATTCTACCATGGGATGGGTCTTTTTATATTTTAAATTTTCAAATGATTTCGAAAAACATCCTTTATAAAGAGTCTTCTTATTCTATACTTTCCGATTTATTCAAGATTTGCATCCACGTATCCAATTTCGTAATATTCAATAATGCAATAGTGGATTTAAGGACGCTATGAGGCAGGCGCACGAACCGTAGGTCAAGGCATCGATAGTAGCAATACGTCCATGTCTATGTATATTGTATATAGATTAAAAAAAATTTTACCTCCATTTTTTTTCTTCTCATTTAAACTATTTCTTATTATACGTTTCTTTCACTTACCTCAATGATGAGTCGACGGAAATGGCCACGTGCGATCGACGCATACAAAAAAAGTGTTTAGAGGGGCAAAAGATTCCCAAAATTGAGAAGGACTGCCGCCGCTACAGATTACGTACGGACGATTAAAAAAACAAAACTCTATGTTAAAAAAAAAAAAAAAAAACAATGGCTCAGAACGTTCCCACGATTATCAGAAAAAAACAGTCGTGATAGAAACAGAAATAATACATACAAGCTCGGGGAAAAAAAGGTTTCGGTGTAATAAATGGATTTTCCACGTGGAATTTAAGCATCGTATATATCGGAACACGTATTAAAGATCATTAAAAAAAGCCCGCATTGATCTCCGTGTTCGTGTTTTCCATCTAACTCATTCGAATTCACGCCTTAGATATATATATATATATATATATATATATATATATATATATATATATATATATAATATGAATTTCCTCGTAAATGAAATACTTGAACAAATCCAAATTGGACTATAGGATGATGTATAATGTATATGATGCAAAGAAGTAGGGCATTCTTTGGTTGATTACATGGAATATTTTACTAGCAAAAGGAGAGGCTATCAGATATGGATGACGGATTCGATCCATATTCAGCAGGTTCGATCACGTACAAATGCACATCCCTCGTACAGTATCAAGACCTATAACGCCCTCCCGTTCGCAAGGACACGGCGCACATTCTTATACTTTCGAATGGGCGTACTTTGCCGATCAATTAGGCAACACCATACGCGGTCGGATAAATTTACCGATGAAAAACCTTATGCTTTAGGACACTGCATCGGAATCCGATTGACAAAGAAATTATATACTCACGGACACATAACTTCTGAACTTCTTTGCTTCGAATGTCGTTCGCCTTTCGAATTCGATGACAAGAATACGGCTTTTCGTCATAAAAAAAAAAAATTTATCTCGGATCACCACAATGTGCGTACGATAATACCATATTAATAACATACTAATTTCGAAAGTCATAAAGGAGCATATTTTGAGACTAGGAAAGCTTTATGAATCCTAAAACTTTTCAGGACTGTTGACACGAGCTTGTCATTTCGAAGGTAATTCGGAGTTAACACGCTCAATCTAGACCGAATTCGTCATTATCGATACATTCGATAGCCTCTCCTTGTAAGGCGACGTGAAAACGATTTATTAAATTTAGATGCAGCAGTAACATCGACTGCATAGTATAATAATGTTTAAAAAGAAATTTTTATAAGTGATGGCATTCGAAATTTAAAAAAAAAATACATTCAATTAAAGTTCAAGGTGTAAAATGGTTGAGGTTGTGCGCGCACATATATATGTACACAGGAAAAAGTCCGATATCAAGTAAATATATTCTTGTTTTCTACCAAGTAAATTATTTTCTTAAATTGAGAAAGTATCTTAAATTGAAAAAGTATTTACTTGATGTTAGAGGAGTCCACTTGAATTAAATCACGTCCTCTTAAATCTTCTGGATAATTTGCTAATTTAAGAACGTATGATTTACTTGGTACAGACCAAATAAATATTTACTTGATACCAGAAAAAATAGTTTTTGCAGTGTATATATATATATATATATATATATATATATATATATATATATATATATATATATACATGTGTTGTGCGCGCGCGCGCGTGTGTGTGTGTAATTTAATGAAATCAATGCATTTTACATAATTTGTTTAGATATCGACACAAAAATATTGTCGATGGATACGATGGCTTTAAAAATTTCTTCCACAATTTAGCTAATTCTACTAATGATCCGAGATCAAACCAAATAGTGTAAACGAATAAAACAAAAAGAAAAAAATATTCTTTATACGAATTATGAAACTACTTGAAGCAAATATTTGATTATCACGTTAGTTCTTTCTGATTATTTTCTATGAGAATAATTTCGCATCCCCAGTCGCGGGAATATCTAACCAAATAAGAATTCGTTATATATACTTATCAAGACATAGATTTGAAAATCGCACTGGAAATTACCGACACTAGTCCAAAACCGAAGATGATTTTGACCCTCATTACGCTTGCTCATCATCAATTGAATTTTGCACTATAACGAGGAATTCAATTAAAGTATTCATAATACTATTATATATAAAAGTAAAATAAAGTCACGGTAAAGCCTATCGCCACCTTGGCGCCTCTTATTCTTCCTTTCCTTTTTTCATAAAAGTGCGGCCCAAGAAAAAAAATCGATAAAAAATAGAAGAAGAAAAAAATATAAAAAAAAAAAAAAAAAAACGCGCGCCTTCGATTCTTTCCTCACTCTCTCTTCCCTCACAACCAGCGACATTCAATTACGCCTTCTTAAAGCCCTTTCGACGCGGGCTCGAAACTCGCCCGCTGGCCGCTTTGTTGCTCGCAATGGCATTGTATATATATGTATATATATATATATATATATATATATATATATATATATATATATACATGTGAGGATTTTGAAGAAGAAAAAAAAACACGCAGGAGTTAGATCAAGAGCTTGCGAGGGGCGGGGGAAGGGGGTGAGGGTGGGGGGGGGGTTGGAGAGAATGGAGCACGAGGGCGCGGAGGGGGGCTTCGGGGTCCGTCGGGGCGAAAAGAAAGAAAAAGAAAAGATATATATATATATACATGTACGCTTTATGTATGGCCATCGGCAGCGCGCGCGCGGCGACGGAAGAATAAGGAAGAGGGCTTTCGCATCGGCCAGGGGCCCGGGCAAAGGATGCACGGCTCGGGATGTGCGCGCGTGCGCGCACCTACACACACACACACACACACGTAATTCCTCGCGCATCCGTAATGTACGTATAAGGGAGGACCGCTCATTGCCTCGATGGTGTTCCCGTATTACGTTATACATAAATGCCCGGCACACGTTATAATTCCACGCGTGTATGTGTGTGCGAGCGCGCGTCTACGTAACGCGTGCGTAACATTATATTTTCGTGCTCGAGCTGCGATCGGAGCACGTGCGAGCGCGCGGAGCCCCGTTCTCACGCCGCGCGCCGCAGCTTCTGATCCATAATATGTGCATATATATATATATATATATATATATATATATATATATTGTGTGTGTGTGTGTGTGTGTGAAGCGCGTGTGTGCAGCGACATGAGCGCGAGATGCAAGATCGCGCGGCCGCGCGGCCACGCCACGCGCTCTTTCATCATTATTCGCACATGCGTATATATATATATATATATATATATATATATATATATATATATACAGCTCTGTGCGGCTCTTCTTTTCGCCTCCCCCTCCCTCCTCTGGCACGCACCCCTTAGCCCTCACCCTCTGGATAAGCCGGCGCGCGGCGTCGTCACGTGCCGGCATAGACTGCTTCTTTTTTTTCTTTTAATCCCTCTCTCTCTCGCTGCTCTCTGCTCTCTTCTCCCTTTCTTTCCTTTTATCTTTCTCTCTTCCGTCCTTCCAAATTGCGTTATTTTTTTTTTTTTTTTTTGTAAATTACGTACACGCGCTCCCGATCCTATGTCCCTATATATATATATATATATATATATATATATATATATATATATATATATATATATAACTTGTATGCGCACGCGCAGGGTCCTTTTTTACCTTTTTCTGTAACTTCATATATATATACACACCTCATTATATACCCTTGTCCTGCATCTCATCATCCATCATTGTTGATCTGGATCATGGATTTTGGAACGGAGCCGCGACGATTGGGGACTGCTACCTCTCGTCCATCCCCCGGCAATCGACACTTGTTTCGTTGGATCTTATATATATATACGGATTATCACCCGTATAACTGTTTTCAGCCCGTTTGCAAAGTCTTATATAGTAACTCGCCACTTCGATTCTTCTTTTAATCTTATGCGCATCGTGAAATGTTATACGTGTGTTACGAATAACAACACCATACGTATAAAATTATTGATAAAAACTCTTAGACTCTTCGTGCGTTATACCGAACATTATAATACGTCCTATGAACAGGTCGCTAGAAAGACCCTAGTTTTTTTTTTTTTTTTTGTTTAAACATCGATCGAGACGCAGGTATATAGAGACCTCCACCGTTGGATCCTATCGATATATAGCTTTTCTATCAGTCATAATTCCAGAATGACATGGTTTCGAAATCGAAGGAGGCGTAATAATTATACGTCATTTATATGTCAGTAATTTTTTTTTTAAGATGTAACGGGTCGTAAGTGTGATTTTATTTCAGCAATTTTGGGAACATAAGATTCTATAAGAACGACGTGCAACACCGCTCTGATAAGCATGCAAATCTTTTCGAGGCCCCTATCCCTCGAGTTCGAAATAAAAGTCGTGCAGCGAGCCCTCTTGACGCAATGTTTAATGATTTTCTCTTTGGCGCGAGCGTAGAACGAAGACGAAAATTTTCATCACCGAAGCGCATTCAACGTTTCCCCTGCAGTTTTCGGGATGGTTTGTTTGTTTTTTTTTTTTTTTTTTTTTTTTTTTTCAAGCTTTCAAAACGCTGGGAAATTGGAACAAGTACGGCAAGAGGATGTGACTGTTGTTCGCCAATCGGGGGAGTAGATATGTGCAGCACTAGCGTTGTACTTTGATGTGTTTTGTGTCCGGAGTTGCCGTATACGAAAAGACGATCTCGGCTCCGGGTGCAAATTGTCAGACCTAACAGCAATCTTAGTTACAATAATAATTCTTTATATAAATACAATAATAATAAGTACAGTAATAATTATTTCCATCGTCTTTGATACACCGCCCTCGCCAGAACACTGTACAAACAATGCTTTTTGTTAAACAAAAAAAGAAACCAAAAAAAAAAACACCCCAGCTTAAATCGTACAAACTTTTGACGGTATTGAAATTTAAAAAAAAACAACAAAAAACGAAAAAGTCCCAAAGGGAAGGGTCGCATAAAAAGTCAGGAGATCGTGCCTGATAAATGGTATATGAAGAATTAAAAAGCAGAGACGACCGAGCGTGCAAACAAAAAATAAATAAATAAATTAATTAATTAATTAATAGACGCGGGCAGATTATTCGGCGCCCGTTGATAATTGACCGTCGATTTTCGGCGATGCCTTAGTCGCGTTTAAAGTAAACTCGTGCGAACGTGTTGAATTGCCCGGATTCACGGTGTACGCCCGAAAAATAAACATGTCGCCCAAGCCACCAATTATCTACACAAATTTGTTAAATAATTCTACGTAGATTATTTTGATACTTCCTCGAACGTTCTATAATATCGGGACTAAATATACAAAAGTCTAGAGGACAAATCTTACTGCCAAGATCATACGCGTATACGATCCACATTGCCCATACAGTAATTACCAATCTCTGCATTAATCATAAATTGTAAATTAAAGTATAAATTATAATTACATCGTTGAGTACATATTATATGCCTAGCACCCGGATCCTCTTTAAATCATATATATATATATATATATATATATATATATATATATATATATATATATATATATATATAATCGAAAGTGATTAAAGCGCGTGTGATAATATACACGTATACGTATCCATATATGGGCGTAAAAGAAAGCGATGCAGATGAAGCGCGGAGAAAGAGCGAGATTTACCAGATCGGAAAGGAGAAAAAAAAAGGCGAGCGAGCCGGCAGCTGCTCTGTCGCGACGCATCGCGGAATGAAAAGAAAAAGGAGAGACGGGCAGAGAGAGAGAGAGAGAGAGTAAGAGAGAGTAAGAGAGAGGAAAGAGTAAGAGGAAGGTGGGTCTGAAAAATCCCCGCATGTATATATACATATACACACGCCGCGCGGGAACGAGTTATCAGAGCGGTCGTTTGATGGGCGGTGGGGCCAGGGGGTGGGGGGGGGGATCTCGCTTGCGGGCAGCGCCAGCGTGTTTACATCAAAAACCGAAAATAAGGACGACACGAGGATGAAAGGGGAGCAGGGAGAGGGGGGCGATGTACCGCATTTGTATGCCGTCGCGGTAGTTCATTATATATATATATCACGCGTCGCTGATGCAGACGCCGTCGCCCTTCAGTAGCAGCGCGCTACTGCTGCACGTGAGCATCTCCTCGACTTGCACACACGCGCGTCTGCACGTAGAGCAAGCACAAATGCGCGCACACACGCGCACACACGCACACACGCGCACACACACACACACACATATATATATATATATATATAATACACACACGCGTATAATATAAGACGCTCTGAAAAAGAGCGCGCAGCCGCGTGCGCACGTGTGTGTGTGTGCGCGTGTGTGTTGTGCGGTGTGTGGAAGGGCGAGTGCGACGCGGCCCCCGAGAGCCCCGACTGCCGGCTGGCGCATCGCCGCGCGTGGGAATCGCCGAAACTCGGGCCTCTCACACGCGACCGACACACTGCTCCGATGCACGCGCTCAGCCGGTCCGCTGTTCTCTCTCTCTCTCTCTCTCTCTCTCTCCCGCTATATATGTATATGTGTATAAAGGACTCCGATGATGGCCTGTATATACGCGCGTACGCACCGGCACACGAGCGTCGTCTTCGTCGGACCCCCCCCCTCTCTCTCTCCCTCCCACGGCCGGTATATGTATATATATATATATATATATATATATATATATATACACAATACGTATATAATGCCCCGATGTGCGTAACCCGTGTATATAGATATATTCAGAGCCGTGGAGACGCAGCCGGCTATCTTCCTTCCTCCCTCACTCACTCTCTCACACTCTCCCTCTTTTTCCTCCCCATTTACCCGGGCGATGGTCAATATTTGCCCTACACCGCACCTACATACTCCTCCTCCGTATTATATATTAGATCCCCGCTATGTTATATATACGGGATCTTCATATGTGTGAGAGCATATATATATATATATATATATATATATATATAATATATGATACACACGGTATTTACCTCCTTCTTATATATATATAGCCGATTATCGAGCCATATGTGCGCCCTTATCGCGCGGCTATTTCTTATATTTATATACTTATACGTCTCTCCCACGCGGGTCACTTACATTCGCATATTATATATATATATATATATATACACACACCGATGTTCCACATATGAGCATAATAGTTCAGGCGTCAAGCGATGACGCGCCCCGCCAATTCCCCGCTAGATGTATATGCAAATATTTTTAGATACTTATTAGATATTTGTATATATATATATATATATATATATATATATATATATATATATATAATATTATATTAATATACCGTTATATAAAATATTTGTAAAATCTATTATATTGCGACGAATTATAAATGTTTAGGGAGTCGATATTGGCGCAATGATTTATGCATGGGCGAAGGGTTCACGCGTGCGTCAATGGGGTACTCATTTGCACTTCGTTCGGATAAGCATAAGTACGTGTGCCATAAGAGTGCGTCCACTTATTCGAAGCAAGGGCCCGCTGTACATATATATATATATATATATTGTTGTACTCAGGAAAGAGTAATGACGGCGACTATGGAGTCAAAATTGATTTTGGAGTTTATCGCGCGCAATAAATTTAAATCATTTGTCCCGCGTACACATTATTTAAGCATAGATTTAGAAATTTAATATTAAATGCATGTTACTCTATTATACAATATATATGTATATATTTATAATAAAATTGCAATTGCTCGGCAATTGCTGTATTGCAATAAAAATTGATTATTGTTTAAGAGGATTCTGAACAATTTCTAATAAAAAGCAATTGTCTCTTTCAGATGGCCTGTTTTGTAATTATTTCAATTTGCAATCGATTACGAACTGATTTTACAGATATATTATATATAAGGTAAAGATGGTTTGTATGTTATAATTATGTCCAAGATCAATTAAAAGGAGGGGGGTGTCAAATACCCTCCTATAATCTTATATTTATACAAACGAAATTTATATGGAACAGTTCTTTAAATATTACATACATATATATATATATGGAGAAATTGAAGTGCTATACATGTCAGGAAAAAGTCTTATGGGTTCGGACACGAATCCCCTCCCCCCTCCTCTATGAGTGAAAAAGTAAAGATTGTATAGAAATGAAAAGTAAAAAATCGAGTCACGCTTGTTCGACGAATTTTGATGCATTTTTGTTCATCTTTATCTTCGCAATTACTTTAATAATTATTATCATTTTATAAAGTAATAGAAAAATAAAATAAACCTTCTTTGTTGTCGCATACAGACAGAGTTTATTTTCATTTATTTTTCTACTTTCCGTTCTGTTGTTTTTCGGGACATTGTATAGACGTATAAAGTTGATTACAGCGAGGGCGGTTCCAAGTGAGCATATAGACTTTACGCTTTCATATAGGGTCCAATAGAACCTTGAAAAACGCCTTTGATCCGACAATTTCTCCGAGTAAATATATAGGGCAATCCTACCTTTCCCATTATTACAATTTATTCTTTAATTTTTACATAAAATACCCAAAAATTGTTGTATTAATAACAATAATTATTTCAATGATATATTCCATCTTGTTAATTCTATTATTTTATACTATACATGTCACATCTTCTGTAATATAAATTTATATGTTGTTTATTTAAAAAGAAAAAAATTCAATTCATTCAAGGAGTTTAACATACGAGAATTTGAGAGTTTGAGTGAGAGAGAGAGAGAGAGAGAGAGGGGGGGCGGTGGAGGATAAATACAGAATGGAACAAATTTATGAATTTATTTCTTACATGCGGGCGATATCTCACATTATGAATGGACTCCCGCTAAATTATTTATCGTACAATTTACGCGCACTCGCGAAGCGCGCATGTGCCCAAGGGTAGGGTCGGACAATATCATTCATACGCGGGCAATCTCGTAAATTTCCCGTTAAACGTTTTCGCGTTTCAAGTCGCGGTATTTTCATGAAACACAGACCGTTTCATATACGCATAAACACGGATGAACAACGTATAATACCGCGCATACACGTCGGCTGTCGAAAAAATAACGTTGGTCCTGTTTTTTTTTTTTTTTTGTTGACGCTAATAGTGTTTTACAGAACATGCAAAAATGTTTAGCCATGCAATTAAGAAGATCGGGGACTCGGATTGTATAGCGATTGATGAAAACCGATAATTATGGATTTGAAACTGATCTTTACCGCGTGTTCATGCCCGAATGCACCTATAACTATATAATACGTCGATACAATATATATATATATTAAACCAGATTAAACCACCTGCGAAGCTTTTGTCGCTGCGTTCTAAATAATCCTTAAATGAACTGTATATACGGATCGGTTGAAGCCAAAACAAAATTTTAACTATAAAAATACATATTGTAATATATATATATATATATATATATATATATATATATATAACAAATAAATAACAATATAGTGCTTTATCATCTAATTTCTATTATATATAGGACACTTCTTTATTCTCATCTCATTGGATAGATTATGTACATTCCGAAATGCGTTCATTAAATATATATATATATATATATATATATATATATATATATATATATATATTATATTGGCTATTGCACATTATCAAATAATAAACAAATTAACGGCGAGCAGCCTGTATCTTTGTATAAAATTTATTTAATTCATATATATGTGGACTCGTTAAATTTTCTGTTAAATTAGTCTGGACAGTCGCTTAATTGAAGCAATGATGCGGTTTTATTCTTGAAACACGACACTTTCTCACACAAATTGCATGTCATACCCTCTAAATACTTGCTGATTTTTTTTTTTTTTTTATTGAAATCACACACACGCACAGACACACGTGAATACGCTGAAATATTATATATACATAATAGCAAAGTAAGTATATTTTATAAGTATAATTTATTTCGTGATTTATACATAATTTATAACACTTGTAATATTAGTTATCTAACAAAGAATCGATTTTATTGTTGTTGCTGTAAATCTGCGAAAATAAATCTCTACATATTGTAATTCAATCGGCTGAAAGAATGATTTCTAATTGAGTTTTACTCTAGATTCAAGAAATATATGATGACGCGATAACTGGTAACGTTTTTTATAAAATAGCACTAATTAAATTTACAATTTTTTTAAATTTTGAAAAAAGAAAGAAATTGTGCAAATTTGTAAATTGTTAATATATATATATAGTGTGTCCCAAAAATTTTGAAACTGTGGGTCAAACTGATGCAATAAATGTATAAAATTTTTATTCAAAATAGTCTCCATTAGAAGTAACATATAAGTTGGCAGGGTCTTCCAGTCTCTTCGTGCCTTTTCAAAACTCCTCTTTTATAATACTTTTGAATTTTTTAAACGCGCGCGCGCGCATCCCTTCTTTTTTCTCGAGCCGTTCGTTCTAATGCGCTAAACGGTCGACTTTGGCATTCCAGTAAGTTCTTCAATCAATCTGCAACTAGAGCTACGGCGATTCTTTAACGCAGCTGCGACTCTGTCGATGTTATTGTCGCTCTTCCTGGGCGTGGCCAGCCGCTCCTTTCGCCGTCTTCAATCGACTCTCTACCTGCCGCAAAGAGGTTATACACCATCGAAAAATAACAGCACGAGGCATAAATGCATTTCGCCATAAGCCACTTTTAACATTGCCTGCGCGCTTCCGTGACACTTTTGCCAAGTCTATGGCAAAATTTAACCGCAACGCGCGCTGTTCGATAATTTTATTCATCTTGAACAATGACGGCGACCAATTTGATACTCCCACGCGTACTGGAACAGCTATATGTGTAATCCGATGAACTTGAAACTTTGTATACAGGTAGAGGAAGGTTGTAGCAGGTTGTCGTTCGTAACTAGTGGCCAAAGGTTCATTAGGCAAATTTCATACAAATCTGTAAGGATATTCACTTTCAAATTACGCACCGAAAAATATTAATTCAATTGATTTTATGAGGAAATATTCCTATTTCAGTGTTCAAATAAAAAGAATCAAAAAGTTTTGTTCTATTTTATTCTGTGTACGATAATATGGAAATTCAAATGAAATTAGTGTTTAAAGATAATTTAACACAGTTTTTTATTAGGTTCTTATAGATGCATTTTGAAAAGTATATGCGAATTTATTTTTATGGGTAATTTAACATATTCTGTTTATAAATATAAGTATATAAAATTTTGGTGCAATGCGTTCTTATATCATTTTTTGTTTTTATTTATTTTTTAAGATTCGATCTGATAAATCGAGTATTAAACTACTGTCTTAAACTATTCATCAGATTTTATGGTGAATTATAATTAATCAGTGTAATGATTTATTAAAATTCGTATTCAAACATTGTCATTGATTATTATAAAAGAATTTTACTATAGATGTATGTTTTTTCATTCATAATTATTTTCTAAAACATTTTTATCGTTTCTCATGGAATTTTCATATTTAAATACTTCTAAAAATAATGTTAGATCATTTCTACATAAAGCGTATTTGCAAATATACTTTCCTCGATTTTTTTACTTTTAGATTGAAATAGAACAAAATGCACAATACATGATATAAATATTTATCTCCGTTATACATCTTTGATGCACTTATACATATGTATGTGGTACCAGAGGTTACTATAATGGACAACGCTATGTAATGGGCATTTTTCTGGTTACGCATAAGTATAATAATGCATGGGATAAGTTTATAATTGCCGCGCCGCACTTATTCGTCGGCGCGCCTTTTAATTTTTATCAGCTGATTCTCTATCGGTAAAAACAAATACTGCAATTATCCGTGTAATCGGACTTGAATCCATGTCATCAAACCAGAAAAAAAACATACTAACAATTATACTGCAATATTTATATCATTTGTATAAATATTTTATTTAAAATATGGGTAAAAATTAAGTTTACACATTTATAAAATTTTGCATTTCTTAGTTGAATGATTAGTAGTTTTATACGAAAACAAACAAATATCTATACCGATTTGTAACTTTTTCAAATTTAATATCATTTGCTGTTGCATATTTATGAATGTTTCAAGTGCATTGTTATGAAAAGAAAGATTATTTTAACATATAATCTAATCTTTTTCTTAGAATCGTGCTACGAAATCTATTATGTGCTTATATATCCAGAAGAAAAGGTTATAATTTTATTGTTTCAAAACTAAAGATAACTTGTTTACAATCTAATTGTTTTGTTAATTTTTCCATAAATTGAAATCATATGGTTTCATTTTCATGTTTTTATTTGATTAATAAAATAATAACAGCTACTCATTGTAATTAATTTTATTTACTTCTGTGTAATAGATTTTTTTTAAAACCTAACCTTTCGGCTGCTCAATTTGCAATGAAATAATTTTATATGAATGAGGTCACAGAAAAGAAGCATGAAACATTTTTTAAATTTGTACTGCAATGTTCAAATTGGAATCATACATAACTCCAGTAATTCTCAGTTATGTTGAGAAATATGTCAAAAATTTTAAACCAGAACAGTCACAGGTAAGTAGTTATTATTTAATGTATCTATTCAATGCATAGTACAAATACAATCCATTACTACAGGTATCCTTGTGGGGAGGAGATGCATCTTTTCAAAATCTTGATTTACGGTTGGAAGTTTTGGAGGAACAGCTTAATCTTCCATTTACTTTTGTGAGTGGACACATTCATGAGTTACTTATTCATGTTCCTTGGGTAAAAATTACATCAGAACCAATCGTTGTAACAATTAATACTATAGGTAAGCTTATTTGTGAAATATTTATCTCTAAATTTTTTAATTTTTATAATAAAAATGATTTAAAAATATTTATTTTAGAGTGCATTTTAAAATTGAAAGATAAAAATCGTTCAGAAAATTCTTCACTATCTTTGTCCAAGAAACAGATAGAAATTCTACAGTAAGTAAAATAAAGTTATACTTTCAAAAGTTTATGTAAGTAATTTTTAAGAAATTTGCATTTTTCAGAGAAGAAGCTCCTCCAGGCTATATCAAAAGTATAGTGACAAAAGTTATAAATAACATCACAATTAATTGCAATAATTTAATTCTAAAATATGTCGAAGAAGATATTGTTCTTAGTATTAATGTCAGGTTCTTATCTATGCAGACTGTCAATAATAAATGGGAAACAGCATTTACTGGTAAATTATTTTATTTATATAAATTAGTAATATGCTTCTTGATTTATAAAAATGTAAATAAGAATTTTTTATTATTAGATATAAGCAATTATGAAGTTAAGTTACAAAAAGTTATTACAATACAAGATTTAACATTGTGCCTTGATAAAATGGACACTTCTGGCAAGATTGAAATCTATCAAGTATTTAATTTTGTTTGCTACTATTTTCCTTAAATTGTTATGAATATAAATGAAATTAATTATATGATTTTTTACCATTAAGGATCCAGTCCTATACAGATGTTCTATGACAATACGTTTAATCATGAGTTATCACAGTAATACAGCAAAACAAGCGTCAATCACAAGGCTTGATCTTCACTGCCAAAAAATGGAATTTAGTATAACTGAACAACAAATACCAATGATTCTTCGTTTAGTTGCATTGCTTACATTGTTACAATCTCGACCGATTTCTACCACTAAAGAGAAAAGCAGTGCATCTGCTGAGGAACATGAAACTATTGCAACAGGTTCTTAATGTTTACTTTCAATATCAATTTTAATTAAAGTTTTAATAAATAAGTTTTTTCAGTAATGAATTATTTAGAAATGCGAATATTAATTAAGCTTAAAATTTTCAAAATTTAAAAAGCTAGATCTGATTTAAAATATTCAAATTTTAAATAATTAAAGAAGTTTTATATCGTACATACTTTGAAAATTGAACAAAGAATTCATGTTGAGGATTTAAAAAATGTATTTCAATTAAGAATAGTCAAGAAGAATAATGAAGAAAATTCATTGAACGATATATTTTTCTTTTTAAAAATACAGTTGCTTACACCTTATTTATTTACAATACTGTTTGTATTAATAAATTATATTTTAATTATATATTTTTTATATTTTCATTAGATTGGCAAAATACTTTAAGGAATTAAATATTATTAATTATTTTATTTTAATAGATGAATCAATTCAAGCAAATTCAACAAGAGATTTAAGTTGGGGTATGTGGGCTTGGAATACAATGTCTTCAGTACTTCCAGTAGACTGGGATAATGAATGGTCAACTGAGCAGTTAGGGTATGCTGGTCATGTAATACATTTCGGATTTTATATTGATGATGCAACAATAACATTCAAGGTTTGTAAAATCTTAATTAAATAATTAAAAATGGTTTTCACAGTGATATATTTTTTAAAACTTTATTTAATTACATTTTCAGACTGTAGAAAGTGTAAAAGAACAGCTATTTTATAAATCTCGAAAAATTAAGTACAAGTCATTTCTTACTCTTCGTTTTTCTGAAGCTGTGCTAGATGCAATTTTGCAAGGTATTTCAATGACAAATTTTACTGTTGGCTGTGGAAGTATTCGCCTTTATCCAAGAGGAACTTGTAGCTGTGGTTTTTTAGAAGTCATAGATGGAGCGCAGGTATTAATTTTATAACTAATACTTAAAATTTAAATATACATTATAAATGAATGAAAAATCAAATATATCAACTATAAGATGATTAGATGGTCATTTTAATGTTAGAAAAATATCTTACTTAAAACAAATATAAATGAAATGATAACAATGTTTTTTTATTGTAGCCACCTTTATATTTGATTGCCGGAAAAAATAAAATAGACTATTTAAAAGGTACCTTATTTGACAATGACACTATTGAAAATCAAGGAAAAAGGAGAATATATAAAAAGGATATTTCTTATCATCTTGCTTCTTTTTCTGGTACTTTAAAATGATATCTTAATAAAAAAAAAATTATTCTATAATTCCAAATACTTTACTTTTATTATATGATACTATTTCAGTGCCAATTTTATTAGAAAGATGTCCAGCATTTTGTATGGATTATGTCCATTATATAGAAATTCCTGATGATATTACTCCTGAACAATTGGATGAATTTGGATCAAATTATGAATACAGGTTTGATACCATATTTGTCACAAATGTCAAAAATGGCTTTATAACAACAGTTTAAAATACTCGAATTTTTTTTAATAATAAAATAACGAATTTTCTTTAATGTTATTTTCAACACTTTATAAATTTATTAAGCATTGATTATAGAATAGAATTTTTTAATAACATTTTATACATATTTTATAAACTGTAAAAAAATTTGTGAGAATATTATAAATTTGAGAATTATAAATTATAAAGATTCTCCTATTTTTAGTCAAGATTTATTTTCTGTTTTAGTAATTTTCGTGAAGAGAGACATATAAGATACGGTATAGGGAATGTTACTATTCGCTTGTGTTCTGGTTTATTTCATCGTATTGAAACAATTAAGAAAGCTGCTGATAAATATGATTACAGCCCTTATCATGCGTCAAAACCAGGTAGTTAAATATAATTTTTATTTAAAAGTATAGGAGAGAATATAACATTTAAAAATTTTAGAACCAACTTTTGATGAGTTACCGCCTGTGACAGTAGAAGAATATGAAGCTTTAAGAGAAAACATTTCAATGATGAAAATCTATCTATATGTTGTGAAGAGCGCTATTCAATTACAGCTTGCCGATCATCGTATCACGGGTTTGCCTCGGCAGCGAAAATATGTTGAAAATCGAGTAAATAATATTATAGATTTTTATTTAATTATTTTATTCAAAATAATTTATTAATCCAAAATATAAATTTAGACAATGCCGTTAGTGCCAGCCTTATCTGACGATCCATTTTTAAGTATTGAATGTGAGAAAATATCTGGTACTTTAGAACAGCCATTATATCAATTTCGATTGATTGCCTGTGCTTCAAAACAAACTGAAATTCCGCCTGAAATGTTAAATCAATGTTACAGAGATATTAAAATTCAAGTAAGTTCAAGACATAAAAAATTCAAGAAATAATAAAACAAATATGTACAGAATCATCACATAAAAAATATCATTTGATATTGAAATAAAAAATTATTATTTTTAAATTATATAAATTAAATAAGTATGAATAAAAATTCAACTTTATCTAAACTTTAAATAAACCTACCGCATATGTTAAATACTTGATCTAATATATATATTATAAAAATTACTTTTTTTATAGCTGCAAGGAGTTAGTAGTCACGTTTATTTAAAAACAAATTGTAGAACATCAATTATTATGCCTTGTAATATAGATTATAATTTACGAATGTTATTGTATCCAATGTATTGGAAAGATTTAAATACAATACATAATATACATGATTTAAAAATAGATGCAATGACTATTACCGGCACCAAGGCAAAAATTATGGTTGCTAGTTCGATATTTACTTCTCTTTTATATCCTGAAGATTCTTTGAATCCACTTTTATGTTCTTCACTTTATACTGATTCATGCAATGAAAAATGTAAGTAATTAACTTTTAAAATTATGATAAAGTTGTTTAAGAAATTAATTTATGAATACTATAATTACATAGGTCCAATTTATATTGAAATCTGCTTAGAGACTCTAACTCATAAAGGAGTGATGTCTATGACTACAACATCATTCATAGTTAATATATCTGCTATTAAAGTATTTGCACATGATGAAAGTCAACAAGCATTTATTTTATCCGGACCAGAAATAGAAGATGAAAGGTAATAAATTGTTTATTTATTAATAGTAACTGTTAAGCAATAAATAATTAATAGGTCTTTTATTAAAAATATAATTGTATTAGCAGTATAATTAATAAAAATATTTTTTTTAGTATGAATGAAAACCAAATGTTAGTAACTACTGTTCTGCAATTTTCAAAAGATCTAGCTACAAAAAAAGATCCAACTATTTTATCATTTCAAGTTGCTCCTATGAAAGGTTGTTTGGATCCACTATTACTTCAATGGCTAGATTATCGTGTTACATATTATAAATTGAATACCACCCATGCAATGAAAACAGATAATGTACAAGTATATACCGATAGTACCATTTCAGATCCTGGCTATAAAAAGAGAAATTTTCCAAGTTTACACGAAAGTGTGCACAGCTCTTCTGATAAAGATAGAAAAAAATTTGATGAGTCAGTTGAGAAGATTATGAAAAAATCGATTCATAAGCTGAATGAATCAGAACAAAATTTTGTGGGAAATGACAACGTTCAAGAGGTAAGTTATAAAAATGTTGACATTCAAAGTAATAAAATTTGAAATAAAAGTTAACATAATGTATAAGTTATTACTATTCATAGATGAAATTATTCAATTTTGATATATATTTGAAATATTTGATATATATTTGATATTTGAAGATAAATATTTGAAATATTTGATTTCATATTATTTAAAAAGAAAATTAAAATATTAAATTTTTCATTGGCAAAATGAATACAGACAAGTAGAATTCAAATAATTGTTTTATTTTTTTTTTATGGAGAAGGATAAATTACTTTAAGAATTAATAATAGAACTTACAGAAAAATAGCATGTTGGGCAGATTAGTCGATTTGTATCCTTGGTGGTCTGGGCTGGTGTTAAATGCTTCAGTTGGCCATATAATTATTTACATACCTACAAGAAGAATAAGTGGGATTGGAGTGGAAGGTAAATTCAAGCATTTTTACATGTATATTAAAATAAAAGTCATATTTAACTTTGGAATACATTTGAACAACAATTAACAATAAAAATCCTTATCTTATAGGTATTGAACAAGCCAAAGAAGAAGCACTACGGGCCAATAACGATTTACAAATTCTCGTAATAACAACTCCAATAATAAGAATACATTCTGGCAAGACTCAACCAGATTATCATCCCACCCACGTCCAGGATTTACCAATAACTTTGCCTGAAAAAATTTGGTTAAATCGTAAGTATCCAATATGCAAACATTTTCTTTATAAATTGTACATTTTTTATATTTTTGCTTTAATACTAAAATCTATAATTATTTTAGAAACACACAATTTTCCATGGACTCTTGAAATATTAAATTTCGAATGCTTTACTTTAAAAGGCAGTCTACAGAGAAATTTCATTAAGAAAGTTTGTTTGAAAGCTACGTTTGACTTAACAGATAAGAGCTGTACTTCCGAATCGATAAAAAATAAGCTTTCTGCATTGAGTTTATGTTTATATATAGATACATCACCTGTCATTATCTCCGTATCTGAGGATCAAGTAAATTAATTGTTGAATTAATTTAGAATGAATTTATTATTAAAAATAAAATATTAAATAATCTGAATATATTTTTAGGTAAAATTTTTAAATGATATATTAATTAATATTGTAAATATATTCCAAAGTTTATCTCCCCCTAAATCAAATTCTTCAAATACTTGTATAAAAGAAACTAAGGATATTTCTTTTACTGCACCACATAGTTCATCTAGTCCAACTCAGCTACTTTACCTTGAAGATACTACTACAACATCTGCTATATCTGCCATTAAAGAAAATGCAGATCAAGGTTTAATTGATCAAGTTTTTATAATTAAATCAATTTGTTTCATTTTTCGTGACTTATTTTAAACCTGCTTTGGTTATATTAAATTTCAGATAAAGGTAATTTAAACATCACGGCATGTATTCAATGGACAATAACAAAAATTGCATTGAAACTCTATATTATGGGAGAACATGAACATGCAACCCTAAAGTTAGTTTTAGAATTGGAAGATATTATAACGTCAGTAGATATGCAGTCAGTGTACTTTAAATTAAAACATAAAATCACTACTGCTACTATTTTTCATTATACCAGGTACTGTAACAATTGCAAAATTAATCACAATTATATTATTTTTTAATATTTTTTGAAATTTAAAAACAGAGATCCAAGAGCTCAACATTGGGATTTTGGTGATTATGTAGGCCTTTTGCTTAATGGAAGAGAAGATAATTTTGAAAAAAACGAAGATTCGGGATTTTTGAATCTTATTTTAACAATTGCAAAATCTGGAAATGTACATACACGATGGGGTGCACGTAAATCATATAAAAGTGAAAAGGTTGTAATACTTTAATTATTAATTTGATTTTTACAGTTATTATACAATTAAACAAAATTTCATTCTAAATTATGTTTTTTTTTTTTTAATTATATGCAACAGAAGGATTTAAGAACTGAAGCGTTAAAATCGGTTGATCCATATATTACCGAAGTTGTTGTAAAAATTCAAATGATGGACATTATTATTCCACCCAGCGTTCTTGCAAAATATGTGCAAATAATAAAACCTTTTCTAAATAAAAGATCACTTCATGCAGATTTATCAGTTTATGAAAAAAAAAGTTCAGCGTCGTTTACTTTCATTACTAATTTACGAAATGAATGGCTTCCCCTAATTTATTTAGAATTTAAAGGTTTTCGTTTAATGTTACCAGTCGCTTCAAAATCGAATCAAGAATTTCACCATGATCTATTGATGATTCAGGTAAATTTTAATTCAATATATAACCTTATATAAGTTATATTCAATTGAAATCATTCTCTAAATTAATAAAGATTAATTATTTTATAATTATTTTTTTATAGTCAAATGTATTGATATTATATGACAATTAGAACTATTTACTTTTTTAAGGAATTTACCGATGTCGTGTGAGCCTGGAATAAAACTCAATTTAAATTCTTTATAATGTTTCGATGAAAGAGCTCTCAACCACATCAAACCAATGAAAATTATTTTTTATGTATTAGTCCATAATAATTCTTTTAAATTTAGAACATTTCTATGTTACGAAACTCTATGCGAATTTTTTTATTTGTAATATACAAATATTACGTTATTTCAGTCCAACTTGGATTGAACCAAATTATTAGACCATAATATTGGAATTGAACTTAAATAATGTAATACTTGTATAATATTCACTTCAGTTTTTAGAAATTTAAAAGAATTATTGTAGATTAATACATAAAAAAGAATTTATTATTTGCTAGATAAAAGTAAAAAATTCCTGAAAAACGTTGAAAAGAACTAAGATGAATGAAAATGATCAAACTAATTATAGATATATTTACATATATAATGAAATATTTAATATAATAGTAATACATAATAATTCCTTAATAATTTTTATAATTATCTACAAAAATAGGTGGATGGAGTTCGAATTACGCCGCATGCCGAAAATCCCATTTGTAGAGTACCTTTCCGTTCTGACATATATCAGCTTGCTGCGCAAGCAAATATTCTTCATGTACCCGGATCGGCCGTAGAAGATCGACAATATCAAATTAATGTTGACGGAATTTGCGCTCATACGACAACATGGAAAGATTATCAAGAAAGTATAGCAAAGGTAATGATTGCCCTATAATTTTGAAGCTTATAATTTAAAGCTTTATTTAATTATTTATTTTATAATATTATAATATTAATAAAGTCTCTGATAAAACGTGGACGTTTTATTAGACATTAAATATTTGAAAGCCATGAAACATCTTTTTGTTAAAGATTTGAAAGATTTTCTTTGTATTTTAAATTATCTTGTTCTAATCCTATATACCTCTGAATTTTATCTCAAATAAGTATATGTTTGTATTTTTAACAGCGAATGTCACAGTCTTATTTATATACAATGAATGAAAATCCTGCTGTAGAGTGGAATAAATTAGGAAATGGAAGTAGTTTGGAGCCCCATTTTTCAACACTTCCTATGATCACCAGGTAATTGTTAAGAAAACTCATTGGCAAATTCAGAAAACAAGTATAATTTTAGTCGTTTAATGAAATTTAAAGATTTTCTTTAGCCAAACTTTATATATCTTTATAGAGTATATTTCTACCAAGAAAAAGAAATCTTCAGCATAATAATTCATTAATAATTTCATTGCTTTCTTCATATTATCGATAGAAATAAATTTAGTTCAATAATTTTATATACAAAAAATAAATCATAATTTATATTGCTATATGAATGTTAATTACGTAATATGTGGGTTATAATTTTTAAAATATATTAAATCGTCAAATTATATGAAATCTTAAAACTCAATTTTAAAAAAAATATTATTATTAAACATCTTTTTTGAAGTTTTTTTATTATCAGTATGTTTCTTATTTCAGATTTGATTTTTGTTTTATAATTGCTCCAGTTATTATATTTAAACCAGACACGATGGTTTGCGCTAGTGCAGCTGAAGTAAATTGTTTAACTGATCTAGAATTAATAATGAATCTTAATCAAATTAAATTAGTATCAGCGCTTTGTGTACAATTTAAAAGTTTATCCTCTTCTGTTAATAATGATGAAGTCGATGTTTTTGAAACTCCAACAAGCTCAAAACAAACTTTACAAGGAATATATTCAAAAAATAATTTTTCAGTAAAACAAATGTTAATTGAGTCAGATACTGATTTTACTAAAGATAGTGGAGTTGATTTTGAAATTGCAAGTATTAATTCTACAAATATTGTAAGTACATTAAAATCTAATAAAGATACTAAATAAACATTTCAAGACGTTCAAACTTTTAAATTCTCAAACTACAATTGTTTTTTCTTATTTTTATTTTGTTTAATTTTAAAATTGATGACATAATAGTGTAATTACTGAAATGATAGCGTTTTTAAAAAATAAGATGTTTTATTAAAATATATACCATTGTTTTGATATAGGAAAAACCACTCATTCAGGAAGCATCAGCTTTATCACCATTTGAGTTCTTAGTAAACTTTGGAAAAATTGCACTAACTATATATGAAGTTGTAAAAACGAAAAATTCTGAATATGAAACGGTATGATAATAAAGAGGAGAATAATTACATCAATTTTAAGTCAAATATAAAAATTTATTAATCTTTTTAGAACACAAATTTTACTGGAGACGATGATGTGAACAATATTAAACTACCATTACTTTATGCTATGATTAATCAACCAAATTTTTATTTTTCACAACAAAATTTCGATCAGAAAATGCAGGTTTGTAAAGTGTTTATTTTAAGATAATTTTATAAAAATGTTGTTAAACAGATATTGCTTAATCTCAGAGATTATATCAGAAAAATATAGTAGAGAAGATTGTTTTAGAAATTTTAAACTGAGTTGAAGGAGTTTTCCATTAACGAATTGATCGAATATGGCTAAATTAGTATTTTTTAATTTTTTTATGAATTGCACTAAAGAAAAAAGGAGAATAAATTTTTCTTCTTAATTTATAATTATATACAATATATGTTTTACAAAAATCACCTGTTTTCAATATTACAGATATCTTGTTTTGATGTCGCTATATGCACGAGTAATAAAATGAACGAAAATTCAACGGCAATTCCAACTGAATCAGATTTTAAAATGTATCTTGTTGAAACAAAAAATGGCGAACTTCATCCAGATACAGGAATACCTCCATCAGTATTAATTGTCAAGTATGATATGCTAGTAGGGAAAAATCCACAATTAAATATTAATATGGGTAGACCCACAAAACTTCATTTTTCGCGTTCCCGTTGGAATGACATAAATCACATTAAAAATAAGGTAAACAAAGCAAGTCATTAAAAGAACCGTATGTATAAAGAACTGATTAATCTTTCATTTAGATATCGGAAAGTTTTTCGTATGAGCATTCTTTAAGATTGCCCTCAAAATGTAGCAGCCGAACCAGTACCTGTATACACTCAAGCACAGTAGAAACTTTAACATCTTCAGTTTCTCGTAAATATAACGCGCCAGACATAAATCTACTTACTAAGCAATTTGTAATCTCGTTTAAATCGGATACCGAATCCGAATTACTCTTGAGCTTAGCATCTCTATCAACTACCGTGACCAATGTTGTAAGGCCTGAGAGGATCTACGGAAATATAACTTTAGAATCTTTTATAATTTCTATAGTACATAATTCAAAAATAACAGCTTTATTGAATCCATGCTGTTGTAATGCAACTGTATGTCTCTTATGGGAATCTTGGCAGAATCATTCTGATACTCCACAGATTCAAATTCAAGCAGAGAGCGATTCTGTTTACATAGATTTTGGACCGAAGCATATACTTATTGTAAGCGAAATTTTATCGGATTATAATGAAATCTTAGACACACTCGCTGCTGACAATTCGGTCCCATCGCAGGTAGAGGAATCATATGCTTTTATGCATCAAGAACAGTATTACAAAGATGATTTGAAATCTGGAGCATTTCAGTTTGTTGATGGTAACTCAGAAGAACTTCCTTTTCCTTACCAGGTGAGTCTTATAGCAATTAAATTATAAATGTAAAATGCTGAAATAATAATCTATAATAATTATTTAATATTTTTATTTCAGGTTGTTTTCTTGTCATATCCCCAACAAGCAATGGCATGGAGATATCCTCACCCTCGCGCTCTCACGAAAGTTCACGTCAGTCCAATGCCTTTTGAGGTTTGCTTATCTTTTCAATTTACAAAATTCTTTATTAATAGTTGTCGTATAATAATGGATTTTTTTTTTTTTTTTATTTAGACTTATAATATAGGAGAAAAGTTAGAAAACCAAGTACCATGTGCCATTGAATATTGGAGCGAAGCACAAATGGCTTATCAACGTTATGTAGAGTTTTTTATTTCAGAAACTAATAGCTATCGCTTGGATTTTCCCGAGAAGCGACCATTGCAAGCAGTGGCTTGTATATGGCGAATTGTCCTCTTACCAATGCCGAATTGCGAAGTCAGTAATTTCTTATCAAGCAAAGCTCTTATTGCGTGTTTAAGGATAGATTCTTACTTTAATCCGCAAATCGTTCCGAAAATTCAAGCAGCCCTGAGCGTGCGCTCGATACATGCTTCGTTCTACAATCATCTTGAAACTAATTATTACGATAACTTGCCGCCACCCTTAGCTAATTATAAGCTTAATGGTATGATTCCCGAAGCTCAGTGCTTTGCTTTACTTCAATGTAAGCAAGCCTGTTTTCTATTTCACAAGTGGTCTGATAAATCCCTTCTTCTCGATTTGAATGGAAAAGTCAGTCTTCATATACTTGACTACGGGCTTCTAATATTACAAGAAGTTTTGGATTCTGTCAAGATTAAAGGACAGCTGTCAATTAGCGAGACGATTGATTCTTCGCTTACGTGTGAATCCTTTTGTCTCAAATTATGCCCTTCCTCTTTTCATACACTAACGCTAGCTGTACATTTATGGAATAATTCACTTGATGAACAAAACCATAGTACTGTAGTACTTACTACTAGATACGTTATTGCTAACGATTCGAATATTCCGATTCGCTTTGGTCAAGGTGGAACAGACGACAGTATTCTTTTAGAAAGCAGACGATGTAACTTTTATTCTTGGCGACATGCAAATAATCAGGTAATAAATTGTTATTTTTATATCGTAAAATTAAGAAAAAACTTGATGAAATGAAAATCACTTGAAACAAATGAATTCATGGAGTTTGCATTACTTTCATTAAAACTTTAAACTTCTTATTATATTAATCATTATGAAATTGATTTTATTAATCATTCAAAATAATGTAACTAATGAATAACTCTTAATAATATGTTTTTTAATTGTAGTTAGCAAAATATAAAAGCTTTTTATTATATAAATATATAATTTCATCTTGAAATTTCTATAATTCAGGTATTGAGAATAGCAGTAGAAGAAAACGGTTGGTTTTGGAGCAAGCCCTTTTCAGTGAATGTTGATGGAACCTTTGAAGTAGACTTCAATAATTCGTCACTTGATATGGCTATTTCTGTTAATATTGTATCACTTTCTGCTTCACAAAAACTTGTCACATTTTCTGGTCATCTGATAATCTCTAATCATTTGGTGGATAGTTTTGAGATGAAACTTGTAAAATATGATTTAGTAGAAAATAACAAATCCTTTGTGACGCGTAATAATTTTCACATTCCCGCCAACTCTCAACCGCCTTCAATTGTAATTACTGATAATACCAATATAGCGATGCGTTTAAGATTTTCTAGTGTTGCTAATTTGTCTTGGACTGGTGACATTCCTTTACAACCAAACGCAAGATGGGGTCAACCTTGGCTAGTAAAAAGTAAATTTTTATTATTCATTTATTTAAATCCTTTTATTATAAATTCATTTCATCAAAAAGAAAAATATATTTTTTATTTATTTTATAGTACCTTTACAAGAAAGAGGACATTTTATTAGTTCTTGGGTTAGAATAATTTTGGAGCAAGTGAATGGAAAAAATAAAATTTTAGTACGTTTGAAAATGTTTTATTAAACTAATATATATTTAATTTATAATTGTTTACTAATTACTTTTTTTAGGCAATTATTAGTCCTCTTTATATGATAAGGTCTTATTTACCAGTGCCAGCAAAGGTTCAAATAGAAACCCCATCCTGAAGGTATCTTTAAATGCTGTTATTAATGGTCGAGGAGAAAAGCAACAATTATATTGTCCTGGAACTTTTGAGCATTTTCATCAGCTGACTTTTCAAATTGAGTATATATCTTCTTTTAGAATAGAATGAAAAATTTATATATATGTATTTTTTAACATTGTATATTAAAAATAATAATCATCTAGATCTGGAGTTTCTGCTTCAAATCCTTACGTACCTTTATCGTATAGTTCTGTTGATCAACGAAAATTTTTTAAAAGACTTGAGAAAGAAAGTATTCGAGATATTTTAGCATCACTAGAATCAACAAAAGAAGAATCAAATTGGCCCTTTCAAAGTGATGATTTTTACCCCTGGGTAGCAGCAGAACAACCTCAAACGCATGTTCAAGTATGTATCCTGTGTATTTTCAACATTTTGTAAACAGCTATAAATTGAAATATCCAATTGAAAATTCCTTTGTATATAAATATAAATTATACCTAATAATTATATCAAAATATAATTTTGAATGCATGAGTTTTTTAAAATTTTTAATAATGATTTTAATGCTATTTGTAGGTGAAATATGAAGATGCAGGTTTAGCATCAAGCACTTTGCTTTTGGAGCTACAACCATGGTGTTTTATTTTAAATTCGCTTGGTTCTCAATTATCAATAGTTTCACAAGATGTGGAACTTTGTAGAATACCACATTATGGAATAGTTGCACCACCAAAATTAGAAGTAAAGTCATGAATTATATCAATAACAATATTAATTAAAATTAATAAATTTTTTTTTAACATTTATATTTTAGGGAACATTTCATATTGGAGTTAGTATTGAAGATGAATATTTCATGTCATCAGCATTGCAGTTAATCAGGCCAGATTGGAGTCAAGGTTTTTATAAACCTAGAACAGAAGGATTGATTCCTTTAGAAGGAAATATTAAATCCTGTGTTGATTGTTATTCAAGTGTATGTAACAAACTTAATTTTTATTTTAGTATACACTAAATCATATAGTATTTTTCTTAATCATTTCTTAAATTTCAGATATGTATGATGAATATAAATTCAAGTATGTATAAGGATATGCGTATTGTACGTATAAGTAGTAATTATGTAATAGGAAATATGACAGACAGTGAATTTTATGTTGCAACATTGGCTGTGCCAAATTTTTTGAATAATTTATCTTTACCAGATGATCTCGCTTCACAAAGTATTAGTATTTTACCTTCTACCGATAAAAGGTTATTCATTATTATTATAAAATTACATTGTTTAATTTCATTTATGCTTAAATTTATATAGATTAATATATGATAATAAATTATTATTAAACACAGAAAAATAAAAATGTTACAACACAAAAATAATTTTATTTTCTTTATATAAACTTAGTAATCTAAATAATATAGAGTTTTTAAACATATATTGTTTATAAAAATACTTTGATTGTATCAATGTATTAATTATATTAAGATATTTTTATGATTATCATTATCATCATTACAGATACGCAGTTCCAATTGTTCAATGGTATACTTTATTTGAAAAAAATTCCGAACCCTGTGCATTATATATTTTGCTTCAGCTTCCTCATAAATCTTGGTCCTGTCCAATTCGCGTGGATCAAAGCCTTAGTAGAAGATGTATAGCTGTTCCTGTAAGTTTACTTAATTTTTCTTCGTTAAAAGAAATCGTTAGTTTTAAATATTTTATATCTTTTAAAGAATGGCCATAATACCATACCTGTTGTGGTAACAACTCAAGAAGATAAAAGCACAGTATATATTATGATTCACATAGATAAACATCCTCAATTGTATCTTGAAAATAAAAGTTCATATAAAATTATTGTTGGACAAGCAAATAAAGATTTAGGTAATTTTTGAAGATTATATTAATATTCGATAAATTAAGTCCTTTTTTATTAATTAAAAAATTTAAACATTGTATAGATAATATCCTACCCGATTCTCAACATTTTAAATGGAATTGCCAAATTGAAACTAATCATTTGTGTCATTACTCAATGCCTATTCCTGGAAGCAGATTACCTGATTTACCTAATGATCTTAATGGATCTGTTTCTATGTTGATATCAGTTATAACATCACCATCTCCAGATGATTTAGGTAAACATTATTTTAAATTTGAGATATAGAAATATCTTAATAAAAAATATTTTAATTTCATTTAGATAATGATACTTTGTATTGGTCTGAAAGTATTGAGTTATTAAACACTGCAACAGAAAGGGTTGTACAAATGCCCGACTGTGAAAATATAAAGCTTATTATGAAAAAAAGAGGTTACACAACGTTTATAAGTTTTAGTCTGGCTGCTGAGGTATTATTAATAATATTTTTATATATTATACAATATTTTAATTTTATTTTATTATTTAAAATAGATGGCAGTATCTAGTCAAGAGTTTAAAAATAAAGCTGAGAAAAAGGTTGATCTTGAGCAAGGTGAAACTAATTTGATTATGAATAATTTACCAGCTTTAACAGAAGACGAAAAATTACTCGTATGATCTTATAAATTTGTTTAGAACATATTTTTCAAATAAAATTTTTTTTTTTATCGTGTTCTTAATTTTTAGAGAACGAATAGTTCAACATCGACCATCACATTTTTTTCGACTCACGATGGAATGTCGGAAATGGATTCGTTATCTTCTACATCTAAGTTAACATTTGAATTACAAAGAAAAAATCAAGAAAAGAAAACGCACAATCAAAACAGAGACTTATTTTCAATCGAAGAAGGTAAAATAAAACGGCTGGAAAATGGTTCCGTTACTATTCATCTTCAAGAAATATCGATAATTATTATGAAAGATATTAATGATAACGCTCAAAGGATCGAAGTTGCTAGTCTATGTATGACTGATACAATAGTATTGTTAGATTGCAAAGGAGCCCTTTCCAATTTGAGCATGTATATTGGCGATTTACAGCTAGATAATCAAATGATTGAGCATGGTGGCTTTGATTTTCCTGTAGTATTAATTAGTCAAAAACCCTTTTTTCAAAAAGATTCAGTTATTTATTTCAGTAATAGTCTTAAAAAAAATGTTAAAAATATCATTGAAAATTCGTTATTAACCATTGATTTATCTTGGGAAAGTTATCTCGAAGATAAAGGTAAAACCATTTATTATTATGACAATACCCCTTTTAGATTATAGATATACATTATTTATAATAAAATTGTTCGAATACATTTGTGCGCTTTAAAATTACAGCATACAAAGATCTTCTAATTAAAGTAGCGCCGACAAGTGCATACATAGAAGGAACGTACGTTACTCTATTGATGGATTATGTCACCTCGATACTTCCAGCCTGTTTTGCATTTACTCCATTAAGCACAAAAGCAAAGATTGAATTGTCCACGTTCACAAACAATATTTACATACCAGATTATATATTGGTCGACGCCAAGATCATAAGCCATCCTTTAAGGCTGCAAAGTTTCGTAATTGAGCCAGTGACGATTTTGCTCAGTGTGCATACATCGGTGCATTTGTACGTGGCTTTTGATCATTCCCCTCTTTTCTTTGAAGCATTTGAAAGAAAGAACCTGATGACGACAACTTATCGACTCGGCAATGCGCTCGCGATGCACTATTTGTCCGGTGCTATTTTTGGCGTGGGTAAGAATTGTATATTAAGTTTAAAAACAAAAAAAAATAATTATAACTTGCCTCTCTGTTAATTTTAAATTTTATATATCGATTTATTTTATCAATCGTACATTTCATATTTTCATAAAAAATTTCCTTTGGCAGGATGGGTTGTTGGTTCTTTAGAAATTTTAGGTTCCCCCGGAGGTTTGGCGCAGGCGTTAGGTTCCGGATTAAAAGATTTTATTTCAATGCCATTCCATGGACTTTTACAGGGACCTTGGGGTTTTATCGTCGGCATTACTCAGGGATCGACGAGTCTTGTCAAGCATATAACAGCTGGTAATATTGTCATTTATTTTTTTAATATATCATTCAATTATGTAATAGTAAAAACTCACCGACGCTTTAGCGGACCTATACTTTTGACGATCTTATAATAAGAACGTCTCTAAAGCTATTATAACAGTCTCTATTTTAACTATTCATCACAATTTATTCAAACTCGTTCTTTTAATTTTCAATTTTAATGTTAAACGTGCATTTTGATAAAAAAAAAATTGATTTCAATATTGATCCCTTGAAGGTACTGTGAATTCAGTCACGAAATTAGCATCGAGCGTGGCACGAAATTTAGATCGACTGACACTGGACGACGAGCACCTGCAGCGCCAAGAAGAGTTTCGTAGAATGCGACCTCAAGGCGTCGCCCAAGGACTTTATCAAGGATTAACCGGTCTTGGCATGAGCATACTCGGTACATATACATCAGTTTCTTTGTATTTTATTATTTCAACTTATAAAAATCATACGAACGAAAAAAAAATGCATTACACCATTTAATTCGCAACATATACGTGTCTATATATAGCCGCTGTAGCTGGACTCGCTCATCATCCCTTGCAGCAAGTCTGGGGAGGCGAAACCTCGACGAGGGGCTTATTCGCCGGGGTCGGTCTGGGCCTGGTTGGTGTCGTTACAAAGCCTCTCAGCGGCGCTGCGGAATTGGTGGCATTGGCCGGGCAAGGATTATTACAAGGCACGGGATGGAATTCTCTACCATCGGTAATATGCACGCATATATATATATATATATATATATATATATATATATATATATATATATATATATATATATATATTCATTATCTAAATATGACGAATCTTCGACAAAGTTTTGTCAAGATCTAAATTGATTTCCAGTATTAATTTCGAAATGAATAAGAATTAAATGAAATGAAATAACTACAAATTATAGAATTTTATGCTGACGGCAGAATTCTTGAAAATAATGTGCGATTTCCAATGGTAGTTTAAAATAAAACTATATACAAAAATTTATTTTTAAAAGACAGATAAGAAAATGCACAAGAATGAATTGAAATAGATTCTCGGTTGCATTTTGAATTAATTAAATTTACACCGATTACTGAGATCACAAATGTGGGCGATTTTATGACGGTGCAGTCGGATTGACGATATACATCCAGAATAATCTGATTCTTCGAATCAATCTTAGAATAGATTGATATAAAAAAAAATCGATCAAAAACTTATACTCATATACGTGCATTGAATTATATCAAAATTTCTTTTTATCCAAATCTAGTTTGAAACTTACTTGCAACGATTTATCAAGTACATCCGGATAGAAATCAACTCCAGAATATAAAATACGAAGTTAGCACCGAGACACGATCGGTAACGTGAAATCTGAAGGTTGAAAATTGATCGTTATATTACTGGTTGATAAAAAGCACGATTGTGACAAATATATGCATGTATTGAATATGTAAATGAAGCAGCGTTAAAAAAATATAAGGGATAAAACAACACAGATTATATAGATATAAGCCAAGTAGATCATACATCTGTATATTTTCAGAAATTTCAATTCAGCGACTTGAAATTCGCATGAATTTCCATTAAAAGTTGTATCCAGAATTGATTTCTATTTATTCTAGAGGTTATTAATTAAAAAATCTTCATCTTACCACCCACGCTAATAGTTATAGAAATCCATCTATAGAGCTATAGAATATTTTGTCAATATTTAACTTTACATAGCTGTAAAACTGTATAACAAATATAACGAATGCATCTGTAATTTTACAGCCCCGACAGAGGCCCGTAGTCCAGTATTCGAACGGATACGGCGCCACGTCCTTACGATACTCTTGGAGGCTGATGCCCCTGTTGGCCAAGAGCGAGGACGACATATTGCACGTGGCCAATGCGGATTACGTGACGCTCCACGGGTCTAACAGGGCCGTGTCGCTCGTCATCACCAGGCAGGCGCTGCTGATCGTCAACGTCGGCGAGGACAGCGTCGAGAAGATTTACTCGCTCAAGGATCTGATCGGCGCCGATCATCCCTCCGAGTCGACCATGTTCAGGCTCTATTGCTCGGCCAATACGCCGCCGCCCCAGCAAATTCGTAAAATGTCCCCGGTCGAGCAGCTCGAAGTCCACGTAAGTATTATCTGGTATTATCTATGTTATATTTTTATACACGTGTCAGATATGGTTTTGTTTTATTGTATCCCCTTTTTAAGTACTTTATCGAAACTGATCCGAGTGGCATACAAATGAATACATCGAAAGTAAAACGGTTCTATTGATCTATCTGAAGAATTATTTAACGATTCATCCTCTCTGCGCCGATTCCTAATGCATTTTATATATTTTTTTTCAAATTTCATACAGATGGACCAGCAAATGAGGGCGCGGGTAGCCGAATTTCTACGTACAAGTAGCACAGGTATCGCCAGTATCTCGACCAACAGCGATGCACAATCGGACACCCACGATTCCGCACCATTGTCGGACTGCGAAAATAGTTTGACCTTTTACATTAATTCAGATTCTCGCAGTTACCTCCTTTCTATTTTTAATGTGGTCAAAAAACAAAGCCAAGGAAATGGTTTTACAATTCTATAACGCAATTTTTTAAATATAATTTTTACATTAAAATAAAAAAACAAAAAAAAAATGAAATTTATTAGCACCTTGTTTATAAAATTAAAATTTTATTGATTTTTATAAATATATTGTATATAAAGCAAATAAAGTATATGATTAAGGGGATCGTCCAGTATCAAGGCTGTTTTATTTTTTTTAATGTATACTTTTTGAAATTCTTTTCTCGATAAACTATTAAGATAAAATAATTTATTATCTGATAAATTACAATAATTAATATAATTATATAAATCATTGTAAAATATAATAATTTATCTTTTTTATTGACATTTTAATAATCTTTGTAAATTTTTTTTAAGCTAATATTATTGTGTATAATACAAGGTACAGTGCTCAACAGGATTATATATAAAAAAGAAAGAGGTGCTATACTGCTATGATTCCGGTTGATCTACTTATCTGAAATTAATAAACCAAAAATCATTTTAGTTTTGGAGATTCATGGCTCTACATGCAACTAAAATTAAGTCATAATTCCAAAAAATTATTCCTTTACAACAAAAATTCCGTTTCTTCGCTCTGTTTTCTTTCAGGACTTATAGTTAGCTGATAAAAGTAAAAATTATCAAAGCAATCTTAATAATTTTAGTTCAATTCGTATTAAAGATACAGTACAATCTGGAGTAAAATCGGTTATATGGCATCAAATTTTTGTAGACAATTCATAATTAAAAAAAAAAAAATCCATCCGCTATCGTACAAGTGTAACTTTCCATTCTTAAGATAATAGTCATGCAATGTCGTTTTCTCTTCTCCGTTTAACATCAATCCGTTATGACTTCCATGATCTTTCGAGCAGATTTCGATCCTTTGTTAGAATATTATGGCAGCAATAAATGCGGCCATGTCGACGACTTTTATTTCCAGAATATAAAGATACTTCGGAACGAAAATTCATCATTTCAATTTTTCGTCCCTGCTCTCGAAGCGTCTGGATCAATAAATGGATTCTTCGATAAATCTTCATAGTCTGAATTTTATAAAACTTTTTGGAAATAAGGTTTCTTATTGTATGCCAATCGATCACTGATTCCCAGCCGACTAACACCAATTATTGCCTGGTTGTTTAGATACTGAGCAATCGAGCTAAACCTGCTCCGTATATCTGCTTCTGTTTATGGTTGTAATTTCTGAACGGCTTTGGATTTTGACAAATCCTTTTAACAATGGTTTTCTTACACACGTTTCAGATCCGATTTATTGAAAAATAGAAATGCGATTTTTTTTGACCTGAGACACAAGACTACAATATATGCACAAAAATAATATACGTTTATTACTGTTATAATATATAGAATATATTTATATATTAAAAAGTGAAGACATTTATATTTAATCCGACTTGTATATTATTTGCGTTTACCTATAATTATATAAAAATTACGATTACTAATTTTCTTCATACACGTACATTAGCTTTTCAATATTATTATTATATAAAAGAATATTTTTTTCTACTATTTTTTTCATTAATGTTTTTACTCCTCAAATTATAAGATAAAGTATATTGTAAAAATAATAATAAACATTTCAAATATAATATTAATACATATAATTTTTTTCAATTACATTTAATCCAAATAAACAATTAAAAATCATTTTTTTGTCTATGTTAAAAATAATTGTACAACTATTTTTAACAGAGCAGAACTCAGGTTAAATAGTAAAAGTAAGTGAAAGGCATCTATTAGTTTACTTGTGCCTAAACGTCAGACATCTTTTTTGTTTTGAGAAATAAAGGACTTCTAATGGACGCATTTCACTTAACAAATGCAAAATATAATAGCAAAAAATTTATTTCTATCAGAATAATATCTTATATATATACATAAGTGATTGATAATTTAAGAATTAAGTATTTTTTGAAATCTTGTTTCTTAAGATCTGAAACCTGAGTTCCAAAACATCATAACAATCGTAAATTTTGAAATCAATAGCACTTCACAGTATAAACTTCAATAGTTTTTAAAAGTTTTAACTTTTTTTTAAACTATCTTGTGTTGGTTTAGTTGTTCGATTTTTTACAATCCAAGGGTGATGTAAGATACCGTCTAAACTTAATCTATTTTCTGATTTTACAACTAGCAACTGTAATTAATAAATAAAAATAAATTATTCATACTTCTAACTATTGTATATTTTTATACATACCTTAGAAATTAAATCTTTTGCTCCTTCGCTAACATAACTAGGACATTTGTAATTCGCTTTTCTAATCTTATTATAAGTTTCATCATAAGTTCTAGCTATAAATGGTGGTTGACCAACAAGAAATTCGTATGTCAATACACCAACTCCCCACAGATCAACAGTATGGTCATGTGTGCAACCATTAACCATTTCAGGTGGTAGGTAATCCAAAGTTCCACATAATGTTTCTCTGCGTGAAGAAGGTGCATGAACAGACCAACCAAAATCAGCCATTTTTAGTTCTCCATGCAATCCAAGTAATAAATTTTCAGGTTTAATATCCCTATGAATCACCTTTCTTGTGTGACAATATTTTAAAGCATCAGCCAACTGAGAAATGTATGTTGCTGCTCTAAAAAAACAAATGAAAAAGAACTAATATATTCCTGTTAAAAAAGTTTTTATTTAATTTATATAAAATTAACATTTTAAATTTACCAGAGATTTTAAAAATTTTTTACATTTCTTATAATTATAATTTATTTAAATAATAAGAATTTATTATTATAACTAAATACAAAAAGAAAATAATTATATAAATTAAGTAAATTTTGATGACCTATAAATAGTCAATATTACTTTAAGAAAACGTATTATATAAAATAACTTCATTAAATATTTTATAATAAATTCAATACAAAAGTATATTTTTAGATATCTTTTTTAACATACCTGGTTTCATTAAATCGTTTATTAGGTTGACTATTTAATTCTTTAAATAATTCACCTTTTGGAGCATATTCTAAAATCAAATAAACGCGCTGATCATCATGAAAATATCCATACATTCGCAATATATTTGGATGTCTGAAATAAATTTTTTAAATTTAATTAGTTTACAATATAAATATTTGCTGTATATAATAATCTGTAAAATAAAATGAAATTTTTCAAAATTATATAAAAATTTTTCAAAATTATATAATGATAAATATATAGATAATATATCTAATATAAGTATATATTTAATTATAATTATTTATACAGTAATAATTTGCTTGATATGAGGAGGTAGATACCAATAATTTCAAGTGCTAAACAAAAGTGTTTGCATGAGTTGTAATTTGTCTTAATCTAAACTATATTATAATACATAATGAATTGGAGTAGTTGTATACTGTAACAACATTAAGCTTGGTCAAAATATATGAAACAGTTATATTTGTTTATTCATTTTAATTAATTCTTTAATTTAATATTCTATTTGATTTTGGAATCATAGTTTTTTTACGAGATAATTATGCCATAAAATAAAAAAAAAACAAATGAAAAATTACAAATAATTAATACCTTAAGTGAGTTTGAATTTCAATTTCTCTACGAACTTGATGTTCTATATCAGCTTTCACAATTTGATCTTTGAATAATACTTTCATTGCAACTATAAATCTAGACCGTTTTTCCCTTGCTAGGTAGACATTTCCAAATTTTCCTTTTCCCAAAGGTTTACCAATGTCAAAGTCTGTCACAGTCCATTGCTTTTTCTTTTCATTACTTTTAGCATTTGGTTTTGCTTCAGCAACCTTAACAGTTTTATTGACATTTTCAACTTTTTGCAAATTATTTGATTCTGTAGATTTTGATACTACAGGTATTTTTGGGGGAGGCATAAGTTCATCAGATTTCTTTGCACTATTAATCTCTTCCGAATTGGTATTATTTACTTTAAGAGTTGAGCGATAATCTGCATTATCTTTTGGCTTATATGCTTTTGCTTGTTTTTGATTAACTTGTACACTATTTTCTTTTCCTTTTAGCATTTTAATAGTTTTTTATGGATACTGAAAATATGTAATAAAACCATTATAAAATTAGTAACAATGTTTTATATTATGATGAAATTATAATAATTCAATTAATGTAAAAGTTATTGAAACTAACTATTAGATATACTTTTAATTACTTTTTAATACAGACTAGTCAAACCATTTGAACAGAAAAAATATATCAATATCTTACATTTCATATAAAGTTAATTTATAAGGATGTGAAATAATTATAAAGTAAACATATTCAAATACATAACATTTTTATATAAATAGATAAAAGAAGAAAAAAAGTAGAGAATATACCTAAAATGAAATTATAAATTGCTATCTTATAATATTTTAGAATCGGCAGGTATTGCAAAATTGTAAAAAAATACTGGAGTAAATTTTTTTTAGACTATTAGTTTAAAAATTTTTATTTTTAGCATACGTCAGCTAACCGAATAATTTGATGAATCTTCCGAAATTTTTAAACAACAGTACTTGACCTCTATATCCTTAATATAATACTTTTCCTTGATTCCTTCTCACCTGACGATTGTAATCTAGTAATATATATATGTGTATATATATATATATCTATAAATATATTTTAAATTGTAACGAACATCTTGAATCAAATCTTGCGTATCCACGATTGGTTAATAAAAATAATAGGTAATGATAGGTATATCTTCATATTGTCCTTCTGCTATTCTGCAAGCCCGCCTGGCAGAACCAGTGGAATATTATCGTTACCAACTTTATATATGAATAAGCAGTTGACTAGCGCGAATTTACCAAAATGCATCATCGGTTGGTACAACGCCATTTTGAGGCAATTAGCATAGCCGCGAAGTTTAAATACATAATTGTAGTATATAATGAATCCTGTAGTTTCAATTAAATTGCATGCAGTTGAATTAGAATAGAATTTGAAAAGGTGTAATAAAATAAATATTAATTAATATTTAAAAATCCTAATAAATAATCGCTACAAAAAATATTGTTATTAATATTCTTTCTAGTAATGATTTATTAGAATTGTTAAAAAACAATTTCTAATTATTAATTAATTATTATTTTTACATAATATTTGTTGTAATATATAACTACCAATATTAGATATTATAACTAGAAACAAATAAGAAAACTTTCTTGCGGTCTTGTTTTCAAATAAAAGAAGTATATAATAAATGCAAAAAAATAATGTTTTATTAAATAAAATAAACATTTCAGGATTGTAGAAGGTTATAGATAGCATTATAATACTTTTTTCAACAATATATAATATAAATATGAACTTCAAATTAATAAATAATTATTTATATTAGAATAAAAAATTATTTATAATATGAATTATATAACAAACCGATTAACAGTGAATTGACAATCGCGGTCCTTATCGTAGGTTACGTCTTACTTAATAAAATTTAATAATAAATAATTTCATAAAAAAGAACATGCCTGTTCTAGTGATGATTTTGGCAGTATACTTTGCACTTTATTTCGGTTTTTTTTCCATGATTGTGACATTTTTTACGTTATTTATAGTTTATTCATTAACGAAAGATATGGTCGATTAATTGTACAAAAACAAAATACAAAAGAAAGAATAATAAAAATCAAATTATGCAGATGCAGAATAAGATATCGCCACATCGTCAGTATAATTATGGTCGGAAACTATATACCTATTATAACTACATAAAACAACGCTAAAAGCAAATGATAAAGTTGGTTTTTATTAGCAGTTATTATAGGCAATATTTTCTTAATTTTATTGAAGATTATATAGTTCTCATGATAAATCAAGTGCAAAATTGTCAAGTGATTCGTGAGGTGATAAAAATCATGTAATTTTTTGAAGCCGGAAGTATAATAGAATTATGTTTTATTTCAGCGAATTTTTATTGCAATATCATTAAAAAAAAATTTCAAGAAAAATGTGAATATAAAGGCACTCTTTCAGTAATAAATATAATTAAATTTTAGTATTAAAATGCTATTATTATAGTTTTCAAAATATTTAATTAATCTAACCATATATATGTTAATTTATTTTCTATTATTGGATCATAGAATAATCAGAGAATCGGAGCATTCTAAGTTGCAAAATTCCGCAGTTATGCGAAGATATAATAATATTAGGTTACTAAATCAAATATCATGCATGTGAGTTTATTTGGTTTTTAAAGTTAAATTATATATTTTATTAGTGTTTTATTCCCAAAAACAGTATTTTGATTCATATTAACAGATAAGATTTTTTTTTTCAATGCTACCTACTCAAGATGCAAAATGTTTTGCAATATTAACAAGAACCTTAACAGATCTTTACAACTGATAGGCTTAAATTTATTCGGGCGATTTCATAATACTATGATTGAAAATTTATATAATTTTTGTTAAGCTAGAATTTGCGTTTTATAATTAGAATAAATATCACTAGAAGCTACTCAAAGCTATATAATAATCTCCGATTTGATAATAAATGTTTTCGAACTCAAACATCCAACCTCTATACGTGTACATCAGGCTAAGAACAGGCTATAACCTGCTATAACCTTTACAGCCATAAAATTCATCAAAACATTGGTTCAACCAGCTTCAACTATATTCACTGGTTCAGCGCAATTCAAGTTCAATTTCAATCTCATGCGGGTGCTTTCCTATTCCCGCGATGATCGTAACCCCAGTTACCTTTGTCTGCCTCGTTTCGTGGCCTAGTTCCCTCACCGTCTACTGGTGGGACTCTGGTGGGACCTGCTGTCATCAAAATAAAAACAATATTCCAAATCCCCTAGTCCCAATGCCCTGACTCCTATATCATTTCATTCAATAAAAAAAAAAAAAAAAAAAAAACAGACACAAGGACATAACATAACAAACAAAACGAAACAATACATATGTAGAGAAGTCAGAACTCGTTCAGAAACATTTTCTAATCGGCTCCATCGCGTGTGGGAGTCGAGATCACGGTCGGGACGCGGGTACCGTTTGTAACTTATCGTATGGGCATGGGTTCAATGAATTTCAACGTAAATGTAACGGCCAAAAATGCAGTACAAATACAATTGCCAAGAAAGACGCAATATCTCAGTATGTCAGAGATGAAGCTCTGATGATGGTATATACACAAAGTACATAGTGATATATATAAAACAAGCCTTTTGTTTATATTCTTTGTGTATAATATAATGTGTATACTAAATTTACGTGAATATAGAAAATGTGTTTAATTTTATTTTTTACATTTTTCGTGAATTTTTTGTTTGTTTTTTCATCTCAAAGATGTGAAATGTTTTAAATTTGTACAATATAAAACGTTGAATAAACTATAAGCACTATGATAATAAAAAATTTCTTACATTTAATAAAGAAAAGACTTCAAAATTTTATTTATTAGATTTAAAGAAGAATTAATGGAAATGAGAGAGTAAATTTATAAGATTTCGTTTCATTTCAACTCATGAATTATTATTTATTGCGTTGATTACTTTTCTTATCTTTGTTATCATTAAAAAAGTAGATTTTATCTTCAAAACATACTAAATGGTAATTATGAACTTTACAAATGATATAAATGTATAATAAAGATTTAAAAGCGTGTGTTTGAAAATATTTCGTGATAAAATTCTATGTTTTATTTGGCTTCATAAAACATTTAATAAAGTTTAAATCGGAAGGTGTGCGAAATTATATTCTTTTTAAAAATATGTACATATTATTTTGAGGTTATTTGTTATTTATATATATTTTTTAACAAATAATATTCAAATAAAAATTCTATTAAAAGATTTGTGAAAGTAAATTAATTTAAGATTATATAAATGTATTTAATTACATTTAATTAATGTAATTGTTAACTATCTTAATAGTATCTGAAAAAGGGAAGGGATAGTGATTTACATATTAGAGTATCAGACTTGTTACTAAATATGGTTGGATTCCATTTTTACTTTGCCCACACATTTTTTTTCTAATTATTAATGCTGATTTGTCAGTTTTAGTTCACTATTTTATATTAGTATATATTTAACAAAATTTATAAAACTTGTAATCGACTATTATGTAAAACCTTTGTTTTTAAATTATATTATTAATATTTTAACATATTATTCATTTTAATTAATTATATATATATAAATATATATTAAATAAAATTATTCATTTTACTAATATTAATATTTTTTTATCTTCATTAGTCGGATTTAGATGCACATACCAATCTCATTGATGCTGCTAAACAATTGGCAAAAAGTGAAATTCAATTAATAAAAACTATTGAAAATTCTAGACATGTTAAATCAGATAATGAATTATTAACTGTGCCTGTAAAAGTCAAGAATAAAAACAGCACAATGAATAAAAAATCAACAAGAATGGATAATGTAATAGTCATATTTTTTTAAATCACTTAAATTATATTTTTAAAATATAAGTACAATAATAAATAGTCAATAATATAGTGTAATAATAATGATTATGTTAATGAACATATTATAAATACATAGCTAACAGTTAATTAATATCTAAAAGTGTATGAAAGTATTAATTAAAATAAAAAAACTGTTATATTTATTTCTTTTATGTTGTGTGAATATTATCTTTTACTTTATTTTGTCGATCTAATCATATTTTCAGTTTTTAGTTTTAATATTGTATAAAACTTCAAATCAAATGTAAGATAATAATTTTAATTTTTTTTTGTATAGGTGAAGCCATCTCCCGCTCTTTTGGCTGCCAAAAAAGAAGCTGCTCAACGAAAGAAGGAATTGGGTAAAAAAAGTAGTACAACTGTTATAAGAGACATATATCAGAAAGCTATTGATGCTAAGGAGATGATTCGTAAGGATACTGGACTTGTTTATGATGCTTCTATGGCAGAACATCGTTGTTTATGGGATAGTAATTATCCAGAATGTCCAGAAAGATTTACTAAAGTTCTTGAAAGATGCGAAGAGTTAGGATTGGTAAAGCGTTGCAAGTATATTAGACCTCGATTAGCTGAATATAATGAACTTCTTTTAAAGCATACTCCATCACATATTGAGAAATTAAAATCTCTTGAAGATTGTAATGATTTAACAAAGCTAGAAGAGTTTGCATCAAAGTATGATGCCATCTATTTTCATCCTGTACGTATTATAATTATTAAAAGATATTTTTTTTATTATGCAAAATTCTAAAGTGAAGATTACTTAATTATTTTTAAGATTTCTGATGTTATTGAAAATTATTTTTATTTGTATCTAGAGTACGTATCGTTTATCACTTCTTGCTACAGGTTCAACAATTAATTTGGTAGAAAGTATTTGTAAAGGAAATATTCAAAATGGAATGGCTATAATTAGGTAAGTCTTATTTCATTCAAAACAAAATTCTGTTAATTTTATTTAATGTACTTATAAATTAAAGTGTATGAAACTAATAAGTGAAGCTTAAACATAAATTTAATATTTTTTAATAGTTTGAACTCTTAGAAATATTTTCTACAGAATCAATTTTATAAAATATATCGGTGTAACATTTTTTGTCATATAAAAAAATTCAATTTTCATTTATAATACCAATTTCATTATTAACTTGATTAAAATTTGTATAGTATGTCTATTAAACATTTTCATATATAAATTTATTTAGTGTTAGTTACAATTTAAGGTAATTATATTTATTTAAATATAACTGTTATACATAGAAGTATAGAAATTTGCGTATATATTTCATTAATATATTCTACTATTTGTATATTAAAACATTTTCAGACCACCAGGTCACCATGCTATGAAAGCTGAATATTGTGGTTACTGTTTTTTTAATAATGTCGCAATAGCTGCTGAACTAGCATTAAAAAATAATTTAGCAAAAAAAATTCTTATAGTAGATTGGGATGTACATCATGGACAAGCAACCCAACAAATGTTTTATAATGATCCAAGGTATTTAAAATAGCTTTAAACAAAAATTTAGAGAAGTCAATCGTTCTTGTTTGCTTATAGAGTTGTATATTTTTCTATACATCGATATGAAAATGGAGAATTTTGGCCTAATTTAAGAGAATCAAATTATCATTATATTGGAGAAGGAGCTGGAGAAGGTTTTAATTTTAATATTCCTCTTAATAAAACTGGAATGACAAATGCTGATTATATTGCAATATTTCAACAAGTTTTGCTTCCAATGGCATATGAAGTATATTGCTTTTCTAAAATTGTTAATATTAAATGTATATAGAATAATATAATTAAATAAATACTTTTAGTTTCAACCTGATCTCATCATAGTCTCAGCTGGTTATGATGCAGCTCTTGGTTGCCCTGAGGTAATTGAATACTTATTATTAATTTATTTAATTGTTTTTGTAGTTTTGTCCTGACCTTATTTTTATATCTGCTGGATTTGACTCAGCATTGGGTGATGAAAAAGTTAAGTAACTGTTTTTTTTTATTGATTTTCATTGTTATAATGAAAAAGAATCAACTTATTAACAGATAAACAAAGTTATTTTATAATATATATGATATAATATGTGAAATCAAAAATTTTAACTTTAAAAAAGAAAATGTATACATTTTCTATTTTAGGGCTTAATGAATATTACTCCTGCTTGTTACACTCATTTACTTTCTTCAGTACTTGGTCTTGCAACTGGGAAAGTAGCTGTAATCTTAGAAGTAAGTTTGATATACATAATTTTTTTCTTCACTTCTTTATTTTAACTCAAAACTAATTGCCAGGGAGGATATTGTCTAAAGTCTTTGGCAGAAAGTGCAGCTCTTACTCTTAGAACTCTATTAGGAGATCCTTGTCCAATGCTACAACCCTTAACAACACCATGTCAAAGGTATAATGATTAATTTTTGATATTATTAAAACTGTATACTATATAACACTTTTTTTTACAGTATTCAAGAAACTATCTTAAATGTTATCTATTCACATAGATTGTATTGGAAATGCTATCAATTTCAAGATTTATATAGCGTTCATAGTATAATTCCAAATGAAAAAATTGATAAACATTTACCTATTGTTTCTTTTAAGTAAGATACATAAAAAATTTTTTATAAATTTTCTCGTGAAAACGTATAAAAAATTATATATTTACAGTGGTCCAAATACACTTCCAAGCATTTATGAAACACGTAATTGCTATCCTGTTCAATCTAGTGAAGAAAAAGAGGAAATAAATAAAAAATTAGATTGGCTTATACAAAGTATCTATACTTTTTAATTAATTAATTAAGAATCTTCTTATTTAATAATTGTTTTATTTATTTAATTACTTATAAATGTTTCTTTTAACAAAAACCTTGATTTAATTAATAAAAATATTTTATTAGCAATTAATTATATTATAAAAATAATCATTATGTCTACAATGAGATTGATTAATAAAAGTCCAGAATTAATAATTCGGATAAATTTATTGTTTATAAATTTTTGTAGTTACAAATCTTCAAAAGCCGCCAATTCAAGTCTCCATTGTTTATGATGAAAGAATGTTAAAACACTATAATGTAGTAGATGAGTCGCATCCTGAAAAACCCAGTCGAATTTCTAGTATTTTTATAAAACATAAAGATTATAATTTACTTGATCGTTGCCATTTATTAGAGGTTTGTTTTTATTATTTCCTTATTTTAAATGATATAAAATTTAAAATATTTATATTATTTTAAGGGAAGAGTTGCAACAGAAGAAGAAATTTTATTAGCTCATACACAGGAATATATTGACAGTATTAAAAAAACTGCGGAAACTAAATTAAAAGACTTGGTAAAACAAGCGTCTAACTTGAATTCTGTATACTTACATCCTGAAACATGGAATAGTGCTGCAGTTTCTACTGGTTCACTATTACAAATAGTTGACAGTGTTTTAAATGGAGAAAGCCAAAGTGGTATAGCCATTGTTAGACCCCCTGGACATCATGCTGAAGAAGATGCAGCTTGTGGATTTTGCATTTTTAATAATGTTGCAATTGCAGCTAAATATGCTGTCTCATTTCATCAATTAAAAAGGTATATTTTTTATATTTCATTATATTATTATATTATAAATAATTTGTTGATGCAGTAAACACCTTGAATATAATATTAATTTATCCTTATTTTCTAGAGTTTTAATTATCGATTGGGATGTTCACCATGGAAATGGAACACAATCAATTTTGGAGAATGATCCGAAAGTTTTATATATATCACTCCATCGATATGATAATGGTCACTTTTTCCCTCATTCCAAAGCAGCTAACTACACAGAAGTAGGCTGTGATCAAGGAGAAGGATATAACGTAAATATTCCGTGGAATAAGGTATGTATTAAAAATATTTAAATTTAATTTAAATATTGTAGTGATTCGATATAGTTACATATACATATATATAGAAAGGAATGGGCGATGCAGAGTATATAGCAGCTTTTCAACAAATAGTGATGCCAATAGCTTATCAATTTAATCCTGAATTAGTTCTAGTCTCAGCAGGCTATGATGCTTGTATTGCAGATCCATTAGGAGGTGTGTATTAAAAATAAATTATTAACATTTACAGATATTTATTAATCATTTACAGTTTTAGAAAATTTATAGGAAAGGTATGAAAAGCGGTTTTTACAACATTAAATGCATTATTTATTTTTGTATATTAAATTTCAATAAGAAAAATATTCTTTTTCAAACGGACAATGATTAATTTTCTGTAAAAAATAATGGTACATGCTTAATATTTATATCATTCAGATAAGTAATAATTAATAGTATATTTTGTACATAGAAAATGTAAAAATAACTGTTTAATTCTGCTAATTTTTTAAAATTAATACATAAATTTATCATGAAATTTTTGGACAATAATGACATTATAATACGATTAATTGGATGTAGAAGATAACATTAATAGTTAAATAACTATTTATGCTTCTGACAATTTGACCAGACCCACATATATATTTATGAATTTTTTGTGCTGAAATCGAATCTAAAGTTCGTCTAAGTCATTTCGAGTAAATTGCTCAAAACCCTTAAAAATTTTCAAAATTGCGATGTGACGAAAAATCATTCGATCAGTACGAAAAAATTTCGAATAAAAAATTCTTATTTGGATTAAAGGTCTTATATATTTTGCCATGCTGAACTTGTGTCTGTAGTTTTTTTTTTAATTCTTTATATCTTTATTTCCAAAAACATGAAAAATAGCCGTAAAAATTCGAAAAATTCAATTCAAGAAATAATTTTAGAAATCCCACATAGTTTATATCGTATATACTTTTTCCTCTGGTTAAGAAAGTTTCTTTTTCTCATTGTTCTAGATATTCTGATTCATTTCTAAATTGAGCGTTCAAAAAATCTTATTTTTATATAATTTTTCGATTTTATTTATGTATAGGTGAAGTTCAAATTTTTTAGAGTCAGAATCAAAGTTCACAAAGTGAAATTTGAGATTCTTCCGAGTCGCTTCAAGTCTTTAACGAATTTCTAGTATAGTGGTTGCATTCTTCGAATTTCCTATAAGAACTTTTTAGAAACGTTTTTCAAACTTTTTCGTGACGCTTTTTGTAGCATCGCATTCATGTATAGTTTATATTCTCAAAATCGATTTTACGCCTTTTCTTTATCAATTTTTGAAAATCGGTAAGAGTAATAGAAATAAAAAAGTTTAGAAACAAGTTTAGTACAAGTTTTTCCTATATTTGCCAAAGTGACCTTTTTTTCACACTTCGCATTTTTCGAATTTTTGTAGCTGTTGTGTAACGATACATGTGATTTGATGTGATATGATACTGGTCAAATGTACAGTCCACTTCTTTGGACGAGTGCGCGAAGTATGTGATTCTCGCACAAGCAAAATTTATGTGCAGAGAATCGTCACCTAAGCAGAGCCAGGCGGAGCCAGGCGGAGCAATAATAAGGGTCTATTTTTATAGTGCGTCACGTTTCCCGCATTTAGACCTACAAAGCTCAACCAGGCTCAACGCGTCTCTTTGATATCAAATTTCGTAATTATTTACGATACAACATTTTTAGAACAATATATGATTAATTGGCGTTTAAGGAACAATAGAAATTAATGTATTTAAATTTTTTGTCAAAACTTTACGATTCGAGCTGGAATATAAAAACGGTTTGACAATAGGACTGAAATAAGGCATGTTTTTAAATGTATGGAAAAACAAAACTAAAAAGAAATCCACAAACATGTGTAATTTTATGAATAATTGTAAAGTTGATACGAATTTTCAACAATACGAAAAAACCCTTTTGTTTATACAAACAAATTCTAGTTTTTATAAATTGTGCTTAAGTTCGATTCTATCCAAAGCTAGATATCTCTCTCAGCAACAACTGAAAGTAGATAAAAAAATCAAATTAACAAAATGTCTAAATCGTATCGTGTCTTAAAAAAAAAAAACTTGTTTTCAAATATGTGGAAACATGGAAAAAATTTTGGAAAAATGGAAAAACAAATTCTGGTACTATTTCTTATATATTTACATGATAACTACGACAGCTAATGCAAAGTACGAGCTAAAAAAATTGAAAATGGAAAACTTTAAGCTTCAAAAAACATCTTAAAATTCTGATTCGATTATTTTTTAAACAGTGAGAGGCTTTCAATAATCCTAAAAAACACAAATTTTGTTTCCTTAATTTTTTTAGCAAATGTAATTTATTGTCTATTAAATTAAGAACCGATATATTTACGAAGCAATAAAATTCGCATTATTTATTTAATAGCAGTGCACGTTCTAAACACGATTTTATTTTTTAGCAAGTTATGAATTGGTATCTAATACACACCGTTTAAAATTTTTTAAGTAAAGCGATCTCTTGTAAAGTCGATAAACAGCTGATAAATGTCAATTATATTTTTAGGCTGTAAAGTTAGTCCTGAAATGTATGGTCACATGACGCATTGGCTGTCTTCTTTGGCGAACGGACGATTGATTCTAACCTTAGAAGGCGGGTACAACGTTAATTCAATAGCTCATGCTATGACAATGTGTACAAAAGCTCTCCTTCATGATCCGCTGGTTTCCCTGGAAGCTCACCTGTCTCCGTGTCCGAGTGCCATTACCTCTATAACGAATGTTCTACAGGTGCACAAACAGTACTGGCCAAATTTGGTCTTTCAAAAGTCATTGCCACAAGAAAATGTTCTTCCAAAACCGAAAGTACCCCGTGCCAAACCAACAGAGAGATTGAGTGCTCATGATTTGCAAAATAATTACAACATTGGAAAGTCTAATTCTGATGAGGAGCAGAAAAAGAAGGAAATTGAAGCTAATGATCAATCCGAGCAACTCGAAATTGATTTGCAAAATTTAAAAATCAAAGAATGTGTGAATCCTAATAAAGAAAAACAAACTATTAATAATTCATCTAAGGATAGTTTAGGCAGTAGTGGTAATAATGATAGTCAGGCAGGTACATCCTCCTCTCAAGCACCTACAAGATCAACGTTGATGGACTATCTTCAGGATAATTTACAAGTATGCATCTTATTCTATGTTTAAAAAACTTGGGAATTATTAAAAAAACAATAAATAAAAGCAAATTTATGTTTAGGCTTTGGTGAATCAAGAAATGTTTGCTGTTGTACCATTAAGGAATTGTCCACATTTAAGCTCAGTCGCTGATGTACCAGATATTGGCATTGACGTTAACAGTCCATGTGTTGAATGTTCAAGCACAAGCGAAAATTGGATTTGTCTTCAATGCTATACAGTTCATTGTGCCCGAAACATTAATCAACATGCAATGCTTCATCAGGAAACAACTGAACATCCATTGGCTCTAAGCTTTAGTGACTTATCAGTGTGGTGTTACGTTTGCGAGTCTTACATTGACAATCCAGTATGTATTATTTATTTCTAAAAAGTTAAATTATTATAAGAAATTATTATTGTAATTAAAGTAATTGATGCATACATTCAACTCATTAACTGAATATACTTACTGAAATTTTAAAGTATGATATTTAATTAAAAGCCTTAAAATGCTGATCTCAATAACTTTATATTTTAACATGTCAAATAAGAAAGAACTTATATTGATGCTATTAATATAAAAATATCTTTTACAAATACTTTTATTTATAATTATTTTTAAAAGTTATTGAATATTTTAGAATTTGTATTCCTAATTTTTATATTTTATTTTGCAGCGGTTGTATGCAGCACGAAATGCCGTCCATCGTAACAAATTTAACACAGAATTACCTTGGACTTATTCTGATACTGTTGAAAATTCAAATTAACTAAATAAATTTCTATTTTTAACAATTTCCATTCTTGATTCTGATCAGCAAGTGTGTATAAAAACATTAAAAATGTGCATTCGGTAGAGATTAAATTATTGTATTTGATAAAAGAACTATTTTTATATAGAGATTTCAATTCTTTTATAAATCTCTTTTTTGGTTTCAGTAATCTTGAATGAAAGTTTACTGAATAAAAACTATAAATTTATACTTTTATATACAATCAAATACTATTGTAAACATTAATTTTAATATAACTTACAAGTGTTAAACTATGTTTATAATTTATGTTTGATCTCACAAAAAAAATTTTTAATAGCAATAAATCTATATATTGTTCGATTTGTAAAATATTAAAATATGAAAATAAAGTATATTTATAACTCACTTAAAAATATCAAGAAATAATGTTTTTTATATTAATTTAAACCAAAAAAAAAGTAACATTGTATCTGTTATCGAATTTAAAAAAGCAAAAGATTCTCACGGTTTAATACCTAGTTATAGTGATTTAATTTATTGTGTAAAATTCTATAGATATGCATTATTGCAAACAATAAATCATTTATTGCAATCGATACTGAATATATATGTATAGACTTGAAATTGACCGGGTCTACGCCATCCCCGATAGGTTCCTAAAAGTTAAGTATGAAAATAGCTCAGTAGCAATTTCTGGATTTTATGCCATTATCCATTACAAAGTAAAAGTTAAGCATGATTCCAAACGTTGATATTTATCAATTTCAAAAATTTTCAATTTTTATAAATTCTATCGAATTATTTGATATTATAGCTCCAAATTTTATATTAAAAAAATCTATTGTTAAATTTTTATTTGATATCGACTTGAAGCAGATTTTTATAGAATTATTTTTTTAAATTATTTAAATTATAAATTTTCTGAATTTTTTATAGAAGTTTTTTCATTTATTGAATAATTTTATTTCTATTCAATTAGTATAGCATATATTTATAAACTAATTAACAAATATATAATAATAATTTAGATTGTAATTGATATGCTCAAAATAGAATTTCAGTTATTTTCTTCTTTGCTCAATAGTTTTATTTATTATTAAATATTATACCAAATTAAGAACTTTGATCAAATTTTATATTTTTAAAAAAGCTTTCACATAGGCTTTGATTTTTTAATTATATCAGTTTTTTATTAAATTATATTTTGTAAAAAAAAATTTTTGGAATAATTTTCCTTAGTTAATGAATTGATTTCATGTTTATCAAAATTAATGATAGTAATTTTTTCCCTGCATTAATACTGCTGTTCATTATCTTTAGTTTGAACAGATTTTGGACCTTGACAAACATTTATAACTAAATTAAATACAGGAATATCAGCAAGTAAATGTCGGTAAACGTTAATGTAAAATACAGATAAACTATATATAAGATCAGAATGGGATAAACATAAGTCACTTGAAATTTTGTATCTTGATCTGGTATAACAATGTTTGCATGGAATTTTTTATTGGTAAGCTAGTATATTTTAAATATATATATCTGAAGCAAGTCTATCTAATTTAGTTTGACTGTATTATAACAAATAAAAAGCAAAATACAGAGTTGAAAAATATATAAGGTGTAATGGTCATTTATTTAATAATAAAATGGGAAATAATACATAAGCTGCTTATATATTCAGAAATTTTTTAAAAGAGAGAAAGTACAATAAAAAATGATTTAACAGAAATATTGTATAAGTGAAAGTAATTTTATTGTCTTATTTGAACATAATTTAAGGTAACTATAACTAAATAAAATATAATATAACAGAGTAAAATAAAATTAATTTCATAAAAAGTTATAAGAAATTAATTTTGTTCAAAAAATTTGATAATAATATATTATAATGTAAAAGAGATTCATTAATAATACTGTTTTTGAACTTTGTTTTCAAAGTTAATAACAAGCTATAATTTTATTTAATAAAATTGATTTAAAATTATCTACTTTTTGTACTCTCAATTTGTAGTAGCACCAAAGAGAATTGCTTTAAGCAATTTAGAATACTGTCTGATATATTCTGTATATAATCGACTAAGGAGCCTTGCAATATATTTAAATATAAATACTTCGAAGTTATACTAAACAATGGCAATTTTTCTACAGACAAATGTGGATAAATTCGTTTGACTAGATTAATCTGAAAAGCTTGTGTCCCATTATTTAAAACAGATTTTTTAAATTTATTATAAAATGAATATGGGAGAGCATAATATAATCGATAAGGAATCCTTTTATCTTGTAATTTTTTTTCACACTGAATAAAAGTTTGAGCAATATTATTATAAATGTAATCCACATTTTTTGAACCTAATTCATATATGTAAAAGTCTTTCGTAAGTGTGTACTTGTGACCTGAATTACTTCTGTAAATTTTTTTTGTATTTCTTAAATGAAGAAGAGAAGTAGGTAATGGATAAGTATGTGAACTAAAATAATGAATGTGTGCAAGATCAGGTTTTGCTCGTAATTCTTTTGAAAGACGAAATGTTAAGGGTAAAACACCACCCTGATGTATAAATCCATAAAATAATGTTAAAATAATATTGCAAAAATACCAAATTTCTTTTAACTTAAAGTTCTGTGTTTTGTTTGATTTCGTAGCTTCGCTTTTTTTACTAGATATATTAAGTGCACTAATATCAGAAGAATTTTTAATGCAATCAGAAAATAGAAAAACTATTGGTAATAAAACAGGTAAAATAAATCTTGGCTCTTGATGAGGACAAATTGATAGCAGTAGAATTGGTATTGCAAAAGAAGCCATCATTAAACTTTCAATATTTTGTATACGGGGTAGCTCCAACCACCGTCCTCTTAAGCCACTAAAAATTAATACAAATATATTATTAATTTCTCTATAAGAGTAGTTCATAATATTTAAGGAAAATACCTATGCAACATTTTTCCAAATGTAATGATTGCTATGATTCCTAGAACATTAAAAAGTAGAGGTACATTTACAATAAAATGTAGAAATCGGGGATGAAGGCCATGATCTTTTAGATTATCTGTAATAGAATTGTATTTCAGAAAATTAAATGGAGTGACAACAAAATTGTTAATGCTAATTTGTAATTTTCCAATTTCTGCCATTGTTAAATATCCAAAATATAAACTATCATATAGAATTAAAGCAATAACTGTTGGAATTCCAAATATAATAAATGTAAAAATTCTTATATGGAAATCTAAAAATCCAACACTCTTTGATCCAAGTCCTCTTTGCAACCAAAAAAATATTGGAGCAACGGCAAAAGCTATAAAAGTAGGCCTATTGAAAATTCCAAATACTGTAGTCGTTACAATTAGTAAACAATCATTTAAAGAATGAGGTGGTAAAGCCATACGAAGTTTATAAATTTTAGTGCGCTCTACTCCATTCTTAGCTTTATAGTATTTATCTGTAAGGTAATCACTATGAAGAATAACCTGAAAGATTTTATCGTTATTATTAACTTAGTGAAAACAAATAATAAATTAAATTTTTCTAAAAACCAACCTTATTTGAAAATTCAATGCATCGAGAAACATGATAAAGTAACATAGACGTTAATATCATTTCAATTGAATTGGAAAATGTTCGAGTAGAATACACTAGCATAATATAAGAGCTTGCAAAAATTGTCAGTCTGTCTACATAAGGTACTTGAAAAATTAAACAAATTTTGTATAAACAATAATCTGATGTGAAAGACAAAATAGTCATCATAAGACGTGGAAAAAGTACAAGAAAATATGGAGTTTTTAAAGAAAACTTAAAGTAGTATTCACAAACAGGAGATAAACTTTCAAGTATAAGATATGGAATTCTCACGCATAGTTGAGGAAATAATGAATTTCTTACGGGGAAGGTAACATTAAACTCCCAAGGTTTATAAACATCAATATCAAAACTGTCACCTATGAACAGAAAAAAAATCAATGCATATAATGACTAAATTAAATGTAAATTAGATTTTTTATATATTATAATTATTATTTATTTTACCCGAAGCTACTTCTATAAACTGAAAATATTCATCTGGATGAATATATCCTGTTTGTGGAATAAAGTTTAGCAACAGTCTTAGGCAAACAAAAATCCAATATAAAGTTCGTTTTGAGCAAAAATGCAAAATTTGATTGTTGTCATTTTTAAGGCAACAGTATATTGATACTCTTGGCATTATTTACAAGTTTCTTTTTCTCATCCATCAAAAATCAGCAGCAAATTCTTTCTATATCTTAATGATGAAAAACAAAAAATCTGTATCCTAGTTATTTCCATGTATGTTCTGTAAGTAAATTACAAATCAATAATAAAAAATAAATTAACAATTCATTTATAACACAAATCTCAAATAAGTCTTATGTATATGTATTGAGTGCATACTTGCCTTCAGCACGCTACCGCGCGCTTTGATTTATAAATGCCAAATTTTTTAAGGATAGGCATCTAGTTATAATTCTATATATTTGTATATGATCTTGTGTAATTTTTATTATTATGATCAAGTGACGCAATAGCGCCACAAAGGCGAATTTATAATTACTATAATATAAAACAAATTCACTACAAACTATAATAACAAATCAACAACTCACTGCAGCTATATAATTGCAGCTGATTGCAGTGCTTATTCCACGGTTTTTTCATAGACATAACTGCAGACTGCAGGAGTGTAGACTGCTGCAGACGAGCTTGGATGCACTTACGTACTACCAACTATAAGTAAAGAAAGGCGGCATTATGAATAAGGTATGAACAGATATGAACGGATGAACCGAAAATAGAAAGTGGATTCCATTCGGTCTTACTCCATCAGACAGGTCTAAACATCATTAGGGTAGAATAAAATCTGATAAGATACATAATTAGAATTTTGAATTCTGGTAAAAATAAATTTTTGTAAAAGTCCTATATGTATTCAATCAGATTGTTAATTATTAAGAGCAGTAAAGACTTATACTTTTTATTTAAAAATTTTAAGAAACCCGTAAGCTCGCTAATCAACAGCCAGCCGGGCCGGACCAAAACCCAAGCGCAGTCCGCATAATCATCTGTTATTGTTATCATCATATAGGCAAATAGCTATCAGCCTGGTACCATCTGGTACCATATAGCAGACGGCACCTGATGTCCACACTCCAATTCCAATTTCCAAATCCAATTTTAGTTCAGCTGGTGCATGGTTTGGTCGTCTGTATGATGCATATATGCATTTGCTGGGATTTGCCTAGGCACCTATTTCCCGCATTTGTGTCGCATTCGCGTACATCGTTAGATGTATATCAGCGCTGATGCTGGCTCGGGGTATATATTAGATAAGCCGTATAAGCGAAGATAAATAAGTATATGCTGGTATAAGCACGTTATAAATTTATTACATGTACGTACAATTTGCATATATAAATTATATACATATAAAAGTGGAACATGCATGCTATAAGCATTGGAAGCAGATCTGAAGATTAATTTGATAACCATAACCAGCCATAACCTATTAAACATAATATTAATGTAAACATTATGTATTAAATTAGCGTCTATATAAACTAATTCTTTTTCTTACTTAAAGTATAAAACACTATTATTTTGTATTTACATATAAATAATTAATTATAATTCTAAAGTATAGTTTTTTTAATATAATAGTTTATTCATTTTTAGGTTATTTTTTAAAAATATTCTTTGGTAAATAAAAAATAAATTTGAAAATAATCAATATTTTTTAGAATTTAAATTAATAAAAATAAAAATGGGTCGACGTTCGATAAATACCACTAAAAGTGGAAAATATATGAATCCTACTGATCAAGCAAGTAAGTTAATAAATTTTTACATTTTCATATTATAAATTGAATAAGGTTTAGAATAATATTTATTTTTAAAAAATATTTATTTTTTAGGAAAAGAAGCTCGAAAAAAAGAGTTAAAGAAAAATAAGAAGCAGAGGCAGCTAGTAAGAGCTGCTGTATTAAAAGGGAAAGATCCTAGTCAAATAATTGAAGAAATGGAAAAAATTGATCAAATGGGTAAGATTCATAATGTTACGTAGCTATATTAATTAATATTTAATGGAATTAATAATAAATATAATGTTATATAGAATATAATGTAATGCAACCTCCACCATTAAACGAGAAAGTTTTAAAAGATAAAAGAAAGAAATTAAAAGAAACTTTAGATCGAGTGTTAAAGATGTATGTAAGTATCTTGAATTTATTTTAAAGTATTTTCTTGTATCAGTTAATGACTACTACAGTTAGTGATATTTTGCAATTCTAATATTTATATTTCTTAATATTTAGGCTAAAGACGATCAAGAAAAATGGAGTGAGTTGAAAGATCAAATGATTCAGTATGAAAGAAGAAGAATAGAATTAGTGACTTATTTTGAAGCTGTAAGACATGCGCAGCAAGTACAAATAGATGAAATTCCCTTGCCTGCAACAGGAAATGATAGCAGTCGAGCCTATCCAGGTAAACTTTTTTATAATAATAAGATGATTATTACGACTGATTAAATATTTTTGTAGGTACATTAACAGCACAAATTCCATTACCGGAAATGCCACAGCCTCCAATGCATTCATATCCACCACATTCTCATTATATTGTTCCACATCACCCACTTGTTAATATACCCGTTCCACCTAGTATATTAAAGAAAACAAGTATATACTCTGCCATGGCAATGTCTACTGCGATAACTACTACTAGAGATCCTCCAGGTGTTCCACCATTTCCACCACCAGATATATCCGTTAGTGACGATGAAGATGATGACAGGGTATAAGAATTATATTAAATTCACAAATTTATTCTATTTATCATAAAATTATAAATATATTGTTAATGTATTAATGTGAAAACTATAATATTTTAGACAAAATCATATAAGTCAAGGACAATTCGCTTTGCTGATGATGATAGATTAGATGAAGATAAAAGAGATGACGATGGAGGTAGAGATACAGAAAAGGATAAAGAGAAAGAATTATCAAAAGTAAAACCCACAAGCTTACAGCAAAAAATGTTAGCAATGGCTGGTCAAGATATCGATCAATTCATGAAAGAAATGGAAGTAGTACATAAGAAAAAAGAAACAGAACGTGCCTTAGACTTAAATGCACGTCTATCTTTATTAGAAAGTGATACAAATAATGAAGATAATCGAGGTGAAAAATCCAGCAAAGATTTGACAAGTAGCCTTGGATCTTCAAACAGTTCAAGTACACAACCACCAATGCCTCTAATGGGATTACCACCACCACCTCCACTTATGTATCGACCACCTCCTCCACCTTTACACTTAAGAATTCCCCCACCTCCACCACCTCGTATTGGAATAAGATTACCACCAGGTAATTATCGATTTCTTAATATAATAATAAAAAAAATTTATAATTTTTTTTTTCATTTTTCTTTATTTGACTTTCATAACAATATAGGTCCTCCACCCGGTATGCCAAGAATGCTAAGGCCAGGAGGAGCATTGACAATGCCAAGGGTCCTTGGTCCACAAATTCAAATGCCTGGTTTGCCACCTCCACCACCTGTACCGTCAGGCATTTCAGGTATTTCTAATGCTCAGAAGACACCAAATGTACTTTCTGCAGCACCACAGTTGATAAACGTGAGAAAGGATAAAGATAGTGGAAAAAGTTCAACAACGATTGAAGCTAAGCCTCAAATTCGAAATTTGGCAGCAGATGTCACAAGATTTTTACCCACATCTTTACGAGTTAAAAGGATTGATGATAAAAAGAAACCTTTATCTGTACTTGCTCCAGTGCGAATACCAGAGCGAGTGATTCCAGAACCTCAAAATATTGTAAAACCTGTACAGCAAGTTAAAACTAAAGATGATGCTTATCTGCAATTTATGCAAGAAATGCAGGGTTTATTGTAAATTTGATTCTAAGGATCATAAAGCAAAGAATATATAAAATGTTTCTTATACATACCAGGAAAAGATATCAGAACATCATTGATCTCATGCATTGTAAAATCTATTAATGAATTGTCTTGTTTCATGTACATTTTAAAAAATTGAATATAATTGCTTTTCTAATTTTATAATAAAATTTATTATTAAGTCATTTTAATATAAATGTTTGTAATACAATGTTATTTTATATTACATGAATGAGATCAAAATCTTTGATTATTTTGAAACTTATGTACAAGAAAATATTCATGAATTGTAAAACCTTAAATTAAGAAATTAAAAAAAGATTAGACTTATTGGTAGCTTAAGGGTGTACTATAATATCTTTTATTTAGTTTTGTATAAGTTATATCTTAAATTAAATATAAAAATCATCTTACAGTTGTATAATTTATTATTGTTCCTTGAATCTTTATAAAAAATATTGAGTCGCGGACTGTTTATTATATTAACAACATTTATGTATATTTATCATTTCTAACAGGTAAAATCGTATTTTTTATAGTTCATACAATATACATATATGCAAAAAGAAGAAATACAAAGAAATAGCAGAGAATTTATTGTATTTTTCGGACTTGTTTCGTAAGGAGATTTTTATTTTAACGAATTATTAGATGACACAATATCGATGGTTTTTTTTGGAATGAGATATTTCTATTAATCATTTGCATTCTGAAGAATGCTTTTGATTTTTCAATAGTAGAAATTTATTTCAATTCTTTTATGGTATTGACTTTTCTGATAAGTGATAATGAAGCCACAATTAAAATTTGGAATAGTATAAAGTTAAGTAAACATTTTAAATAAATCTTTTTCGCTATTTACTTAAAAGATAATATTTTTAATTAAAAACTAACTTTCTCATTCTTCCTATTTTAAACAATTTAATAGCTTAATGCATATTTTTAAATTGTATCAATAATATTTAAATATCTTTTTTTGTTTAATATAATAAATATATAACTAACTAATATTTTTATCGGTCTTGCAACTTTTATTAAATAATATAATTATACTTATATAAAGACAATCAAACTGTCCTTGGATTTAGTTCAAACGTTGGACTGAAACAGATTCGGTAAATTTGTTGATGGGACTTCTTTACTAACCAATAGTATATTAATGTTTCATTTTATTTTTAGCAGCAGTTTTTCTATTTCAGATTATACGAGGTGATTACAAACTAGGACATTCTGGCTCTCATAATACAATTGTAATTATATTATTTTATAAAGATGTAAGAGCGATAAAAATATTTCTTGATTTAGTTTATAACAATATAAATAAGTTGAATTTAAATTTTCACAAATATATCATGATTTACATTGATTTATTATAATTATATATATAGCATTGTTTCATAAAAATCTAAAATATACAAGGGCTGTTGCATCAAATATATTACATTTTTTATTTAAACAAAAAATAAATAACATTAAATAAATTTTTTTTTGTAAAAGCATTTTTAAATTTTAATAGTTTAGGTATTTAGGTACCTAAGTGTAAGCTTGTGATGTGATGGGTATGACATGTTAGTATATTTGTCGAAATGTGATAAATACTTTTCATTAATTTCTTACCACTTTTCTGGCTTTATACAATCATTTGTTAGGAATCAAAAAAGCTGATCTAGTAAATTATTGCAATAATATAAGAAAATACTATTTGTAAATTTTAATTAAAGCATTTTAGATTAATTTTCAGTATGATAATATACTTTACGTGTGAAATATAGGTGATTCGTGTTGCAATGCTACGTTACTAACTCGACGACTGTAAGTAAGTGTATTTCTTTGTATTTCTGGATTTTTTTTGTATTAGACTCATTGTGTGGCTTTTTATAAATAGCGATGATAACCGAACAATACAATGACTGCCCTACACCGACTCGGCTTAATAGCAGCTCAAGCAAGTCGGTAATATGGATCTTGAAGGGGCGCTCGTCTAATATCGAAGAAAAGGGTTTGGGAGAAGACTACGTTTGGGCACGGGTGGTTGGAATTGCCTATGTCAGCATTTACCTCTGTAGAGTAGAGTAAAATTTAAGCGCGCGAAGACGGGATTCGGGAAATTCCCTAAGACCTGATTGTGGCGGGTGATTTCAATGCTCGCGCTATCAAGTGATGCAAGGCTAGAACTAGCAATGAACGAAGGAACCGTAAGGACATACAAAAGACCTGTATATGGAAACTCCATTTCAGACGTGACTTTGGCCTCGGACAGAATTAGGATTAGGGTGAGAGCATGGCGGGTAATCGAGTACTATACGGTCAGCGATCATCAGGACATTGCTTTTGAATTTACAGACGTGACAAGACATACCAGAATTCAGAAACCAATATGTTCACGATAGAACATTAAGCGAATAAACATGGAGGAATTGGAGAAAATTTTGCAAGTAGAACAATCTGCCTCACAGGAGTTGACCCCGGGCTTAAAGGGCCGTGAAGGTGTTGAAGCGTTAACGAAAATCGCGATTAAATTACTCCAATGCCTATGTGAAAGAACCATGCCGCGAAAGTGTCGAATGGAAAATAAAAACAGACGTACTTGTGGACGACAGAAATCGCCGAACTCAGAAGTGCTTGTTTGAAGTTGTGGCGAAATGCTCAACTAATCCGAGGTCCAAGCGATGTGGATCTGTATTCTATAGAATACAGGTCTAACAGATGATACTTGAGATTGGCGATAAATGACAATAAGACAAGATGTTGTAAAAGACTGACGGACGAGATGTAAACTGATCCATCAGGCAATGGCTACAAAATTGTAACGAAAAGCTTGGAAATTCAGAGTACACTAATGACAAAAGAAGCAGAGACGATGGAAAGGATAGTCCATAGACTCTTCCCAAACCATACAGACAGAACAGATGAGATTTATACGCCTCTGTTCACCCGAGAAGAGCTTATCAAAGCAACTAGCGCGCTGAAATCGAATAAGGTGCTAGGCCTTAATGGTGTTCCTAGAGTAGTAATCCGAGCCGTTGCAGGGTAACGTCCGGATATTCTTCTGGAATTATACAACGAGAGCTTGTTGGACGGGGTATTAAGCAAACTCTAAAGAACGCTCGATTGGTTCTCATTAGTAAAGATAAGGGGGAGGGGGGTCCTGAGCTACCTTCTTCGTACAGGGTTCTCTGTCTTTTTAATACGGCAGGGAAGATATTCAGAACGGCAATTCGGAACGCCGGAGACTTATCTAACTGACAGTACGGATTTAGAAAAGGACGATCGACCGTCGGGGCAATAAGGGATGTATTAAATATCTTCTATATTTACAATACAGGTTGCCATGTGACGAGACCAGCAGTTTTACTGGTTACTCTGGACGTTCGAAACGCTTTTAACTGCGCAAAATCGATAAAAATACTGGAAGCATTGGAGCTATCCTCTAAGATAAACTCTTATCTTTTACGTATTATACGTGACAACCTAAGAGACCGAACTTTGACCTACAAAGTACTAGATGGAACGAAGGAGTAGCGAATAACAGGAGGGGTTTCGCAAGGTTCTATCTTGGGTCCCGACTTCTGGAACATACAATACGATAGCTTACTTAGACTTGACATACCAATGGATGTGCTCCTTATATTGCGTACGCCGACGATGTAGCAGGTGTAATGGTCGCGCGTGACTACTACTTGACTCAGCTTAAGCTGAACTAAGTCATAAAGCACGCGTCCAAACGATGACAGAACACAGACTGTAGCTAGTGCTGTATAAAACCAAATTGTTGCTATTAACTCGCCGTAGAATAGACACGGTGGTTCCAATTAAGTTAGTGACTGGAAGACTTGAGACTAAAAACGAGGTGGAGTATCTAGGGGTTACTCTAGAGGCGAAGCTAAGTTTTTGACTTCGTATATGCAACGTGACGTATAAATCAGCAAAAAGCTTTGAGCATACTGATGGCCAATATGAACGTACCCAGACAAAACGTACAATGACTCCTGCATAGCGTAGCTTACTCAATCTTATTGTACGGAGCGGAGGTATGTGTCGATGCGATGAATATTAGAAAACGGGAAAATACCATGAAAAGTATTCAAAGGGGAGAGCGCTGGAAATTGCTTGCACGCATTGAACCGTATCGCAAGAGGTGGTTTTCATTATAGCGGGCGTAATCCCAATGGAGCTATTGGCGGTATAACGAAAAAGAATTTACGAATGAAGTACGATCGTCGGGTTGGAAGACTCTGCGATGGAAGAATGGACGGACAAATCCATATTATGGCAAAACGATAGACAACACACGAACGGTGAAGTGGATTTCTATCTCACTCAATTTCTATCCGGACACGGGTACTTTCGTAAATACCTCTGCAGAATGAAGAAGGTAACTTCATTAGAGTGCAAGTATTATGGATGGGCTTATGGTCGTGTGAAACACACTTTTCTCGTTGAAATGGATTTACGACAGAGGCTGGAAAGAATAATAGGAGAGATTACAGCAAATAGCATTACTAGACTGACAATGGACATGGAAAATTGACGATTGATCGGTAATTACGTCACAAATGTGTTACGGAGCAAAACATTGATCGACGTTTGGAAGAGTGACTGAATCTGGATTGAATGTAGATTCGTGAATGAATGAAATACTGGTATAAAAGGAATGAACGTGTAAGACCGCGCAAGGATTGCTGCTCAGGGTGAAGTAATGTGCATAACAGTTCCGGGGTGGTCTCGATGCAATCATGGAGAGATGTGTGTAGTGTGTAGGAATGAAAGTATGTTTCGAGTCACATATATTCTCATGGTCGATTTGTCAGCTTCTTACTTACTCTATTGATATATACTTCTCTGTATCTTTTCCTTGTTTTTAGCTGGAATTTTCGCTGTAATGTTGTAGCTGATATTTTTGTAATAATTATTTCTATTTGCCGACGTTCTATTTTTTCGTATCCATGGTTTTATTAGTTATTTCTTTTTATTATCTTGTAATATTATATATATATATATATATATATATATATATATATATATATATTACATATTTATTAAATATAATAAATATAATTTTTTATCATATTACCTGATATCAATTTGAACGTAAAGTATCATTAATATTAAACTATTTATTAAATTTATTAATAAATATTTAATATTGATGATAATTCTTTATTATATACTTACTATATTCGTGTCTCCATCGCTTATCCATCCAGACTCCTTGAAAATTTGTATATAATGACGCCCTTAATTGACAAGAATATTATATATATCCTTATTTTTTGCATTAAAAAAATACATCATTTTTTTTAATTATTGAAGGACATAATTATGACATTCTAAAAATTAATTGTGCAAGTATATATATAGATAGATAACGATTAGATGATTTCAAAAACTTTTTATTGAAAATAAACATTTCGTACGTATATACACCATGCATATATATATAACTTTTTCAACGATTAAATTTTTTCTGCCGAATAAATATATAATCTTTCTGTATATTTTTTAATGTACTGTAAGGTATAAGAACACGTGTACGGTTACAGGCAGAGTATATATATATATATATATATATATATATATATATATATATATATATAGCCTGTATAATTCGATTGGTCGCAGCGCGGCAATGATTTTTCCATCCACTAATCATCGTCAGGGCGACTTGTTCACGGCGAGGCCGACGGCCTCGAGCAGCACCGTCGCTTCCTGCTCGGCCTCGGCGACGCACCTCTGCTGCTGGCGATGCTGCTGACAATGGCCGCGCTTCTGCTGAGGGCCAAGCTGCTTCGTCGACGTCCCCAGCGACTGATCGTCGAGGGCGGAGCGCGGCAGCTTCGGCGGATTGCCATTGCCGTTTTGGTGATGATGATGGTGGTGGTGGTGATTGTGCTGGTGGTGGTGGTGGTGGTGGTAGTGGCCCGCGCCCGCTCGCCGCTCCCTGATCACCGCGGGCTTGACGAGGGCGCTCGGTATCGAGGGTATCGTCCTGCCGCCGCTCTGGGACCTCGCGTCCTGGTGGCTCCGGCTCTTCAGCTCGGGCCTCGGCTGGCGATGATGATCGTCGGTTGCCGCTACGTCGTGGTCCGACGCCGAGGGGGTGGGATGGCGCTCGTCAGGATTCCGGCTGTTTGAGAACTTGAAAAGAGTTAAAATAATAGCCGAGCGTGAAAATAATGAACAATCGCGGGTCTTTTGCGTGGGTGTTTGTATATATACGTGTAAAGAGTTCCTGAGGAGAATCCGAAGCGGCTCGAAACTAGTTAGTATATTCTCGAAAGATACTATATATATATATATATATATATATATATATATATATATATATATACATATCAGCTTTTATTATAAGTGGAAACCGAGACAGGTTTTCGCCGCATTCACGGAAGACCATGGAACAATTCTCAGATGCGGCGTTATAATTAGTTTGCACTACTGATTCAGTAGCGAGGCACTGTATAGTCAGACGCATGGATAGGCGGCAGCGCGTGTTTAATAACCGATCATAAAAATTTCTGCACACCTGGTAAATCTTCTACACAATAGGACGTGCAGTGTATGCGTTAATCGTATATGGAGGCTCACAAGGTGTATATATATATATATATATATATATATATATATATATATATATATAGAAATAAATAAATAAATAATGGCAATAAGTCATACCGGGACCTCGGCCGGGGTTTTCGCCGCGGCGCGGGCGAGCTTGCCCCTGTTCAGCGAGCTCGAGTGCTTGGCCTTGTGCGTTGCCTCCTTCTGCAGATCGATGATCTTGTTTACGAGGGTCTTGGCGCCGGGCAGCGTCGTGTTCGCATCGGAGTGCTTAAGCTGACTGACGAGGGCCTTGTGCTTCGAGATGATCCTCTTGTACGGCGAGGATTTCGGGCCGTTCCTCGACGTCTTGCCCGTAGAATTCTTTGCGCGGATTGTACAAATAAATTAATATGTTAAGATGTGTGTGTGTGTGTGTGTGTGTGTCTTGGCTATGTCTGTGCCCTCTCTCCCTTTGCGCGTGCGTGCGTGCGTGTGTGTGTGTTTAAAATCACCTTGTGCATGGCACATAAGGCGAATTAATCTTGAGCAAACGTCTATGTGTGTGAGTATGTGCTCTTCCATACCAAAGTTAAGACAGTGGAATACTGATTGTATAAATGTAGATCTTAAGCTAAAAATATGCATTTCTAACAAATAAGGAAATTAAATAAAATATTTAGACTCCTTTCTATTTTTATTTCCATATGAATTCTCGATTGAATATTCTTTGTTTGATAATTTATAGCATTATTTCAAGTAATCAAAATCTATACATTAATGATTTTCCAGATTAAAATCCATCAGAAGTCTGGTTTTAAAGAAAGTTCATTTATAGGATCAGTTCTTTAATCCATGTATATAAAACTGAACATATCCAAGAAATGTAGAATTTCTGATATTAAATAGTACTGATAATTCATCAGTAATTTGATTTATATCTATAAAGTGAAAGGAATGAAATTTCCATCTCTTCAATGTTTTCAAAATGCTTACAGAGATTTTTTTTGAAATAGAACATTCGGTAAAATATTTGAGCATATATTATATATTTAAGGTTATTAGAAACTCTAGGGTAAGGTTTTTTTTAAATATACAAGTTATTGCATTTTTCTCATAAATGATGAGAAAGATCGCCGATAAAGTAACAAAATTTACAGATAGATCATGAAATTCGGAGCATATTCGATCCGTATACATACTTTTTTTTTTAAGCAGGAATTCTACTATCAACAAGATTGTATGGTAAAGTTGAGAAAGCATTCTGTAGAACTTAAATACAGTGAAAAATTGAATATTACTAATCTATAACAAAGGACATTAATTCTTATTCTAAGTCAATTAAAAAGAAGATTTCGTCAAAAAAGCACGAAATTCAAGGTACAATTGATAACATGCCTGGAAATTTTCTAGAAAAACATCGTAGAGTAATCTTTTTTTTATTAAACAGGTATATATTTTATCAAATGAATCTATATGTATTGAGGTAATAAAAAACTACTAGACCGATTAAATAGCTTAGAATGCGACCTAAGAGTTGCAGGAAATGTTCGTTGGTTATTCGTTGCTGACCGTAGGTGCGATTCTTGAAACTTGATCTTCAAGATCGTTTGACGGTCAATTTGAAAATTTGAAATCGCAACGCTCGATATCGTTATCGAGGTGTATTATGGCCATGTTGGAGTAAAATCTGACCTTCACAATATAGCAATTATTTCAACTTCAATGGTAAAAAACCGGTTTTTTAGCGAGCTTATTATCATTAATTTTATGTACGAGATAAGGTCAATAAGTCCTTAGAAAATCTATGAGATGTCGCTCGTAGCATCGCAAATGGTCTGTTTCTAGTAAGGATCATTCCTCGCTAGGTATCTGGTAAAGTTGCAGCAATATTCATCTAGTGGTTTCGTTTTTATCGTCAGTTGAAGTAAATAACTTTTGTTTCGTTAAGAAAATGGAAAAAAGTGAGTTTAGAGCGGTGATGAAACATTTCTATTTAAAAGGCTTAACAGTAAAAGAAATAAAAGCTGAGTTTGATTCAGTTCCTGGCACATCTGCCCCTGTTTTTGCAACAGTTTAGAATTGGATAAATGAATTTAAACGTGGCCGTACATCAATAAAAGATGAACATCATTGAGGACGTCCCGTAGACGTGAGTACCCCGGAAATGATCGATAAAATCCACGATATGATGTTAAGTGACCGTAGAATAAAATTGCGCGAAATAGTTAAGGCCACAGGGGTTTCAAAAGGTACCGTTGTTTCCATTTTACACGATAAGTTGGCTATGAAAAAAATATCTGCAAGATGGGTGCCGCGTTTGCTCTCAGCTGAGAACAAACGTAAACACGAGGTCTCTTCTAAGGCTCTTTTAGAGCGCACGCGTTGCAACCCAGATGAGTTTCTACGTAGATTAATCGCTGTAGATGAAACATGGATACACCACTATACTCCCGAGACGAAAGAACAGTCTAAACAATGGATTATTTCAGACGAACGGGCTCTAAAAAAGGCGAAGACGGCGAAATCAGCTGGAAAGATTATGGCTACTGTGTTTTGGGATGCACGTGGTATTATCCTTATTGACTATTTGGAAAAAGGACAGACAATTACTGGAAAGTATTATGCGTCATTATAAAGTCAGCTACATGAGAAAATAAAAGAAAATTGGCCTCATTTGAAGAAAAAATGTCCTCTTTCTCCAGGATAATGCACAAATGCATACGTACGCAGTATACAATACCCTCGTATTTTACGTCCTCCTCCACAGGATTTTGCAACTTTCGCCACGAACGGTTTCTTTTACACAAACGGTAACGGTAGATATAATTTTTTTTTTCTTTTGATGACAGTTAGCTCGTTCACAACAGTATATTTTATAATCTGCAATGTTTCCAAATTGCTGAATCGAGCAAACGCTTTTTCGTATTTTAAATGTCAATTTTTACTTCGATATCCTCTTAATTTCGTAGCACGTGCTTTTGGTACTTCATTGTCCTATAATTTCTATGATAAGTTCAATGAAATAGACCAACGTCCCTGTGACACATAAACGTCACGATGACGTGAAACAGATTAAACATTAGGGTGACATTCTGTATTTTAACATACATACAGGTAATAAAAAAAAACTGTAGAGTAAATATTCTTTTTTTGTCATAAACTGCAATGTCAAAATGAAATAAAATAATAGTTCAATTTCCCATTGAATATTTTATCGCTGTTATATATACTACGGCTACAATCAGACCTATCCGAAGCATGGACGATTCAAGTGTATAAGTATGAGTATTTTTCACATAAATTACGGACTCGAAACGCCTGTCATAGTCATTACATAGAATCAAATAAACAACTAATAATAGAATAACAATTCTAAATCTCCAAGTGAAGTTGTGAGTACACGTCGTGCATAAAAATCACAAAAAAATGTGTATTAAAATAGGAGAGAAAAAAACACAAATAATTGAAAACTAATACAAAAACAGGAGCTTTACAGAATAAACTTATTTCCTAACATAGCGCAGTGCCGCGTACCATCAAAACTTTATTCAAATCCATTTGCTTTAATGCTAGTGAAGTGCCGATGTAAGTAGTAGTCTTTGAATAGTGGTCGAGCAATAAATATTTCGGACGTATAAGTTAGAAGGTCGTTCTATAAGTATATGCGATACCAACAAAAAATGAATATCGTAAATAGTTTGTCTTAAATTTATATGGAATCATATCTTGAACAGAAACAGGGTTACTGCCATACCAATCAACGGACCTTCACCTCATTCTTTCATAAATGTAATTGGGTTCATTACATTAATGTAATTAAGCGTATCGCAAGGTAGTTTCGTCTCTCCCCATGTGTGAGTAGAGAGAGAGAGAGAGAGAGAGAGAGAGAGAGAGAGAGAGAGAGAGAGAGTGTGTGTGTGTGTGTGTGTGTTCTTTTGAACAATGTAAAATTATCCTTAAGAAACCGTTGAAATTAGATCGTAAAGAATGAAGAAAAAAAAGATGAAGAAAAGAAAAATCAAATCCGGGCAAATGCTCAAAGTCGTCAATGCCTGCCTTCAGCGTCGTCTGCGAATTCGCGCCGAACAGCCCGATACTCGTGGCTGTCGTGTTCATCTCGCTGTCCGTCAGCTGCGGCGGCGGCCGCTGATGCTTGCCACCGTGGCCGTGCCTCCTCGTCGTCTCGGTGCCGCGCAGCGGCAGACCGATCGGCAGGCTCTGGCGCGCTAGGCCGCTGGCAGTGCGCAGCTTCAGGTACTCGTAGAACTCGCGGTCGAGCTGGAGCTCGAGCTGCTCGATGAGGTCGACGAGGACGGGGCCGACACGGCTCGGCTCGGGCGCGCTCGGCGGCAGGACGTTGGGGGCGGCCGGGCCACCGGGCACGATTGGCTTCCGCTGCTTGGTCATCACGGTCTGCGCGCGGGGGAGAAATCGTGGGTACTTAAGACGATTATATACTCGTGTGTCGAATTTTATAAAAAAAGAGTGGCTCGTTTTAATATGGGTAATTTAATTTCCCTCTGGTGATGGGGTGTAGAATCTGTATTAAAAAAAAAAAAATTATTTTAGGATAATGGAAGATAGATAATTTGAACACTGTAATAACGGTATTATGCTTGGAAGAGGTCATTGTAGTTTCTTTCCAATAAAAATTCCTGTATTTTCGACCTTGGATTCTGAAACTGAGGGAGATATCTTATTTTAAAAGTGGGACACTGCATATACCTTTTTTACAGTCAATGGTGTTATCTGACTATCGTGTATATTGATAATTTAAATATAATCTATAATATGCGACGCTTAGCGGCGTAGAGTGACACTAACAAAAATCGTCGATATGAGTATACAATAAGTGCCCGGAAATGTATTATGTATATGAATAAAATTTCAGAGTTCTTGAAACATTTGTTTAAACAAAAAGTCAAAATTGCCGAAATACGTAAAAATAAGGCATAAAAAGTGTTATAGTAGAGTAAATCATTAAAAGGCTATAGCTAAGAGAGATTACTGTAAAGAACTTTACTTTTAGAAACGTTAATATTTAGGTATGTTTTCATTGTATGCTTGAACCTGAAACCGCTAAAATTTATTTTGTGATATTGAAATGGTGAGCAACCATAAAGAGTGGATCCAAATAATAAAAATTAAATGCGACAAGAAAATAGTATTAAATATGATAACAGATTATAAAATATACAAAATTTTAATAAATATTTTAAGTTTAAACACCTAAATTGAATTAAAATTTACGTTCTCTTTATTTGAACACTGTATTTTCTGTATAGTCATACCTGCCATTTTTGTTTTCGTTCAGTAGCGCCCTGGTGCATATGGTGAATGTTTTTTGTCATATTTTAAGATGATTTGAAAGTCGTAGTAGATTGAAATGAGAAACTCCTATTTTTTAATATGGATTTTCAAAGCATATCTATTTTGCTTTTTCCCCCATTCCAAGGTCGAAATTGAAATTTATATTAAAAACAAACGACCTCAACCTTCAAATGACCTGAAGCATTTACCATCTTCTTCATGAATACAGATATTATAAAAGTAAGATGACGTAATTACCCTCAGCTACTTTTTCACGTCAAATTTTATTTTTATTTTTTAATATTCGGCTCGCATTTAACATAGACCTTCTGCCGTATACGCGTCGATTGAAATCGTCCCACTGTACACGTATTGCACTTCGCCTATAATTTAACAAGTCCATGCGAAACCTGCGTGCTGAAATTGCAGAATCGGAGCCAAAAGCGAGACTCGGCAATTGGCAACGTAGTTTGGCATGGCGGGCTTTTGTAATTTGCTATAATAATGCATACGTGCAATAATTTATTGCGCGCGCGTTCGTGAGAACAAAATCTCGGACAAGTTGCCGAAACTTGCCGCGTCCTTGTCCCGCTTATCCACTTCTTTTTTCTTTTCTTTTGTTTTTTTTTTTTTTTTCCCCCAGTACAAAGTTCCGCAAAGTTCGCAAAACGTTTCAGCGTACGAAGCACACACAATTCCCGCCGAACGGTGTTGTTTAATTTCAATGAGAATTTTTTTTTTTTTTTCTTTTGCGACTCCCTTCGACCTTGCCGCCCATCCATTGCATTCATTCCGTACGAATGCCGCGCGCAACGATACGCGACTTGATCACGCAATATATTTACCGATAGGGCGGCGCCCACGCTGGGACTGGAGCGCTTCTCCCCGGGGGCGATGCGACTCCCGTGCAGGGAGAGCCCGGTGCCCAGGTAGGCCTGGCCGTTGGACAGCTTCTGCTTGTAGACGAGCTCGAAGTCGCCGGTGCTCGCGTTCGGATTCTCCCTGTGATCGACGACCACTTGGGGGGGGGGGGAGAAGAGGAAAGAGGTTAATATAGTTAATAAGTATATCGGGTGGTACTGGTACTTAGAGGCTGAATTCAAACGACATTCCTTTGACAGTACGATGACTTGGCATTTTTTCAACATTTACATTGTAGTCGAATCGGCTTTTCATACGCATTCAATTCTCGATAAATCGATAAGCTTATTTTTAATAAATGTCCAACAAAATGTCTCTCCTCAAGTAATCTAATATGACCATCTGATTTTATTGTTTATACAACTTTCCAAAATATCGCTAGAACAATCGTAATTCGTTATCCAAATCGCTCTCCTAGCTCGAAATTTCACAAAATATATAAAATTATCGTAAAGTATCATTGGCCATTCAAGGGAGATCGATGATTGTGTATTTTAATTTTTTTTAAATTACAAGATATTAGTGCATTAAAAATCAAGAGCGTAACATGTAATTTTACACCCGATGTGCATATCATTTTATAGCATAGTAGGTGTAACATTTATATTTACGACTCATTTTTCCAGCGTAAAATATTATATTGCAATCGACTACGACAATTTTACGAGTTAAGTTTACGTAAAATGTATTTAAAATATTTCTCGCCGTATCAAGTGTTAAAATAGCAAAGCAGGACTCAAAATGCTGAAAATATTCTATACATTAAGTCATAGTTTATAAACAAAATATAGTTGATTTATTTCGTATAAATATATAATGAAAACATTAATAATTATATTATAAATAAAACATTAATACATATTTGTAATGAATCAATGTACGAACTATTTTACGCCTTAAAACGTGACGTAAATATGGATTTTACGACTACTATGTTAAATCGTTATATAAACATATTTATATACTAATAATTAATATTTAAATAAATAAATTTAATGTTTATCATAAAATTTAATTTTTTTAAAGAATATATTGGGATTGTTTCTGAAATTACCGAAAAGATGGTCAATTATTAACTTAGAAAAAAATCATTTGATGGACTTTTGAAAAGCAAATAATTTTATATTCAATATTTCCAAATTATAGTTCTATTAATACCTTATCGGTATAATAAAAGACAAGGAAAGAAACACTTTTATTTTAATATTACGAGAACAGAAATATTTACAATCTTGAAACATTTACAATTTACGCAAATGTAACTATCATTTCATGTTGTTAAAAACATAAATCCTGTAAACTATTGTAAATATTCTGAAAAAATCATAAAAATTACTGTTTCACTCCAAATGTAGCTTACGTTACTGTAAACAAAATAATCTCAAAAAGACAATGAAATTGCGAGAGAAAAAAATGTACTTTATCAATAATTGAGAGAAATATTTTAATTATAATTTTCTCTTTACCCCGTAGAAAATCATCTTTTTGAATACATGCTTATTACTAGTATTTTCGTGATTTTCACGCATTGTAAACTCTTTGATTGTTTCATTTTAATAGTTAAACTTTAGATCTTGATACTTTGTACAAGATCACTTCGATGAATTCAGTAGATCTGCGAATTTTGAATTTGAGCGAATTCACAATGATGACATTCACAAACGAGTCAGGTAAAGAGGAAAATCGAGCTTTCGGAGACTTCGACCGAGTTCTGCGATGGCTCGGTAAATTTTATAGACTCGAGATATCGAAATTCCTCCGATACTTTCAAATTAAAAAATCTCGGAGAATCCATCAATTCTCCTTCTGCGACCTTCCCGCCCACACGTCTAATTCGACGCAGCGCTCGATCGAAATCCGCGGAATTGGGGTTTCCGCGTTTACCCCCCCTCCCCTCTTCCCCCCATTCGCTCGCCGCCTCGCCGCCCCTGACCTACCCTTGATCGTGTCCTCGAGGGCCTTGCGGCAGAGCCGCGCCGTCACCGAGGTCGAGTAGCTCATGTCCGGATGGCTGTTGATCTCGATCAGCCAGACCGAGTAGTCCTCCATCACCATGAAGTCGGCGCCGTACAGCTCGAAGCTGTTCCTCCGGCGGTCCATCGAGTCCTGGCTGGCGAGGAGGGAGCCGACGAGGCCCTGCTTCATACCCGGGTAAATGTGCTCCTCCCAGGCGTTCGGATCGCCGCGGCTCCTGTTTTTGTTTCGGGGTGTTTTTTTTTTTTTTGTTTTTGTTATTATCAAGCACGTTTCATTAAAGTCTCCTTGCTCCGTTTTACGTGCGAATAAATATTTTATTTCAATACGCTTGCAAGGAGACTAATATAATAAGAGACGAAATATTTGATAATTTTTTTTTTATTCAAATGGGCCTTCCTTCCCATTATTTTTAAATAAATTTCTATCCGATCATTATCTATACAGTGAATCGGCTTCGATAATATTTTTCCAATTGTTTAAGAGTACATAATATTCATGGCGTTTCTAAACATATCATTCTATTCGTAATTAAAGTTACTTTAATTCTAATTAATTTTTGTGTAATTTTTAAAAGCAATTCAAATAATTAGCGAAAAAAATATTCACATGATTCTGAATACTTACATCGATGTTTCCAGAAATTAAAATAAACGAGATTATGCTTGAATATAAAAAAAAAAGTAATAAAAATGAATACTGCGTCACTCACTATAGCTTCAATCATTATATTCAGTTCAAATATTTCATTCTGAGCTTCTACATTGGACATGCATATCATGTCATAATGCGTCTTTTTCATACCAAAAACCAAAATATATTTTAAAAAATGATTAAACTATACTAAAGTCATTTCAGAATTCAAAATCCAACTCTTTGGATCATTAAAATTCTAATTAGACTCACGTAATGTTCTATGATAATTGGCGTATCATCAATTATATATCTAGCGTGTCAAAAAGCAATTGTTAACAAAGTAAACAACTTGGTTTAAAAAATAAATTTGACTTTGTACAAACGAATACGAATACTTAAGATGTAGTAAATTGTTCATTATTTATGTTTATTAATCTTTTTGTATTCAAGCATAGTCTAATGCTTGAAGATTAAGCAGTTAAGTAGATACTTAAATAATAAATAAAAATTGATGCATTGAAGTTTGATTTTTTTTAAAGCTATTTTCATATTAATTTTACTTTCTATAAATAACAGATTGAAATTTCAATCATACTACTTCCATTTCGAATAAGAATAATTAAAATTTTTTTTTGACTTATTGTAATGGGTGTATCATCGGACATATCAATCACAAATGTCAAATCTGTACTATCTGTGCTTAGTTTTTTGTTTAAATCATCAGTTTCTATATCAAACAGTTACATAGACATTTTAAAAAAAAGCGAAATATAATATCTACAGATAATGTAATTATATAAAAGATATTCCCAAACTCTATAGAATTGTTTTGTAAAATATTTCAAAATAATTTCGTGTAATTTTCTAGTAATTTCAATTATTCTGGAACCACCTTAAATTGCACACGTGGGCCGAAAATTTTGACCACGCATTTTTATCGATACTTGCATATTAATTCGACTCAAAATAAGACAAATCTGTAACTTTAATGTATAAAAATCGGCAAAAATTTTTAAAAAATCAAAAAGAGGTCGTACTGAAATTTAAAAGAGTGAATTATGTTTTTAGATAACTTATGTGTGTCAACCATAAACCAAACTATCTTGAATAGAACTAAAAGTTTTCGTTTATTCCCTATTACTACGAAAAAAAATCTTTTGAACGTGCTACTTGAGATCGGGCGCAACTTGGTACAGTAGTTTCGCCGCAATTTGGTCAGGCGTATTTTAAAAATACCGTTTCGAGAGAAATAAAACCGAGTCTCGTATATAAGTTACCAAAGAATCATAATCGGGTAATCTTCGGAATAATGGGAAAAAAATTCTTTAAACGCGCGTTCTAGATTCCTTTGAAAAAATTAACACGTAGACGCAGAGACGAAAGGGTCGATATTTCTATTTTGTATGACCGAGTAATAATGAGTTCGAGATATCGCCCCCTCCCCCACCTCTCCTCTCGTTTCACAAGTTTGGAGCAAAATTTTCTTCACAAAACTTTTCGCTGCCGATCTTAAAAGTCGATTATGATCAGTTATATGTATATATATACAGAGAGAGAGAGAGAGAGAGAGAGAGACTTACTTGAGGTATTCCTTGAACGTGGACACGTCCCACATATTCTCGGCGGGCAGAGCCTTATCCCGGTCGGGGCTGTTCTTGTATTTGCGCTGCACCGCGTTGTTCGACAGGTGAACCGATTCGTGAAAGTCGGTCAGGCTGAATTTTTGGGAACAGATCCGCAGGTAGCTTTCCCTGGCGAAAAATTAAACAATGCGTAGACGCACATACCTATGTACCATAGATATGTGAAAAAAAAAACAAATATCCTTGCGCATTACACGCACGTATACGGACGCGCGTGTAATTTTCAAAGAATTCATAAGTATGCATAATAGCTAAAGCTATATGCATATACATGTATATAAATATATATATATATATATATATATATATATATATATATATGTACATTTAAGTGTGTATATAGATCTATCATATATCTATGGACTCCGGGGGGGGGGCGGAGAGCCAAATGTGGGTTACGCGAGCCGCGCCGAGCGAGCTCAGAATTGATCCTTATAGTATATGCACGTGCTAAATTCGGTAGACCGAGTTTAAAAGATCACCCAGTTCGGTAAGTTCCATTAGAGTCACGCTTATATACTTATGTGTATATATATATATATATATATATATATATATATATATATATATATATATATACACTATGCGCGCTTCAGTGGAAAAAAAATTATTCAATGGTGAAACGAGCCCTCGAGAGGGTTGGTATAACAATTTCTATATATATATATATATATATATATATATATATATATATATATATATATTAAGAAATACGTTTCCGCGAACACGCAAAAGACTCTCGCCAGTTTTCTATATAACTATATTACATGCATAAAATTAGTCGAAGGAATAACACATTCTTTCGCAGAGCCTATTATATAATATATGTGTATAGATATTGTATATATTTATGTATATATATATATGTACCTGTATAACCAGAGCGTCAATGGCAGAGTACTCGTGATGACGAACCACTGCCTGATGTCGAACTTGGTGTCGTAAATTAAAAGAGGTCGTTCTGCACGGGCCAAATGAAAAAGAGAGAGAGAGAGAGATGAACATACATATATTTATAAAGAAATGGAGCGGAAATTAGCTTTGGAAAGTTTGGAAATTGAAAATGTTATGCATATAGATAATATCCGAAATTGAGAGCAAATTCTTTAATCCTATATTCAGAAATTGGTAAAAAGTGTTATACGGAGTATAGCCAAACGATCTCGTGATATTTTGAAAGCATTTTTTTTCGTGAATTTCGTTTGGGAAGTAAGAAAAGGTCAAAATTAGTAAGATCAACATTTTTTTTTATTTTTTGCCTATTTTCATGAATTCTTAACCGGAGATATATTTTTCGAAATATAGTTTCATTTGTCTATTTGTGCAAAATTTCCTCGGCTTTATAAAACAGATATATATCTTTGAATTCACCTACGTAAATGCCATAGCTGTATATTATTTGACCGGAACATTTAGATTAGCAAAAGTAAGAGTTTGATCCCGGCACTGAGTATCAAAAATTTCTCGGAGGAGACCTTTTTCATACTGCATGAGACTATCTTCGAAGTTTAAGAATAGACCTCGAATTGTATCCAGAGTCAAAAATCGACATAACGATTTTTAACGACGCTCCTTGATCTTTTACTCATGATACATTTGAAATTCCGCTCGGAAACGTAAAGGAATCCTTTTATAGCGTAATAGTATCTCCGTATCAAAGTTTTTTAATAGTCAAAGTCACGAAGTGGTTTTTTTCTTTTATACTAATATTAAGGCTGAAAATGGCTTATAACATAATTCCAACACACAAACGCATGCGTATGTCGCTTTAAAAGGTATTTTTAATTAAAATCCGAGGAATTTTTATACAGAAAACGATATAAAGATCTATGATGGAACGTAAAAAATTCCACAAAAAATCTAACTTCAAAAACTTCGATAGAAATCGTTAAAACACACACACACACACACACACACACACACACACACACACACACACAAAAGATCCTTCGGCATTTGATAAAATGCACTTTTCAAGTACTTGTGCTTTCAACGGCATCAAACGGGATTCGTCTATATATCTCCGTATGCATAACGTGCATATCAATATACAACACGGGGGGCGGGAAGATCGTAAAATACCGCACTGACCGATGTACTTTTGGACGACAAAGCGCGAGTCCGTGATCTTGTTGGTCGGGTTGATCTTGGCGAGTATGTCCTCGACCTTGTTCACGAGAATGATGCCGCGACCGCGGCTCTTGTTGCCCGGCTTCAGGATCCAGACGTTCAGCATGCCGTCCATGTCGAGCTGGGGCCAGAACGGCCTGATCTTCTTCAGCAGGTGGCGGGACGCCAGTAAGTATTTCTAATGCATAAATGTGGATGTAGGTGTGTGGACGCGGTCGTCGTTGCAATTAATGCATAGATGTATAATAATGTCGGGGGTGCGCGGGCACGAATACATACGTGGAGCTGGATTTATTTATATTATGATTCGGGTTGTTAAATTGAATTTATGCAGAATTGTATAATACTTACGGCCCGTGATGTATGTTACGCTAACCGTTACTCGTCAAATGGAATGAAATTCAAAACATACATCGAAAGAGAGAATTTTACGATGTTTATCGATCGCGATAGAAAATATGATCTTGTTATTGAAAAATATTATCAGTATATAGCTTCGAACATATCGTTATTCAAAAGATGCGTTACGATCTTGTCTCACTGTCGATGTTTCCGAGTTTGTGAACAAATTATTGATTTTATTAAAAATTCTTGGATGATATATCTTCAAAGGGTGTGTCAATTCGACTTTTTCCAGAGATTTTATAATTTCGAAATTTTGAGACATTGATACAAATATCCTATAAAGAAATTATGGAAAAATTATGTACACCGGAAAAAAGCAGTATACGTGCCATGCTCAATTACTGAATTCTCCCCTCTCTCTCTCTTTTTAGCATGAAGTTGATGTCTTGTTTTAATTTCTATAAATTTAGTGAACCTTGTTTTCAATTATTATTATAGATAGTGAAACAGCGATATCAAAAGATTAAACTGTTATAAAAAGTACTGTAGCTGATACAATTTGTAAATTAGTCAACATACCACTGGTAAAGGTTAGTTTATTTTATCTATATTGCAAAATTTTTTCCTTCATAATATCAATTTCTACATACCGAGAGAATCCATTTTCTTTAGATGAAACATTAATTATTTTTCAAAATACATCTGCTTTTTGAAAATGTGAATCGGATTGAATCCATCGGAGCTGATTTGTCCTTTAAAATTTAAGGTCAGTAAAATAGTGGACAGGCTCGAATTAATTATTCTAATAAACCTTCATCTTTTTTAAATACTTTTTAGATTTATATGACCATCGCTAAAATATCATAAAAAAATAAAAAAATTATATACCACATTACATATAGTACAGCTGGACCATGCGTTTCTTAAATTATTCAACAAAGATATTGATATTCTTGAATTTTTGTTTTATCTATTCGGAACTCGGTGATCGCGTGCTTTGCCGGCGATCTGCACAGATACCCTATTTTTACGTCGGACGGATGAGTCAAAAATCCAGCTCCGTACGCACATGCACACATGCGCATACACGCCCGCATGAAAATAACCCGTTACTCAGCGTGCGAACTCACGTTGATCGGCACGTTGTTGGCGATGAGCAGCGCGTGGCCGTGCAGCAGCTTGTAGTACCAGGTGATGAACTGGTCCCACTGATGGGACCAGACCTTCTCGAACTCCTGGTCGATGTCCTCGTGGGACATGCTCGCGACGAAGTCGCTGCAGCGCCCAATCGCGAAGTCGAGGGCCCGCAGGGGCACGATGCCGTTCGAGGCCCTCACGGCCTCCTCGCCGCCGCTCGACACCTTCTCCATCAGCCACTTCAGGAGCGACAGGCAGGCAGTCAGTCTATGGGCGACAGTGTCATCATCGTGTATTGTATATATGTTTGTAATAATACGAAATTTTTCGTGATCTCCGTGTGCAAGGTATGTATGCGAATAGCACATCGATGTCCATAACGAAGACTATAGCATCACATTCGGAATTTATAGTTAAAAAAAAAAAAAAAAGAAAAAAGATATATTATTTTTGTATCACAACTCGCAAACTTGACAGATGTAGTTATTAGAAATTGTAAAAGTAACACAAAGTCCGGTTCAATGCTAAAGTTTTAAACAATTCCAAATTCCATAATTTTGACCGAAGAAGATTCCAATTTCGAATTTTGAATTCTGATGATTTTAATTAGCAAACGATGCAAAGCAAATTTTTAGTAGGAATTCAATGACTCACGGTTAGAATCTTCTCTATTCATAATTCAAATCAGGAATGACTCTATTTATAATCTGGAGCTTGATTCGTCTTCGTTCAAAATTTGAATTTAGAGTTGGAATCATTTTATCGCATATCGCATATTATTTCAACGTTTAATCGAAGATTGTGCTATTCTCAGGTATCGGCATGTATGTATAAATAATAAGCTAATCTACCACTTAAAAATTTTATTTCAAAGCATTAGAAAAACCAGCCCAAAGTCATTTTGTTAGAGCTCAAGCGTTTGTTGTTTAAAGACTAATGAATGTGTCAGCAAACCGTGTTAGATTTTCCACATGAGACCTGTATACGTGCTACTTTTGATCGTGGAGTACGCGAAATGCAATATCTGTACTGCTAGCCGCGGGAATCGAGTTCTGCTATACCTTCAGTCGTAGAAATTGGATTGTACCACTTTTCTCTGCTGATCGTGAATGATATTATAATTATTTCGTCGTGTCGTGCTATAGTCTTTGTTGAGAGGGCATCAACATATTGACATATAATATATATATATGAAATTTCGCTACCTACCTGAAGTCCTCGATAAACGCGTGCATCTGATCAGACTGACTGAGATTGTAGCAGCGTGGAAAGTGTGTGTTCGCGATTCCCGCCTCGTAGAACCAGTGCATCTGACGTACACTCAAACAGAGGCCGATCTATATACACGGACAATTGTTGTTATTCGAAATTTGGACGATAATTAGCCGCGAACAATAAATAAACCATTGGAGTCCAGTTGCCAAAATGAATTATTAATTCGTTATTAGTACATTTAGAAAGTATTTAAAACGGATGAAATCCCTCATCTACTCATCTCAGAGATTTCATCGTTTATTTTTTGCCAGGATAAGTATTGAGCGTCATTTTCGTCCGATGAAGCAACGATGATGATCATGTAAAAATTTGGCATGTAATTCTTTTTATATTTATTTTAATAAATTTTATTTAAAAATCAGGTTACTTCTCCTAGGTTGGACTTTACAAGGTTTATTTCACGATAGAATATTAGTTGGAGTGGGTTATGGCAATCGATTTGGTATAGAGGTATAGAGGATTCAAAATATGCTTATTTATCAATCTATATGAAAACAAAATTCTCTAAAAAATACTGCGAATTATATCAAATATTTTCAATTTATATAATTTTTTTTGGAATTTCCTTGCTGCTGGACTATCTTTCGGGGAAAAAATTACGTTTCTAGATTTTATCCAACATTGTTAAGCATGTCAAATTGAGATATTTAAGAAAGTCTGGCACCATCTGGTAAATAAGTAGAGGAGTTCTGCAAGCATTATAGGAAAAGTTGGACAGTATTAAAAAAAAATTTGGGACAGCCTCTCAAATTTTGGATAAATTCTGGCACAGGTTGGTTCAAAGTGCATTTCTACAGTTTCTAGAAACATTTTTTCTTCTTTGATTTTTACTACATTTCGCCGATTGACAAACGTATTAATCTTTATCAATCTTTACCGATTCTCACCAAACCTTGCTGAATCTTTCCAAACATTGGCAAATTTTGCTGAGCATCGCTCGGCTTTACTAAGTATCTCAACTAGTCACTTTCATCGAAATACTTGGCAATAATTTATAGTTTTATATCCAACAACTTGAATTGTTTGGAAACTTGAAATTGGTCAACAGGTTGACGAAAAATAACTTCTTATCAATATGGTAAAATATAGTCCATTATGAATCTTCGATACTCAAGATTACTCGATTACAGGATCGTCTATCAGGGCGAAAAATCAAACAACGTCCTATACAAATCCTATGAAGCCAAAGGAAAATAAAAAAAAGAAACAGAAAAATCGACGCGTTCACATTATAATTTATTACACACACCTTCGACGTAAAGTTGGCCCTTGTGTATCTGTTGAAGATGGTGGTCTTGTTGTCCTGGGACGGCCAGCCGGTCCACTCGGAGCCGGCGTTCCAGAGAAAATCCACGGTATGATTGCCCAGCATCTTCGAGATGAGCATACGTTCGTTCTGTCGATCGGCAAGCGGGCCCAGGCCGGCGAGCAGCACCGACGGATTTGTGTCGATGTTGAACTGATGCTCGCCGGCTGCTTACATTATGCATATGCACACACGCACGCGCGCAAATGCACACATACACACAGAAACACACACAGGATGTAAATCGGCATTGGTACCTGAGAGCGATAATATACATATATGGACGAGGATGATATGCGCAAACTCACAGCTGTGAAGGCTCTTCCTCTGGAACTTCTCGCACCAGCCACGGTTCAGCATGCACTCCCTGATCACCCGCGACCTGCCGTGTATCATGAAGGTATGCCTGGCGGCGATCGCCCGCTTAACCATCTGCCTGATCCTAAGGAAGTGCTCCATCTGCTGGGAGGTGGCGGGCCTCGGCTGGGTCGTCGCTGAGCCGGGCCTCGAACGGTCGTGCGGACTGCGGCTGTGCTGATCGACGGCATGATCCTGATGATGAAGCCGGGGACTACTGACGCGGCTGCCGCGACTTCCGACGCGACTGCTGCCACTGGCATCGTTCCTTACCATGTGACACCCGGTGGCGTTCGTGTGCGTATGTGTGCCCGTTTATTCGTCTGTTTGTGTATGTTTTTGTCCGCGCGTGCGTCCGTACGCGTGTGCTCCGTCTGATGTATATTGGGGTGTGAGTGTGAGTGCGTGTGTGTATGTGTGTGTGCGTGTGTGTGCGCGCGCGCGTGTACGTGTGTGTATGTGTGTGTATGTGTGTGTTGTGTGTGTTTGTGTGGGTGTGTGTGGGTATTTATTGCTTTGGGGCTGCCGCCGGAAGCTCCTGCAACACTTAGCCGGGGGTGTTCGATTGTAGAAGTATATGCATATATATGTATATTTATTATAAATATAGTATAGATCGCCGCTCACTCGCTAGCCGCGCTGACATAACGCGCGCGTGCCCGACTGACGACTGTGGTGCTCTATAGGTGATTAGCCTACCTTGCGCTCGCGACCCCTCGCCGAGAGGGAGGTCGCGTCGCGTGCCGCGCTCAACACCCCCCTCCCCCTCATTCTCCCTCATAACCTACGACCGACCCAGTTCCCGCGCGGTACGCTGGGCGGGGTTGGCTTGATCTATATATAAACTACCTGTCGCGCGAGAACGGTCGGGCGCGCGCGCGCTTTGGCGGCCGTCATCCCCTTCCCCCTGTCCGAAACTCACGAGCCCCCCCCCCCCGTATTAAAGAGACTTACCCGCGAACTTGGAATTTAGATCATTTCGTCGGCCTGGACGCACCTGGAGAAATTACACTTTCTCCCGATTTACATGTCACGTGTTTTATTGGTTGGGGAGGAAAAAGCGCTCGCGCCGCGCGATATATGTATATATATATATATTCACAGTATTCAACACTTTTGTCAACAACTTCACGCGGCTTAGCGCGCGTCTTCGTTCTTTCTTATTATGAGCCTTTCGAGCTAGAGTTATCGTAAAATTTTTTTTTTGGGGTATACATAAATTCAAAAATAAAATGTCGAATATTATAAGGGAATTTTACTTGAATACAGTCTTTTTTTTATTTTATTTATTTTTTTTACTTGATAAGATGATACTACTGTAAAGTAACACAACATTTATACCTATATTTAGATGTATAATTTATACTGAATAATCAAAAGAAATATTTATTACAAAAAAAGTATATAGTTCGTTTTCAAGGTAAGATTTAATGATTCATTTTGAAAAATGTAACTTTAAAAATAACACAATACCTGATTTATTTGAATTCCAGAAATATTTACTTGACTTTAACTTGATAGCTTAACTACTCAGTCATAGTCAATCGTATAAACGCAAACTCATAAGTATAAATATAGTTCATACTATATTATAATAAGAAAAATTATATTTACATATTTTTATATCGTTTTTAATTACAATGTTTATAGTTATTTAATAATAATCATATCACGTAAAGAGAAATATACATTTATATAATTAAATTACATTTCATATATTTATAAATGCTGACCGAAATCTATGCCATATGCAATTTGCCGAATCGTAAATCCAGCTGGCGAGAAAACTTATAAATAACACATAAGTAATATTTACATTAAACAAATAAATACTTTTGTCGAATTAACTCAATAATTATATATGTTTATAAAAATGTTCAGCAAATATTGTTTAAGTTCGAAATATTTATTTTTAATTAATTCTATATAAGATAAAAATTTATTAGATTTTAATAACTGAGAATAAATATAATGTTAAGTAAATATTTTTGAAAACGAGATTTAAATATTAATAAAAAATTATGATTTACTGCATTAAGTAAATTATTAGTTTAATTTAGCAATGATTTAATTCCTTGATATTTGAAAAAAAATCTGTTCTTCAATCTATTATTCATTTAGCAGCCTTTCGAATTTCAATCATATATATTCAAGTACATTGGTTTTAAGGAATTGGCAAAGCCTATAAAACATTTAATTATTACAAGTTTCAATAAAAATATGCCGTCTATTAATACGTCTATTCTACATTTCGCTGCAAAGCTTCAAACAAATTCGTAAAATCATCTGGAAACCAGGACGGTTTCGAAAATTTGAATTATAATTTTTGGTCGTTAAAATTTTTAAAACTTTACGACTCTTACATGCGGTTTCGTCATTCTGCTTCAAATCTTGCAGGGGCGTGTAATAGGCGTTAGAGCCTTAAGAAGAAAGATCGTCGATCAATTCAAATTTGGAATAATTTAATATTTCCATATAATAATTAATACGTTTAATACATAATTTATTATTTCACAGCAATCAAAATTGTATAAATTAAATATATTTACTTAAACATTAATTAAATTGTTTTTATTATTATTACTTGTTCTGCACACTACAAATAACGTGATATATTGTAAAAGCAAGCATAAAGAAGGTTTCGATTCAATAAACGATTAACAATAATTTTAACGATTACTCATGTAGAAACTATTTTAATATTTTTAATTGAATATTTTATAGTATTATTCGAACATCTTCCAGCAGTATAGAGAGTTCTGTTAAAGAAAATATTAAACATTCCATTGATTATTGAAAACAAGGTAAAAAAAACTTAATCTTTTCATTAAAAATTACACTATTTTTGATTAATCTGTCGTATGCGATATAATCGACAATTTGCAGACGATCCATCTAATTTTGTTATAATATACATAAAAAAATCCTTTTGAAAAAATGTGAAAAAACATTCGTCATTGTTTCCAAAATAATGGTTAAATAAGTAATTTCTTCTAACTGAAATAGGTGGTTATGACAGCTAAATAATGAGTTTTAAAGCAAATTTTGTCTGATGACGATAAATGAAAAAGTCACGGTAAAAAATTCAATTAAATGTATTAAGCAGCTTCTTTTGCGTCAACGTGAATCGTTGAAGTCTACGTTAATTTTTGGCGATGTATACTTCTACGTGAGTGGTTGTTAATCCATTTTGAAATGCCATATAAACTTTATAGAATCGTATAAAAACTGAATGTTTTATCAAAAATTTTATTATATGTATACGATAAGAGTTTATCTTACCCTTTGAAAACAGAATATATGTCGTATAAATATTATATAAATATATCTGATCAATAATATAATTAAGTGGTTTTTCTATTTTAATAAAATAATATTTATTTTAACCAATAGAAAATAAAAAATTATATGAATGATTTAAATATGCGCGCAACAAAGTCGCGCATGCGCTGAAGCGATGAGAATTTTGATATTAAAAAAAATTAATTATAAGTTTTTGCTTATTGCAATTTTAATTTGTTTCAATTTTTAAATACACCATAGATTTTCATTCTGTTAAAAATTTTTGTGGAAAACAATAGAAATAAAATACTTACGACGATAATATTTTTATTTTATTAATAAAAAAATATCATTTGATTTTTTAATAATTTTCTTTTACTTAATAGAAAAAAATCTATAAATAGATAGAATAAGCAGCGAGGAAGTCGGGCCTGGGCTGGGTCGGGATCACTTCGGGACTCGGGTCTGATCCGGTCCTACAGTTTCGGGAATGGAATGTCAGGAATTCCAAAGATGAAGAAGCTGTGGTTGGCTGTGGAGCGCCTGATATGCTACAGCCAGCTACAGCTACAGCCTACTGCCAACAGAGCCCGCCAAAGCGCCCGAGCCAATCACCCGCGACGATAACGGCAGACAACGGTCAACCCGTGTCGTGTGTCGTGTCACTTTTACACTTCCAGTCTGCTGTCTGCATTTGGGAAGTGTCGATTGGCGATAATAAAGTATTTTATACATTCTACTTTGCATCATATCAGCGTTATTTGAGGATTTTATAATTTCATATAAAAATAGTGTCGTGCTCATATCAGTGCTGGATTAAATCACATAAGCATGGATAAATTTGTAAAGGAATTGCCAATGCTTGTGTTCACAGAGCAATGTTTCAAAGAGTATCTGGAAAATTATAACTTTTTTCACGGTAAATATACTATATATTTACCACTATAAAATATATGTTTAAATCATTGTCGAAGCAGCCATAAAAATTTTAATGGTTCCTTTGACCCGTGCAACTAAGAATGCTCTTTTTATAGATCAAACAGTTGAATGCCCTCCAATCCTCCCAATATATTTAATTATCCAAGCATTTATGCCACGTGAAGACTGATAATTCTTATCAGCTACCTCTTGAAAAAATTAAATAAACATTTTGCCATTTATAAAATTTCTTTTTTTAGTGGAATGTTTCAAGGCAACCTTAAGCAAGTGTTTGGGTACAGCAGTTATTGCTGGTTCTCTTTTAGGTAAATCTTTTTACTTAATATTACATTTTTCTCTGCCTTTTTACTTACTATCATTACAATTTTACTTACTATCATTATTTATTTTCAGTAAAAATACCTCAAATTGTTAAAATTCTAGAAAGTAAAAGTATACATGGAATTAATATTGGTAGTGTATTACTGGATGTTTTTGCTGCTACTGCAGCAGCTTCATATAGCTTTGCAAATAAGTTCCCATTCAGGTTAGCTTATAATTATTTTAATCATAAATAAAGGATTATATATTAGAAAAATAAATAAAAAAGAAATAAGTTTATTAATATTATTTTTGTAAATATTATATTTTTTACAGTGCTTGGGGAGACTCAGTATTTGTAGGTTTACAAACAGTCATAATTGCTTTTCTGCATATGTTTTATTCAAGTGGATCGAAAAAAGCGACCTCATTTCTTGTTGCTTACATTGCTATTGTGACTGCAGTTATTGTTGACCTTGCACCTCTGAAAGTCTTGTGGTTTGCACAAGCATTTAATATACCAATTATACTGATCAGCAGGGTATTTAATTACTTTATTTGAGAAGTTACTTATTAATACTAAACAAACTTTTTTATACTAACATATTCAAATGTTAATTTTAGTCAATGCAAGCCTATACAAATTATTCCAATGGTAGCACTGGTCAGTTATCAGCAGTTACTGCTTTTATGCTACTTTTTGGATCTTTGGCTCGTATCTTTACATCTATTCAAGAAACTGGTGATGCTACAATGATTTTAATGTATATTATCACGACAATGGCTAATGCAATAATAGTTTCTCAACTTATTTATTATTGGAATGTATCAGAGAAAAAGACTGCTGCTATAAAGAAGAAAAAATGATGATAGTAATAGTTTTTCAAACATTCCTCAAAGACTATATGATAATATCATAAAGAAAAACTATATTGTTTCAAATATAAGATAGAAAAACCAATGGATGCATGAAAATAATTAATATTTTCAATAAAGTGTTATTCTTGTTTATTGTGGTTAATATGAAATTAAATAAGAAGTATAAAGAATAAATCTAGTAATAGATGGTAATAGCAATAAAAATAATAAGAATTAATAAAGAGATTATTGTAAATATAATATAATGTAAATTATTATAATATTATTACTGTAGTAATAAAATTAATTTTTTAAAGACATTTTAAAACTATTGTGTAATTATTTACCAAACGAAAATTTTTCTATATATTAATTTAGATATTATAAAAATATTAATTGATTTCAACAGATTTAAAACAATTAAAACTCACAAATCTTTTCATTGTTCTTACAGTTGTATAAACTAATATATTTTTAATGAAATAATTAAATAAATATTGGTGGTTTAAATATTTTCCAGAAACTATGCATAATTAATTTAGATGTAAATATTTCGATTGGGTATATAATGTTAAGGGAGAAAAAAGTGAGGATGTTGTATATATAATTTTATTAGAATTTTATTGCAGCAATCCCTCAAGATGCACGAAAGCGGTTCGAAACGTTTGGCGATAGCATATATATCGACTCGGTAATGGTGTGGGGGCAGTCAGATTGTCCTTTACTAATAGTAGTTAGACTAATTTTTATTTATATTTCAGACTCTATGGGGATGAGGACAAGGACAGTCTGATTGTCATTATTTAATTATTTAATTAAAAATATATTATTTTATATGACTGCAAGACCGATGGAAATATTTGTTAATTTAGCGTACAATAGTCGATATAAATAGAATTTTCAATATTAAAAAAGAATTAATTTATATGAAAAGAATCTCAGATCTCAATTATTTAAATTAGCTTTTTATCTTTATTAGATGGCTCTTGACATGCGGACCTCTTATATTTATTACATTAAAATTATTTTCATTAGATATACAATCAGTAATCCAAAACTAAATTTATATTAATCTTTGAGATTAGAATACACGAATTATGTAAATAATTAATTGGATTACGTAAGACTTACAAAAGATAAAAAGCAATGAAAGTTAAAAATATATTCATGAGTAAAAATTCATTACAATTTAATGGTTATAATCTTGTTATAATGTAAGAATTAAAAAATCTTTTTTTTTCAAAAATTAATTAGCAATTGCCTTTTTTATCATAATTATTTGCCTTTTAATCGCATAATAATTCATATTAAACTATTCAGATCAGGTATCATTGATAATATGTTTACACCTAGTTTACACGGTCAAAACGGTGGTTCACACGGCTTAGAATTAGAACCATGAATTTACACGTTGTAAAATTGCAGTAAAGATGGCGACAGCGATTTCCGGTCTCGTGCCTTGTTCAATCGTTCACGTTCATTTGCAATATATATAGGTATATAACACACACACTTCCATGGCACATGATCTGCTGTGCAGTGTCCTCGCAGTCGTGGCATCCCGAAAGTTCGGCCATTTTAAGTTGAAACGCAAAAGAGAATCGATCGGCATGGACGCCATATTTAAGCGTCTCCAACGTTAGCATCTTTTCTTCAGACGTGGTTCTCTTTGAATTAAAACGGGAGACGGAAAATAAAGTTTATTATAAGCATTATCTTTAAAAGTGCAGTAAGCTTCTGTATCTAGGTCTTCGATAGGTTTTTATAGACGAAACAAATGGTAATATCGAAGAACAGTAGCACAAAGGTGAGTTCCAACGTGTTAGAACTTTCGGCAAATTCGATAAATTCGATGAATCTGATATAATTTAATGTATTATTAAGTTTTTTTGCATTACTGTTTTTATGTCAATGTGTAATGAGGATTGTTATTCTATAAAATGGCAAAAACAATAACCAGGAGTATAAAGTGCAAATTACCTCTATAGGAAAGCATGACGTCAATATTACGATAACCAGCGTTTTGGTTGGAAAAATGAGGATTATTATCATTTATATTAACATTTAAATAATTGTATTAAATAGTTTTCGTTCAAATTTTCAGATTGACGATACATTTTAATGATGGACTCGATGGATCCACGCCTTATTGCACAAGCTCTCAACTATCATGGGCAACAGCTTCAAAAAGTTTGGGAAAGCGAGCGCAATGAGTCTGAGCTTACAATGCTCAATCTGAAGGAACCAAATTTTGAGATTTACCAGCAACGACAAAAAACATTAAGGTATTTTAATATTTATAAATAAACTGAAAAATTCTAATTTATTAATCAAGCATTACAATTTAAGCTTTCATACTAAGAAAGTCAAAAAAATTATTTAATTCTGTTAAAATTTTGATTATTTCGTAAGAAATTAAAATAATTGAAAGATCGCTTGAATACGTGTTTAAATATATGTGATATATTGTCTGCAATCACAATATAATAATACAATAATACACTTTGATTTTTATTTCATATTAAATATGTAAAAAAAAATTTAAGTTTCAGTGATAGAGGCAAACGATTAAAATTACAACAGTTTTTGGCTAAGAAAGCTGATGCTTTGTACGATAAATCTAATCTTGTCAAAACAGCAGATCCAGTTAAGCCAGAACTTGGAGATGAAGGTAATATATTTAATATTTCCATTGTATAAAATGAACTATATAAGATTTAAATTGAACAAATCTTTCGTTATTTTTTTTTTTAAGAATTTTATGCTACTATGCCTGGTTTGGATTCGTTTGTAGCAATGGAAAAATCACAACGAATACGTAATTTCTTAGAGGTAGTTATTAATACATTTTATGTTAATATAGAAATAAACTTTTAAAAATTAATTATGATTTTTTTACTTTCAGAGCTTATTAGTTGGTGATGTCATTTTTGCACAAGTGATGGGGAAAAGTGCCGCAGGACTATTATTAAAGGTTCTATGCAACTGTAGTGATTTTCCGAGAGTCGTATCTGATCTTGGTGTAAAGGTACTAACTATTTTTAATAGTTTTTTTTTTTGTAATTTTGATATATAAATTAAATAAACAATTGACTAATTCATTTTTCCTTTTTAGGCTTTAATATTAAATACAGCTACTGTACAAGCAGTGGATAAAAAAGGTGTTACGCGTGGTTACATGGCCAATGATCTTGTCTGCGTTGTTGTTGGAGAAGTTAATGTAGAAGCTGAGCGAGTTGTAGCAGTTATGAATGTACCTGCTCGTGAAGGTCAAGCACCTCATCCACCTATGGGGCTTGTACATGCCGAAGATCTACCAGATGCTTACAAGTAAGATACTTGACTTTTTGGTATTTAACTTAAAGTGATTTTTAATAAGATGAGTTGTATTTTCAAAACTTTTTTATGAGGATCTATCAAGATTGAGGTCTTTTGAACATCATTTATTAACAATTTGTTTGTCCAACTTTTTTTTATCACATCTGTTCAATTAAGGTAACGGTGGTTTTTATAGTTAGGTCTTAGGACATAGGATTGTCTTAGGTTGAATTTTCTTTCAATTTGAAAACAATTTAAGACAATTTACAAGGTCTATTAAATTAAGACATGACTTTGAATATCATCCAAAGAAAACTGCTTAGAGGCAAATGGTCCATGATTGTTATTAATGACTACTGATAAAGTAGGTTTTAGTTTTCTCTGATAAGCTTTTATGAATCCAGGTACCAGACAGTCTGTAATATAAGTGTCAGTAGTTGATACAACAATGAGTTTATAATGCAATAAGAAAGATTTGAAGTTCAAGCAATGGTTGACACAGCTGTTGTTGTTTTCACGTACTATCTACATTTGTGATACATGTATTACATTTCAAGCACCAATGAACGTATCACTAAACACCAATTGACCTCAATGTATTTTGAGATTATATTTCCAGTATGAAATGCTGTTTGGGCTATATTGGTCTAATATTGCGGATGGTAGGTATAAAAAGAATTAAAAGTTGTTTGGTCTTTCTATGATGCAGTTTTTTTAAAAATCACAACCAGCGATTTTATGCACCTTTTGCTTTAATGTCATTTGTCCTAGTGTTTTTAAGGCTTTTCAGTTTTAATTGTTAATGCAGCTTACTTTTTTTTTCTTTCTTAAAAGACCAAGCAACTGAAATCGTGCATCCAAAAGTGATATTATTTAATCCTTGAATAATTCGCGCCTTGTCAAGATGATTAATACATCATTTAAACTTACAGCTTTATTTGACAAATTAAAAAGATGTCGTTTGATCATTACACCACAAAATGTGCTACGTCTAAAAACATTTTTTGGTCAACTTGTGGATGATAAAAATAAATATATATTGACGTGGCTTTAAAACCTATCCTAGAGTAATGCATATTATTTTGTTGCACAAAATGAATTTCGTTATTAAAAAAATGTTATATATATACCCGAGCTAGGGCAGTAAATGCTTTAGTACCGAAAGAAAATATATTACAGAAAATAATAAATACCAATGAATCAGACTATATAAGTATACATCTTAGGGGTATTTAGAAAGGTGAGGCATAATTTTCAGGTGCTGTACCGTTGTACAAATTTTAGAATAATGAACATCACATAAAAATTCACCCTTCTAAAATGTTCAAATGTGGCTGCTTATTAACTGTATTGTCAAATATTAATTTATAAGGTTCTTAAATGTGTCCTTTGTTACCAGTGATAAGTTTAATTATAAAAAGTGTGGAGCTCTGCCTACTTATAATAAGAAACAACTGTAAATCTCAATTGTATCAGCATTATGAAGATTAATATGGATCTAGACTTAATATGGTTCAATTAAAGATTAGCAGAAGAACTTAAGTTCAGTGATATTTGAATCTAAATAAGACTTCTAAAAAAATCTACAATACCCAGCATCCATGTGAATATTTTCTATAAAAGTACGAAAGCAGAATTAAAAAGGGCGAGAGTGAAAGAAAAAACGAAATGATATCAACGACTATGTTTATTAGTGTTAAGACTGAAATGTGAATGTTAATAAAGCAGCCACTTTACTTTACGTTCTTTGAAAATAAAAATTTAACTAAGTTAATGAATGTTGATAACATAATTTTGTTCCATTTTATATAGAAAGGCAATGGACAACAAAGGACAAAGCTATGAAACTATCATGGAAAGTAGTTCTGGATTCAACAATCCTAACAACATAAAATATCTGTCTGATTTGATGGGTCTTGGTCAAATAAATTATTCCAATATGGTTGGCTTAAGGTGATAATAATTTTTTTTTTATACGGACATATAATATTGAAATATTTGACTATGAATTTTTTCGAGTAATTGTAATATTTTATTTACAATTGAAATAATTTAATGATTATTTAATTCATCCTAATTTGTTACCAAGTTCATATAAATAAATTAAATTAAAAATGAATGTTACTTGTACTGAAAAACAAATATTACTTTTTTATGCATGAAATTGTAGAAGTGGAGTGTTGCAATTAAATAAATTTTTGCTGCTGAGATTATCTAAAAATAGATTTGGTGATAATTTATCCAAACTCAGAAAAAAAATTGCTACAGTTTCTTTGCCATTTGAATCCACCACTACTCAGCAAATGCTTCATCTTTTTGAGTGAGTTACTGAACAAAAACAGTGTAACTTATACTAAAATGGAAGAAAATAACTTTTTTACAATTTTGACTGGTGAAGTGCTGGCAGTTCGACCTAAGCTACCTGTATGGTGTTCATTCGATATCAAAAATCTAATGTTTATTTACGAAATCACTTTATTTATAATTGCAGTATTATTACTTCAAAATTAAGACAGTGGAGTGAAGTTGGCATAGTTTGCTTGAAAAAGTTTTACTCGAAAAAATTAAGCGAAACTTGAATTATTAATTTGAACTGTTCTCACGTATATTTTTCATTCTTATATAAAGAGAACGATTTCCACCCACTGAGTACGCTGCTGAATTAAGGCAAGCACAGGCCAGTAAATGGGCTTTTCGCAGCGTTGCTGAAGGTATTGACCATTTCAAAGCTGGTCGTCATTCCGAGGCATTCCAGTGCTTAAACAAAGCACTCACCGTTGATCCACGTAATGTAGAAGGACTAGTTGCCAGAGGTGCTTTGTAAGTAATATATTCTATCTATCTTAAATCTTAACCTTAAACATATACAGAAATAGGAAATAAAAATATCTACATAATATTTTGTGCACACAGATATGCTAACAGTGGAAGTTTCAAGAAAGCAATCGATGATTTTGAGACAGCTTTAAAACTGAATCAAAGTCATGCTAATGCCCGCAAATATATGGCAGAAACATTAGTTGCTTTGGGTCGAAGTTATGAAGATGAAAAGAAGTACGAAGATGCTCTTAAGGCCTATGAAAATTGCCTAACAATAGCCCCGTATCATGAAGAAGCAAAACACTCTATCGAGTATATTAAAAGTAAGGGAAACGTGCCAGCAACTTTGGCACCTAGTACACTCGAACCACTGAAGATCTTTGACACTGAGCCTACTGATGGTGAATTAAAGAAAGAGAAAAAGAAACGAAAGAAGGAGAGAAAGTCCCGATCGAAAAAACGTCAAAGATGGAGCTCCAGCTCAAGTTCTGGCTCAAGTGGTGGATCTTCGAGCAGTAGCAGCAGCTCCGATACATCGGGAACTACAAGCTCTTCCGGTGGTGCTAGCACCCGTTCTAATTCACACTCGCCGAATCGAAAAAAGAAGCATAAAAAGGAACATCATGGATCATCTCTGTCGCCACTGTCAAAGCGCATGGCTCAATATAACAATCCACCACTTGTGGGCGGTCCCCAGCTTGGTAGTCATGAAAACTTAGCACCCTCCTCAGTATACAGCTCTAATTCCCGTGAGAAAGAGGATTACGAATTGAAAGTTCGTAAATTTTTAGAACAGACCAAGGATGATTCAGATTACGAGGATAAGGTATTAATGACTTCATGCGAATGAAACTTTTGTTGAACAATGAACTTTTATAATAAAGATAAATTTTTTGCGTTTAGGTTAGAAAATTCTTGGAGGAGACAGCTAGATGGAAGCGAGAGAAAGAAAAAGAAAAGAAGCATTCCGAATCGGAGAAAAAATTAAAGAAAAAAAAGAAAGAAAAGAAAGCCAAAGATAAAGATAAGGAAGAGAAAAAGTTGCGGAAGAAGAAAAAGAAAGAGGAGCGCAAGAAACGGAAGAACAAGGATAAGTTTGAGCGTGATTTACAAACATCTATGCCTGATTTGGAGCAACTTGAATCTAAGCTCAATGCCTACTATGCTAAAGTTGAAAAAGAAACTGTTATTAAAAGGTTACCTGCAGGATTTCAGTCGTATGTATATTTATATTTTTTGCACCTGAATACAAGCACTAAACATCTTTTGTAGTTGTCTTGCCCAGCCGTAAAAAGACTTGCACTGTTGCATTTTCTGGTTATGGCGTTCGGGCTTGTTTAATATTTTCCTTAATTTCTTATATTCAATAGGTATGTTGATCAGTATAATGACATCCCTTCCCCTCTTAGTAATGCGGAAAAACTGTCCGAATCCAATCGTCGAGAAGAGGATGTACGGAGAGATAAAGATGACGTGTTTAAGTCATATCACGAAAGAGATCCAAGATTAGCTTTACCGACGCAAAGAAAAGGTAATTTTCTGTAAATTCGTACTTTCACGACAAACTTTACTTCTACTTTTTTCTGTGTACAATGCACAGTTTTCAAATTTCAAAAACCAACTTTTAAACATTCTACCGACCTTTCTACATTGATTACAGAAGTACAACGTAAGCCATTCTCAGATATTTTTGATCAGGAAGCACAATTAATCCATCCAGAGCCCAAACTTCCAAGTTTGGATACCGCTGCTCTGAACGCTAAATGGAAAGCTATGCAAGCGTCTAGGTATGTAGCAATTAAAACTTTTTTTTTTCACAGACATGTCGGATGAGTTTTGATAATTTGCGTTTTTTGCGTTTGCTCCAGACAACGCGAGCCTCATCAGCAGAAATGGCAGGAGATGCCGCCTGAAAAGAAGATAAAACCCGCGATCGACAGCGAAGAGGACGACGGCGAGATACACAGGCCGCTCGACAAATCTCTCAATATTCGTAAGCACATGCAGCGCGAAATGGCCGAGAAGCGCTCGATGCAGCAGATGGCCGCGCCGACGCCGCCGCCGACTCACAAGGAGTCCCCGATGAAGGCGCAGCCGGCCGTCAAGTACCCCACGCCCCAGCCCCAAAACAAATTCCACGGCTACAAGGAGAGCGCGCTGTTGCAAAATCAGCACCAGTCCCAGTCCCACGGCGCGACGCAGCAGTCGCCCGCCCCGGGCCCCGGCAAGTTCTCCAGCTCCCTCGGCAACAAGTTCCAGCCGATCGGCCAGCCCGATCCCAAGCCCAAGCCCGGCGCCTCGCGCTCCGACTCCGAGAGCGACCGCGAGCGCGGCCGGCGCTCGGGCGGCGGCTCCGGGCCCGCGGGGCACCCGCCCCTCGGCCACAAGCAGCATCCCCCGCCGCGGGACAGGCCGTCCCACTCCCGCTCGCGCAGCGCCTCCAGCTCCGGCTCGTCGCGCTCGCGCTCCAACCGCTCGATGCGCCGCTCCAGGTCCAGATCGTACTCGAATCGGCGCTCCGGAAGCTACGAGCGCAAGTACAGCCGCTCGCCCTCCGGCACCTACTCGGGCCGCTCGCGCTCGCGCTCGAGGTCGCGCTCGAGGTCGTACTCAAGATCGCGCTCGCGCAGCAACGACCGCGGCTACTACCGCAAGCGGCAGTTCCGGCCGTTCAACAATCGCGGCACCTACTACAAGCCGCGCTTCCAGCCCTTCAACAATCAGAACCACCGCGGCCCCGGCGGCGGCAACTTCCGCAACAACAACAATCACCAGCAGCGCTTCTACAACAACCAGAACAACCAGAACCGCTTCAACAATCGCCGCGGCAACAACTACCACCACAATCAGCGGGGCAACCACATGATGAACCACCGGGGCGGCCGCATGAACAACCGGGGCGGGCGCTTCTTCCACAATCGTCAGAACAACTTCCGGGACAACTTCCGCGATCGCCGGGACTTCCGGGATCGGCGGGCGTTCTCGCGCGACCGCTACAGCGACAGGAGCTACTCGCCCGACCCGATGCGCAAGGTCGACGAGGCCAAGGACAAGATAAACAAGATGATCGAGGAGAGCGACGAGCGGGCGGCGGCGAGGTCGCGCGACCGCTCGTCGCGCTCGAGGTCGCGCACGCGCGAGCGCTCCGGCTCGCACAGCAGGGATCGCTCGAGGTCCCGCGAGCGCGACAGATCGCGCGACAGGGACAGGGAGCGCGACCGGGAGCGGGGCGAGCGCGACAGGGATCGCGAGCGCGAGCGCGACAGGTCGCCGAGGGATCGCTCGCCGAGGGAGAGGTCGCCCAGGGAGCGGTCGCGCGACCACGCCGACGGATCGCCAAAGAGGCACGCGCCCGAGTTGGGCGAGCGCGGCGGAAGGGAGGAGGAGGAGGAGGACTACGAGCGCTGGGGCGAGGGAGAGGAGGCAGACGGAAAGGTTCGTACCTAAAGACAAAACAAAACATACAAACATCCCCTATCAGCTTTTATCTCTCGCTCTTTAATAATAGAGTGTGTGTGTGTGTGTGTTCTCGCCGGGAGTGTACGAAAATATTTCACAATTTAACTCCTTCCGCTGCATGGCAAAGAGATCCATATTTCTCATATATGATCTTTTCTCTCGGTGTATGCTCAACAGACATCTTTAAAAACAAAAAAAAAACAATAATAATAATAATAAACAAATAAATCATAAAAAAGAAAGAAAAAAAATAATAAAAAAACTGCATAGCAATAATCATAATAATCAATGTTTATTTCTGGTACTATTGGTATTCTCTTTGTTGTTTTACCTATGCGTTATTGTGTGTACACAGACGAGAAGAGGTCAGTCATAATGCGTCCCTATCGATGATATACGGATGCTAATTGGATATCGTCCTGGAACGTAACTCTCGTTTGTTGTCAGAGTAAGGAGGGAACAGTGCCGCCAGGGGAGGAGATAATACTGGAAGATAAGGATGATTTCATTCAGCGGATGAAGCAGCGAAGCCAGAATGTTCTAATCAAGAGAGCTATCGAAGCTAGGACGTGGTTCCGACCGTCATCACCTTAATAACGGAAGAGATTATTTTTCACAGACAGTTCATTCATACAGAGCCACACGGGGGACGATTAATATATAATTACAAAGTATAAGCGACCTTTTGTGATATACATACGACACAGTGTTAATTGTGGAAACTGATACGAGGACATAGAAGACGAAGAATAATAATAATAAGATGAAAAACAAGAAGAAGAAGGAGAAGAAGGAGAAGAAGAAGAACAAGAAAAAGAAAAAGTAACAGTTTCTTCTGTTGATTCTAATTTTAACACACACACACATACACATACACACACGTATGCAACTGTTGAAACTATTAATGTCTGTAATTGAATAAAGTACGAAGAGACATTATATCGAAGTATATAAATATATATACACACATGTATGTATATATATATAATATAGAAGCAGCACAAGTTTGAGGCGTATATATTAATTCACGACATGCGTTTCGCTCATTGATTTTTCTTAATGTACAACGGTTAAATCCGTTTCCTTTACTTATAATTTGATGTTCGTTTAATAACGAATTTGTGTATATTAAAACTAAAAAAAAAAATAAACAAAACAAGCTAAAAACAAAAATTAAAAAAAAAAACAAATTACCGTAAGAAGAGTGATAAGAAAACAAAAAGAACAATATGCTTTAATTATTATTGTATTTATCTTATTTGATATCATTGGATTTTAATAAACTCGATTTAACAAATGACAATGGCGATCCATACGTTATTTATCATCATCATCATCATCATCATCACTAGTCTTATTATCATTATTCTTATTTGTTGTTGTTGTTGTTGTTGTTGTTGTTGTTGTCGTCGTTATCGCTCTTGTTTCTCTTTTCTCTTCCGTAATTTCCACACTTCGTACGAGAAAACAAAAAGAAGAAGAAGAATCATTCCCCTTCTGCCTGCGCTAATTGATTAAAAGTAAGGAGAGAAAGGAGGTGGACGGATCGAATCGAGGCGTGCCCGATCTCGTACTCCGCGGAGCATGCGTCTTGCGCACTTGCCCCTCCAGCATCTGGGATCGCGGTGAGTTGGCGGGGGAGGGGAAGGTTCTCCGTGCTCCCCCCGACCAGCGAGCGCAAGGGGATGATGCCCAGTGTCTACGCCGCGCGTTCGACGACGGACGGCCAGTTGTCCGTCGGCCGAAGGATCGTGCGGGGCTGCAAGGCGGTGGCGCGCGCGCGCGCGCGGATCCCAGCCGCGGCGCTCCATTCATCTTTTGGACGCTCACGTGTATAGTATTATATATATATATATATATATATATATATATATATATATATATATATATACACCTATGTATAGTATTGTACCGATACCAGCTTGCGCATAACAGCCCTATATATAGCTCGCGCGCCCTCTCTCTCTCTCATTCGGTATCGCCCGTGCGCGCGTGTGCTTTTGTTTACAGACGGAGCCCGATACTCGCTCGGCTGTTTTTCCGCTTTGTCGCGATTTCGCAATTCGTATGATATTTATTTTTTTATTTATTTATTTTTTTTTTTTTTTGAAGTTTCTTTGACGTCTTCTTCGTGTTTTATTAACCGTGCGCGCAGATTCGGTGGATTTTTCCCATTGCGTTGAAACAAACACACTTTCGCGCGACTCCCCTTTTTGTGTCTCTCTGCTTCGGTTTGCCGAGTGCTGGGAAGTCAAGTGCTGCAAAATTCGAAGGCATTGAGAGCCATTCGTGCGCGATTACGGGGCGGCATCGGGAGGAAATTTTTTTTTTGTTTTTTTTTTTTTTTTTCAACGGTAAAATAATTCTGTGTGCATAGCTCGCGATTCGATTAAAAGGGAAGATTCAGCCGTAAATAGTCGCGGGCCCGACTCGATTGAACAATTGTATAGGGCGAGGGTGGGAGTTTTTTTGTTTGTGGGGAAGGGGAGGGGGAGAGCCCGAGCGAACGAGTTCATCTTCGCATTGCTCTACTCCGGTTAAGCGAGAACTGGGTTATTTTATTTATTTATTTATTTATTTATGATTTATTTATGATTTACGATGGATATTTTCGCTGGTTCGTATAAATAGGTTAACGATGTTTCATTCGTTGTCAAATGTATTGATCCGCCTGGCTAAGTTGCTAAATACCCGAGAATAATTATGAACCTCGCGATTCGCTAAAGTTGCTAATTGACGCGCACGATATAAATATACATTAGTATTTACGTATAATTCGATAATGAGCAGTGGAATTTATTTCGAACAGTTCGAAACGAGTCGTCCTATTGTTAATATGAATATTTGTAGTATTTTTTTTTCTTTTGAAATTCATGCTCGTTTAATAATTCTGTGTTTAAGGGCAGTGAGTAGACAGGAGTAATGATAATATAATAATGTCGCGTCAAAAAGTATTGGTAAGGAGGTGGAGTTTAGTTAGAAGGGAGAAAAAACATTATTAAACTTTTTATTAAAATAAGCGAGTAATTAAAGCACTGTGTAAAACAAATAGTTTAGTGTCGATTCGACAATTGTGTTACCTGTGACGCAGAACTGAGTGAATTGAAAAAATTAATGTAAGGGCATTTTAAAAAATTAATACACGTCCTATTTTAAGAAGTATTCATGCACTAATTTACAATTTTTTCCTTTCCCAGTTTGGATTGTGCACCCCCTCCCCCCTCCATCCCATCCCACTCTGAAACGTTGCCTTTGTAAATTTACATAATGTGAAGGTAAAATTTTTTTATTAATAATAAAAATAAGGCATATAACAGGGATAGACGGGCCAATGTATAAAGAACCATATATATATATATATGGATTTTTAAATTTAGTTCTATATCTACTTCTCTGTATCTATATCTATATCTATTCTTTACTTCTAATATTGTAGCGTAATTCAGAGAGGGCTACTTTCGCTTTAATCCAAATGTTTTACGTTCCAATACGGGTGTATTCTGCAGTAGGATACACATCAATTATGTATAAAAGTAGAGAGAGAGAGAGAGAGAGAGAGAGAGAGACTGGAATATCGCGTATGCACAAGTAGAATGACTTAAAAACGCGGCACTTGATATAATTAACGTCTCATCTTTCTCATCTTATGAGTACCTTGTTCCGTTTGAAGTGCATGCATATATATATAGTATATATAAGGAGCAAAGACTCGGCTGAAGTGTTTTAATGTGAAAAAAGAACTCGGGGCCTAAAAGCTTTATTTTTCTACCGAGCACCCGTGTACTCTGTGTATACAGCTGTGAAAGTAAAAGTACGTATATGATTATCAGCGCCATTAACTTAGTTCTAATGATAATTAAACAATGCGACGTTTTTTTGTTTTTTTTTTTTTTCAATTTGATCCTTTTCGTTTCTATTTCGGATTAAAAAATAAATTATTTTATTACGAAATCTATATACTTATTTAGCGATAAATTAATTTGAAAAATTTGACGAAACACACATTTTTAATTGACAGATTACAGTGAAACTTGCACCGATAGCGCATATTGCCAAATGCAATGTCGATTAAATCTCGATTAAAAAAATTTCGATAACGCGCGGTTTAAAATGATGTTAAGCCAGGATTGACAGATTTTATTTTTTTAGCAAGGTATAAATGTTCGTTTCGATTTAATGTACAAATGTCATTGCTGATTTCAGACAATTCGGTATTTGTTAAGCGCCACTTGTCACTCGTAAAACGAATGATAAGACTTTACAAAACTGCTCTCCGATTTCTACAGTAACTGGGGAAACCGTGAAATGGACGAATTTTTTTTTTTTTTTTTTAAATTAAATCGCTTATAAATTTAAATAAATGCTTTATGAAATCTAATCGAAATTTACGTTTATACTAATTCATTTTAATAATATATTTATTAGAATCCGTGATAAATTTTTTAGCGCAATTTCGACAGTAATGTAGCGATATGCACCAGAAATCTGTACAGTCAGTTTTCGAACGAAAAAAGAAGCACAACTTTTTATTTAAAAAAAAGTATTGATTTAATAGATAAATATTAAAAACGCGATACGCATTCGCGCACACATAATTAGATTATATTTCGTTGGGAATCTTTAAGCTGAAAAAAATTACGTATAAATATATAGGTGGATTAAAATCTTTCAAGTACATACTTGGATATCCAAGTGGGAATAATACATTACATACAGATACACGGATATATAGGATGAAAACCGAAGTACTTAATCCCGCGCAATTGAATTCAACGGTGATAAAGTAACCTTGTAATTTCATGCGTCGATATATGTAAAATTTATCTTAAAACAATCTTACTCTTATACATGAATTTAATCCTTTTCCGCTGTTTAACAATTAATTAACTTTTATATCAAATTTATTAATTCTTTATATAATATAATAATTAAACCAGATATGTTGCTTAATGTAATGTAACAAGAAATAATAATAATAATAATAATAATACTAAACTTGGAACTTTGTATATTGTAATCAGACGGACATCTAACGATAAATTTATCCAATGGTCTTACTTGAAAATTTGATATTTAACGGTAAAGAGACCCGAATGAACATCGCGTACCATACGTGCGCTATAAGCTATTGCTCCATCTTCGGGCGGGCGGGCACCGTTTGAAAATTACTCGTATCCCAAAAATAGGGCGCCCGCGCGATTGATTCTTACGATCGCGGCTCGATCTCGAATGTAATCAGCGCGCGCGTAAATAAATGTAAGAAATTGCCATGGCAAAAGGTTCGGCAATTGAAGCCAGCAGAGAACGGACAGATACAAAGAGGACTGTCTTTAATTATCAATGTATTATCGAGAAACGACGGCCTAGAATGACAAACTCATCCGATATCGATTGCAACGCGTGCATTAAATTTAATCCTTTAATATAATTTACATTACAGTCGCGCGAAATGCTTTGGCTCGGTCGCCAAACCTCGTTGTTCGTTCTTAAGAATCTACTTTATTGCCGATGTTTATTTTACACTTGACGTTTGAAAAACTGTAATGCGAGTGAGCGCAACAACGACAAAAAAAAAAAAAAAATTCGAAGTCCACGTATCTGGTTAAAACGTTGGTTCCTCCTGCGCAGACGAACATTTTTGTTGTTTTTTTTTTTAACGACTGGACAACGTGACCGGGAGATGATAGAGGGAAAATGAGAAATACGATTTCGTAGCTGCGGCACTCAATATTGTTCGATTTTTACAGATCCATTCGCACTAATGTATCCGTGTTATATTCCATTTCAAAATTTAAAGATTCGTCGGACATCAGATCCCTCCCCTCCCCCCGCCCCCGAATAGTCATTTCGTGCGGCACACCGTAATTTCCAGACTGGGAGCGCTGCCGCGGGCGTTACTTATCCAAGTGCCTTAGCGGCGAGTGTCCTCATACTTATGGAGATTTTATTAAAGAGCAACATCGATCCTCGTCTCGTCGATGGGCAGTTAGAGCGATAGAGCGACGAATAAAGGAAATAGAACGGGAGCAGAGAACTAATTTACCGCCGTGGGTCCGAGAGCGTTCCGCGCGCTGGGAATGAAAACGTGAAATTTTAATTTACTAATTTACAGCTGTAGCTACTGCATATATATGTGTGTGTGTATAAAGCTTGAATATATAGAAGTAATAGGGCCAAGTATATGCAGTAGCCTACAAAATTAGGGTTGTTAAGGAATTTCGAGAATATGGAAGTATCTCGTTTTTTTTTTTTTTTTGTTTTACAAAGCTCGAATATAAGAAAGGGTTGATATTGCCATAGAGCGCTTCAATTTGTATTCTTCATTACTATTATACGTAGTTTTCTTTATTATAGTCACTCGAAACCTTCTTGATTAATAATAATTAAGTTGGGCCCTGAAAACTTACTTTTCACTTCTTTCTTTTTAATAATTAGATAATTATTAAAAAATTGTCATCTTTTAAGTTAAAGATTCCTTTTCTGTAGTATTGAATACAACTGAAAGTTGACGATTACATTGCAGAATCACGAATCTCTGAAGTTGACTGAAATTTTGCATACAAAGCCATTATTTAATATATTAGATGTATGTTTTAGTTATTATTATTTTTTTTATTATCCTTACTGCAACGTTAACCGAATGATTTTTATACTTATATATAAATCGTTGTTACGAATTTTATAAATATTCCATCGCCAATAATAAAAGCGATAGAAACGACCTTAAACGAGTTTACAAACTGCATCGCTTGGTGGAACGTTTTTGTTTTCTTCTCGAAGGTCGGCATACAAATTAATACTGCTCGTAAAAATGGAACTGATGATAATGTTTCATTGAAAATGCTTATTTGTTTAACGGTATGAAATCCATATTTTACATTAATATATATATATTTTAATGTGCTATTGGCTTCGCCACGATATTTTTCAATCCGTCTGACCAAATCCGGAGAGAACTACTGCGTGCTTTGCGCTTGATCTTAAACAACAGGTTCAAAATATTTTTTTCCCGTAGATTATAAGTCGACACGTGTAATTTAAGGTAGGTCGAGTATAATGAAAATTGCTGAAAAATTATACGAAACGATTCTAAAATGCTTTACAAAACAAATCTATACAGTTTAGGAAAAATGTGGCTGAGTTGTCTTTAGAATTTCTGATACAAAGCATTTGAAAAATCATACATCTTTGGATATTATATTATATTATATTAGTTCTTGATATGGTATTTTCCATCATACACAATTCCAAGTTCTTTAAAAAAGATATTTAATTATCCTTATTAGAAATGGAAGTATATTTTCGTGATTTCAGGTTTAACTTGACAGTTGATGGAAAATGAAAATAACGTCGATGAGGCTTTAAAACAATCAAACGGAATTGAAAAAGAATTTTAATTAATTAAAACAAGAACGTTTGTTCTTATAACATCTCCATGACTCGTCGCGCTTGAATGACATTAAATCCAAATCGGTTTTATTTGCTAATTTTATGATTTATTATTGATAGGCAAATGATACCAAAAATGTAATAGCTAAAATTGCTCATAAGTTATGGTTAATTAATAAATATCATTAGAAATATTAGGAAGCGTCCGATTTTCCGAATACAGAGACCGAAATTACATACCTCTTGGATACTCGGACATATTTCGTACTTTACGACCGAACTGCCAATTTGAAGAATTTGAATCAGCCAAAAAAAAAAAGAACATCTCACTTCAAATTCTGAAATCCATGTTCCTTTGGCCGCCAAAATACTCGAACGGGATATTCCGCAATGTAAATTACAGTCATAAATTTTAGCTCACCCGCTCTATTATATCTGATTCGGCAAAATTTAACAGAGCATTCATACCAAGAAAATGTATACCTTTTTTTTTTTTTTTTAATGCAAGACACGAATACATTAGGAAGACGAAAGAGATGCGAACACGAACATTCAAATTGCGACGAGTTGTAATATTTATTATATATATATATATATAAAATAGTGTAATAAATCTAGTCTAGATACATATTAATTTGAGTAGTGAACGAACCATCTTCATCAGTAAATAAATCAAATAAATGTAACGGACCTGCCTTGATATAATATTATTTTACAAGTATAGTTTTTGAAAAAAAAGTCTTCCAATTTAGAAGAAACGGCAATTATTCTAGAAGGTGAAAGGTTTTCTATATTATATATATATATATATATATATATATATATATATATATATATATATATATATATATATGAGAATAAATTTTACGACACGGCAAATGCAGTATGTATATCGATATTTTCAGCCATTGCATATGCTCTGATGTTGATATTTAAATTATATCAATTACAGTCAGTGTAACATCCAATTTTTTCCCATTGATTTAATATCGATCCAGGGAACCATTGGCATCGTATTTAATTTTTTTTTTTTTTTGCCGCAGGCCTTGGATTTTATTTTATTACATAGATTTAATTTAATGTATAAAACTATTTGGTTCTGTACGTATAAGGATATAATTTTAATTATTTTACGCGTCCGTAACTTTCGACGACTCATTAGAAGATTTCGGTACTGTTGTCCTATATGCACATAGTTAGCTCATCATACATTTTATCGTAATGTGCGTTATGAAAATTGCCATTATAAATACTTAATATTAACTATAAGATATTCGCGTTTAGACTAAATCTGTTTTTGAAAGAAATGGAGGTTCAATAAAAACAAAAACTTCATGAATTTTACATTAAATTTAATGCAAACGCATGGTAAATTTTTCATGCACTTATGCATGAATTTTCAGTTTTCAATGAATCTCACTTCCTTTACGTTTATTAAAGTAGTTTCCAACGCATGTATATTATTACATTTAATGTACACAGTGAATATTACATTTCATAAATTAAAAAAATTTGGCACCGTGTAACCATGAGAACTTATTGTACTGTCTGAGTTTTAGTATATAAATGTTTATGCATATATATATATATATATTTGTTTTTCGATTATATAACTCTTTGAAACGCTTAGATATTACTTATAATCTAACTTACATTTTTTAACTCATTATTACATTGAACTTATATACATGTATGTGTCTAACGCATCGCATAAATAATCATCTCAAGCAGTTAAAATTTTATTGATCTTATATACTACTGATTTGTGTATTTAACATACATGTTTAAATATATATATAGATCCTTTAAAAACTTAAATTCTTTTTTTTATGCAGAAAAATCGATTTTATGAAGACTATTTCATGGTATATTGGATCCCTTTAAATCAAAAATTTTGAAAATTAAAGGATCGGTTCTATTTTGAAACTTAACTCTAGCTTTTTCTCCTTTTTTTTATATTTATTATTTAAAATTGCTTAAGTTCATCGCGGCCTCTGTTGCTAAAAGTAAGAAATCTTTTGCTCATCACATTTGAAAACGCTAAAATACAATGAGTATTTACCATCAAATACGTATATTAAAAATCAATCGGCTAATTCACCTAAAGTTATTACTAATTGATTCTCCAAACACTTATATATATATATATATATATATATATATATATATATATATATATATATATAATGATCTTCAAGAGATTTTTAACCCATATAAACCATAGTGAGGACAGTCTTGACAGCATGATTAATACGTTCGACCAATGTATGCATAAGAGGTGGTCTCAGACATATCCGATACAGCTATACTGTTGGCCCTCGGCAACACTTCGTTTAAAGACGTTGGCTTGGTATAAGTTCATCCACTTCCGACGTCTTGTCGATAAACACCGGTTGCCTCCGGAGGTTGTGGAGATACGCCTACGTTCTTCCTAATTATAAACACTAGAGTGTAGGCACGCAACATTATCGATTGCAGATGAATATCGATATGCACTTGGGACTGTGTTGCAAAAAAAAAAACTTCCGAATTCCTTATTGGTAGTTTAAAAAAAAAAACCCCCTGGGAAATTGGGATTAGCTTGAAAAATGTCAACATATAGATTTACTGCTGGTGGATGAGCAATCGGTAATTTGCTTTTATAATACAGTTCTTACATGTTGCGAAGCTTTCTTTCCTCGTCATTTTCCACGCGTTGATTACGTTTCAAGGCTGTGGACATGGTTCACGAGAGACTTCTATAAAAGTATAAAAACCGTGGCATAGATGAGGCATTAGCTTGTTGGTTATTAAATCCTATTCTATTCAACGTAGTCAAATAGGAAATTCAGATTCGCTTCAAAAATTTCACATCTTGGTGAACGATTTACCTTCAGTTTTCACTCTGCGATATGCCTTTTATCACTCCTTGACATTTACAGACATTCTACTTGGGCTGATAATAATAGTTTAAAACTTCATCAGGATCAATGTTGTTGATTACATTTCAAATAGAAAATTTAAATGTCATGCTGTGCGATTATATAGCTCATAAGAATAGTTCCAGGTAACTAGACTCTGATTTGTGAACCATTTTTTATTACCCTTTAAGCCTCAATCATATTATTCTTATTACTGGTAAATCGCGTCCGAAATTCGCGGGATTCATTAGTCGCAGTTTGGTAGATTTCCAAAATCCAGAAACATCGGTTCATATTTTTAAGTCACTAGTCGTCAAAATGATTACTTATTGATCAATTATTTATCGGCCATACACACAAGTTTTTAATCAACAGGAATACATGACTTATTGCGTTATTGCTCTTTTAAAACAGCATCCTCTCTCTCTCTCTCTTTCTCTCTCTATCAACAACCACGATTATTCTCTTCGATTTTCCCAATTCAAGATTCTATAATTTAAGGTGTCTCGTAAGTAATATTATTCTGATTCAAGCATTGAAAATTATGTTTTAAAATATGTAAATACTCTCACTATCACTCTAAAAAATCGAGTGTAAATTGAAATTATCTTTTTCCATGGTCGTCTTATTGATATTTAGTACGGAATCTATAATGTAATAATATAATATATATAGGAACAATATGGTTATGATCTTGATTTTGGTGATTTCTGGAAACGTTTTCATGTGCACGCGTTCTGCTGGCTGGCCAAACGGCTTGATTAACTGCAATTTAATGTGACACTAGCCTAACCAGCCAACTTCCAATGTGTAAAATAATAATAATATTATAGTAAGAAACGAGTAAATGTGTATAATAATTTTTGTTATAATATTTCACATGTCTCATGCTATTTTGAATTACGCGCGCGTCGAATTGTCGGACCGATTTTGTGATTAAATATTTCCTCAAAATAACGATTGACACTTAACTTTCACGATACCATTCGAATCCTTAAGAAATATAATCGATATACGACTCATTCATGAATATAATCTTCCATTTTCTGAGAGAGTTATTAATAAAATAAATCGCATTTCCGGTTGGTCTAATGCTAAACCGGATTAAAATTTTGATATATTCAAATAGAGCTTTCTCAATATTTTTCACGTCCAACAGCGGCCTCAAAAGGTTTTATGGCAATTTTCCATATTATTTAAGGTTGTCCAATGATGTGTAAGATAAGATGCTACATTCACTGCAACATTAAAACTGATTCAGTTCGGACAATATATATTAGGGATTGAAATGACGATTCTTGAAATCCTCGTATATTAACTAAAAATTACGGTTTCATACCTAATTGCATGACTTGAAAGAGTGTGAAATAAACTTCTGCCATACTCTAATAATGCAAATAATTCTAATACGCTTCAACATAGAACATACACAGAGCAGTATTAAATATCTTAAAGGCCTCTCAACTGACATTGTATCATTGTTATAATTTTATTCAAGTTTTGACAAAAGGTATAAATATACCTGTTTAATTATTAACGAACAAATAAATATTTAGCTTGAGCCGAAAAATTATGATAAAAATAAAATCATATGTGAAATAAAAATCAAACTTAGTAGATAATCTCGTGTGTATATATATATATATATATATATATATATATATATATATATATATATATGATTTAATTAGATTTAATAAATCTGTAGCAGCTCAGTTAACTAAGGCAAAAGTATCTAATATAATAAATATAATAATAATATAATAAATAACATGTACAAATTATCTAATCTTTTTCATACTCCTGTCGAATAAAGAATTATATTTATTATAAGTCCATCGTGCTATCACATATAAACCCAATTTTAATTAAAATTTAATGAAAACAAAAAAAAAAAAAAAATAAGTTCGGGCAAAAAAATTGTGACAAATATTAGAAAAACTTAAAAACATCTCTTGTACCGATAGATTCAATGTTAAAATCAATATAACATTCTTCTATAAAAAATGTATCATATAATTTGTTTAAAACACTATAAACAATCCTGTGAACATTGATTCGAGCGGAGGGGAGCTGCTATCTTTCTATGTGAACCCTGTGTCTGTGTGTGTCATAGGATATTAATTATAAAAATAGATCTGCTCGGTATGAATTTTATATAAGAAAATACGGGTTATCAATGTCAATATAAAGGATAGACGGTAACTTGCGATCTGTGCCACACCGCTGACTCCTTTCTATTATAATATTCATCGCGCCACGGGCCATCGGCGAATGCAACAATAATCCGTGATTCATTTAAAAGCCGTCGCGTGTGTTCGTGGAAAAGCTCCAACCATATTCATATACATATATAAATACAAATAATTGACGAAATCAATGAAGTATACCTATATATATATATATATATATATATATATATATATATATATATATATATATATAATCCGTTTAATTTTAGCGAATCGACATATAACGGATTGAGAATCGAGAGCAGCACGTTCAATGGAGATCGGAATGCTGTGACCCACATTGTGTGTGTGTGTGTGTGTGTGTGTGTGTGCGTGTGCGCGCACCGAAAAAAATTTAGTAAGTTTAAAAAAATGCATGTGTTCCAATTGAAATGACTAAATATATTTGTTTAATATAAATAACTGTATTTCATAATAAAAAATATATATATTTCAATGTACCAATTTAGTTGAAACTATATTTTTCTAATTTAAAGAAACATTATTTCTTGCCTGCACAGAATTTATTTATATTGAATAAATCAAAAAATAAAATTTTACAAATTCAATTTCTGAAAAACGTTAAATATAATTTACTAAGAATATCATTAATTTGAGCATCTCATTTGTTAGGAATAAAAACTGTTTTAAAAATTGATCGCCAGGTGGATTCACGTGTTGCACTGCCACTCGCATATGATGCGCTACAATTGTGAAGTAAAACGAGAGCGTCGCTATGAGTTGTAAAGACAAACATGGCGTAAGCAATGCGAAGGGCTATATAGCGTTCATATCAAGTGATTGCCTTAATTTCCAGTACATTAACATTTTCTAGTTTTCTGAGTCAACTAAGAAAATAGACTTTCGTGTAATTTTACTACGTAACTGATTGGAAGTCTAAAAAAATGCAAAGCTGCCGTATTAACGTCTGTATCGCAGTTGTCTTGTTACAATGCGCTGCTCATGTTCATTGTCTCATTTATTTGATCGTGAGCAGGCGAGACAACTTATATTGATTATTTTCCACCTGATATACTTTCTCAACCATGAGATACACAGTAAATATCGTAAGATCTTTTTTTTTCATTTTGTAAAAGCTGCAACCTTCACAACAATTGGTTTATAATTAAAAATAAATAAATAATATGAAAAACCGCTATGTTTTAAAGATAACGTTTGGTGCTCTTTTAGTGAAAAATCTGACCACCAAAGATCGTATCAACGATTTTACTTTCCAACACGTAAGTTTGAACGGCTGAGTGCTTGCGTTTGAGATATACATATATATATCGATTACAATAAAAATAATGAAAAAATATGTAAATATAATTATTCTTAATTGCAATTTAATATACAATGTACGCTTAGTCACTTAAATATAGTTTAAGAATACAAAAGTGACTGCTCAATTAGTTAAAATATTTATTTAGATAAATAATTAAACACTCCCGTTTGATATTTTCTTCAACTGGACGATATTAAAACATGGAGTTTTTAAAAATAAATTTATTTAAATCAAATAACTATTATTTAAAATCAATACTTCATTTTATTAAAACAAAAATGCATTATTTTACATTTATAAAGTACTTATTCTGAATTATACGAATAAACCATTTACTTAAGTCTTCAAAAAAAAAAAAAATTCTTTCAGCCTAAATGAAACATATTCTGCTCGCCGAGGGGAAAAAAAATCGCCGATCGCCCGATCGTTTGGGGAGCGCTCGCGCGCGCTAAAATCCACGAGGTGCCGAGAAAGTGATAGCGCGCTAAGAGCGGAGTTATGCCATCATGGACGAGAGATGCCGAAGTAAGTGTGAGCGCGCGTTTATATTTTTACGTAAAGGCCGCTCGATTATTTTTCCCACCCCGTCCTGACCAGTTCGTGCTTCCGCAGGGGCCTCCAGGGCCGAGCTCGAGAAAGAGGTCCTGCTCCACGAGGCCGTGATAACGAACGACGCGGAGGTGGTGCGCCGAGTGCTGGCGGACCGGGGCACCCTCAACGTCAATTGCCGCAATAACGTAATTATTACGTCATACGTACACACGTAGCTTTTAGAAAAATAGATTATAATGTTTGATATACGTTGCACATTTATGTATATATATATGCACACACACTACTATGTATAAATATGAGTAAGACTTTTCAATTTAAACTTTCCGGGTTAATCGATTCGGACAAATGTTTTTATTTTAAAGTTGGTACTATTGTCTTCATCTGTGCCAAATTTCACGCAATTATTTTCATTTCTCATATAGTTACGCTTGTGTTTTGTGAACAAAGAAAAGTTGTCTCTTCGGTTCTTATAATGTCTGAAATTATTCAACAAAGAAGTAGCATTAAATTTTGCGCGCGAGATGAAATATCGGCCGCCGAAACCTTCAGAATGTTGCAGAAGGCCTTTGGTGAGAAGTCAACGTAAAGAGCAAGTGTTTTTGATTGGCACAAATTGTTCAAGGACGGTCGCGAACGCGTTGAAGACTAACCACATCAAAGACGACCAAGAACATCTACCGATGGGCTACACGTCGACAAAATCAAAGAACTGACCCTGCAATGTCGTCGATTGACTACTAGAGCGCTTGCTGATATTGTTGGAATTCCAAATGGGCTTAAAATATCAACACACCATTTTGAAAGACATTTTGTGCCTGAACCGATTGGTGCCAAAAACACTCAATGTTTTGGAAAAAACAGCGTCGCATGGAGCTCTGTGAAACTATGCTTTCGGACTATCAGAACAAGACGCAACGCATAATAAACTGAAGATGAGACTCGTGTCTACGCTTAAGATCCAGAAACGAGCGATCAATCGAGCGAATATCGCACCAAAGGAGATCGGAGACCGATAAAATCACGCGAAAGTTGCTGAGAAATCAAGATTATGCTTACAGTTTTCTTCGATTATCGTGGTGTGGTGCATTATGAATTCCTTCCAATCGGTCAAACGGTTAACAAAGAATAATATTTGAGTGTTATGCGTCGTTCGGGTAAAGCTATTCGACTCAAAGGCCAGATTTATGGAAAGACGACTCTTGGTTTTTGCATTACGATAATTCACCAACTCACACTACATTGATTTTATGTGAACATTTCGCCAAAAATTATCTTTCCGCAACCATCGTGTTCGCCTGATTTACAACTGTGACTTCTGGCTATTCAACAAACTCAAAAGACCACTTCGGGGACAAGGTTTTTATTCGATTGAAGAAATAAAAGCCGAATCGAAGAAGGGTTTGGTGTCCATTCCGGAATACGAGTATAAAAAATGTTTTGAAAATTGGTAAAACCGTTGGCATAGTTGCATTGCATTCAGGGGGAGGGGGGTTATTTTGAGTGGGATGAATATGATTTAGAAGAAGTAAAGATTTCAAAAGTTATAAATAAAGTCTTACTCGTATTTGTCCACAGTAGTATCTATATATTTCGCATGAGCAGTTTTGAATTCAATAAAAATCGTATACATTTAAATTAAACCACGTAAATAATATCAGCCTGTAATTTCGCGTGCGAATTTTTCGCAGAAGTTACTGTAGTGTATACATTGTAAAAGCTTTGAGATCTGTATGTTTTTTTTTTATCAGAAATAACGTGTCCATGATACTTTTATCCATTGACCTATAAAAGTTTTTTTTTTTTAATCAACGTTTCTACCCTAATTGTAAATGGCAAAAGTCCTATAATATTTCGATTCAAAAACAGAACAAAAATATACAGAGGAATATAATTTATATTTTTTAACTGTTTTAACTCTTTAAGATTTAGAACCTGTTATAAAAAAACATTTCAACATTTTCTGCACGAAGAATGAGTAAATGTATTTTATGAAATAGCACCCTCGTTTGAAAAATCGACTTTCGTAGATTTTTATTATAAGAAAAATGAAACTATTGTTTTACTCTCTTACTATTTATTAGTCTTTATTATTACTCTGAGTATTTACTTTTTTTTTCTCTATTTGAAAAGCGAAATGCTCGAAACAACGTATATTATATTCTGTTTGACTAGTAAACAAACTGTTACATTGGCAAAGAAAACGAAAATAGCCAACACGAGTGTAAAAATAATACAGCGTGCATATATATGGAGATAATTTATATTTCAAATAGGTTTTTATACTTGGGATGTTTATCAAAATGTTGTACTACATTTAAAATTCCATGGCATATTAAGAAAACGAATAAATGGGATATAATTGTTTTCCTTGCCTAATGGATTGAACACGTAATGTAATAAAAAGAGCAATTAAATAAAAATAATTATTCAAATGTTTATAAACGTATGACTATCATAGCTTAATTTATATTATTATGTTTCACTCTTCATGATTGATCGCCATTTCAATATCGGAAAATACATTAAATCTTCGAATTTTTATCAGCTTCCGGTCGAGGAATACAATGAAAACTTCAAAATTATCATATTAAAACACTTCTTCTGAAAGCGTAATTCTGTACAGCAGTGTCTCCCTTAGCAATATCCCTCCGAAGAAAAATCCACGACGCATATCTTTTGCACTCTTTACTCTACTAATAACACTTCACATGCCTTACTCTTATATTTATTTCGGTAATTATTACTTAAACTAACGATCTTTCCTTCACAATGAATTGATGTGATATAGTTATCAAAATTGAGCATGGTTTACTCTCAAAATTACGTAGTAAAATATAATACTCTCTCTCTCTCTCTCTCTCTTGGCCTATGAAGGACCACCAGTCCTTAGGCTTTAATAAATGAAATTCTAATTCTAATTCTCTCCTCTCTCTCTCTCTCTCTCTCTCTCTCTCTCTCTCTCTCTCTGTGCGCGTGTATGTGTTTGTGCGTACGTGTACGTAATTTCATGCGTTAACAAATTTGCTCCAACTGCATTATTATCTTCGTCCACTTTCCTGTCCCCGCACATCACGCTGACAAATGTAATTTCGCAACGACGCGCAATTATCTGCGTTACAATTAAAACATATTGCAGTACGGCCGGACGCCTGTACACCTGGCCGCGTCGCGCGGCAACGCCGAGATCCTCGCCCTGCTGCTCAAGGCCGGCTGCGACGTCGAGGCCAAAGACAAGGTAAACCAATGCGCGATCAAATGGGCAAACACCCGGCGTGTATATATGTATATATATATATATATATATATATATATATATATATATATACATACATACATACATATGCATGGGGCGGCATCGGAAATTGCCGCATGTACGCGAACCGCACGATGTTCCATGACCGGTTTGAAGTTCAAATTTTAATCTAACCTCTCCCCCCTTCCCCCCATCACCATCCCCATCCCTTGTTGACCACCTAATCCCCTTGTGTTTGTTGCATATATACATATATATATATACGTGTATACATATACGCACGCCCGCGACGAAGTTCGGGATGCGAGCGCTTCACATGGCCGCCTGGCACGGGCGGCAGGAGGCCGCGGAATTGCTGATGGAGGCCGGGGCACTGGTTTCGGCGCTGGACAAGGTAATCTACATGCGTTGACATCGCGTGCACGCTCACACTATCAATTAGGTTTTTTTTTATTTTTTGGATTAAAAAAGACGTGTTTTAGCTGTAGTTTTGGAAATCTCTTGGTTAAGCAATGCTTTCATCAGCCGCATTTGGATAGAATAACATCGCGCAAGCACAAAGATAAAGGCAAAAAATACTTTTTGAACAATTATTGTTTTTTAATACTCGGATAATTTGAGATATTAATAGAAAAAATTTTTTTCGTACATCCATATAAATAGTTGATTATTCGAGGAGAATTGAATATTCGTTTAAAATAAAAAAATTTTTTTTTTAATTTATAAGCTTTTATTGCAAATAATAAGGGACAATATGGATTGAAATTTAAAATAATTTTAACCAAACATTTCATTGGCAGAGGCGAACTGAATATTTGAATCTATTCAAATTAAGTCACCTATCAGCTGAAAGTTCTAATGGATTCCAACACATAATTGTGAATTTTCATCGGGACTACGTCATGTTAACAAATATATTATCTTTAGGCAGATAAAAACATTTGTATAATTCTCGATCAAATATAAATCTATATAACTTTAAAATGTAACAGTTTCAGATGATAAAATGATTATTCTGTTAATACTTATTTGAATACCTGCAAGATTGAAATTTGTTTAATACTATCAGAAATTTTGACTTGCACACAAAAGACAGAATAAAAATTTACTATCGAATCCGAAAGTTTTCCTTCAAACAAGAGTGTGTGCATCCGATGATTGCATACAAGACAAAGAAGTCATTGTAATATTTAAAAAAAAATCAATATTTAAATCGAAAAAGCCTCGAATGATTTTCATCGACGATCTTAGATCCGCGAGTCTATCGCCTTAAAAAGTAAAAACATCGCGCATGGAAAAGCCACGCGTATGTAAGATGATGAACGAAACTGTACAAAACTTAGCCCGATAACCACGGATCAATGAAGTGAGCAATTTATAATTAAAGTCCAATACACTGTTAAAAAATTGAAATTTGATGATTGGAGTAGCGAAAAATCGAAACTCTCACCGTGGATTAAAGGACAGAGAGGATAACTCTCAAACGGGGATTTTCACGTTTTCTACGGATTCGTATCAAAGACCCGCCGAATAAATTATAATTGCTCAAGCGTATGACAACGTATACACGCACTTCTTAATATATACAACATCCAATTGCATTATCACACCATTGCTTTTTAAAGCTTCGCCTGTCGCGGCAATGGAATAGAATAAAATAATAATAATAATAATAATAATAATAATAATAATAATAATAATAATAATAACGAAAATAATCCCCCCCCCTCCACCTCCGGGTCCGCGCGCCAATGCAGAAGAAGCGCACTCTCCCGATGATGGCCGTGCGCTCGAGCTGCGGCGCCGCCCCCAGCTTCCTCGAGCGCGTGATCGGCAGGCTCGAGCCGGCTGCCGTGGCGGGCTCGCGCGACTGCGAGGGCGCCACTGTGCTGCATCACGCGGCCAGGGCCGGCAATTGCCGGGCGATCGAGAGCCTGCGCAGGCTGCTGCCCGAGCTGGACATCGACGCCACCGACCAGGTGAGGATATATTTTTTTTTTTTTTTATTATGCCTCATTGTATGACTTTATCGGTTTCTTCATTCGATGCGCGTGCATTCGTCAATTGTGCCGTTTTATTCGGTTGCCTGGTTCGGAGGAGGGGGGGGGGGAGAGGAGTGGGTCTACGCGACGAAAATTTATTTCCCACGAGGCACGGTTTTTCGGGAACACACTGATTTTATCAAGCATGATTATAGCAAACACTATTTAAGCGCGTCTATTTTATATTAAATAATTCCAATAGACCAGTTTTTTATTTTTTATCTTATCTTTTTTTATTCTATTTTATCTTTAAATGTGACATCTTTTATTCCATTAAAATCATAGAACAAATAATGTGCGATAAGAAAGACTTTAGTAATATATATTAATATCTGTTAGTCAAAATAAAGTGAAATCGATTTTCAATTTCGCATATTAATCCAAAAATAGTTGGAAATAAAAAAAAAGTAGTAAAGAGTAAAAATAAATAAAAACGAAGTAATAACAACAAAAAAATTGTGTATCAGATATTGCCAGACATTAAGTAAAAAATGAAATATAATATGTTTATATAGCTTGTAGATTAAATTTAAAGATTTCAATGTCGAATTGCGCATTTCAAAGAACGCTTTCCGTTTTAATAAGAATAAATTCATTAGCCGTCGAAAAAGATTTCTAGAAATCATTAAATTTTAGTGACTTAATTTTATAAAAACTACTCCTTGAGTTCTATTTTTGTTTTAAAAATGTATATAAAAGTGGTAACGTTATTTTTTACCCCCTTTTTGTATGTGTATTACGGAAGCGATATAAAAAATGATCTTTCGATGGGACCTTGGGCTTCCAGATAGTCCCGGCCCTCGTGTTAATTTAGTTCGGTCTTATCTGACAGTACAATATAACTTATGTAAAAACGGAGGATACGAGCCCTTGACTTTTTTCCCTGACCTTTCCCCTCGAGTTCTTTTATGCTATTCGATGACGTCGTTTCTCCTCAAATTAGTTGGGTCTATTTCTATATATATATAAGCCATTATGCGAGAATACATTTATAGCAGCAGCTTAGAACATATACTACAGGAGGAAGCATCGTGTGTTGCAAATGCACGTTAAAGAGTCACGAGAGGCAGAGATGACAAACGATCTATAAGTATCTGCTCTATATTTTTTCGCGAAAAGCTTTTGACTGCCTTCCTCAAAGATATAACAGACAATCAATACGCACTTCTCTATCTATCTCCTGCACTATGCTGAGCTTATCACAACTTTCCGAATCGATGGCTTCCTCCAGTGTAACATATACGAGCAGCAACTACTTCCGGTTCAGTGCTTCATACGTAATCGAGGTGTATCAACCGGTAGCTCGTATGTTGTGTCAGAAAATCGCGCGTTATTATAATAATGTTAATTATATATATATAAATAGACTAACTTCTCCACGGTTTATCGAACGTCGTCGCTACGCGCGTAAAATTGATTAAAATTTCGTACCAGCTTTTCAATAAAATTTCAATATTTAACGATGAATTACTTCACCAATCAATGAAAATTATGATATGCCCGCTATTCGCTAGAAAATAACGTTAAATATTTTCCATCCGACCAGTGCCAGATCCTCAACTGAAGCGCGCCCATCGTAATTATTTCCATAACAGGGTGGTTTGACGTGTTTTTTGTTCTCCCCCACCCCCCCTCCCAACCCGCCTCCTTCTCTCATAGAACGGCCAGACGGCCCTGCACCTGGCCTGCGCCGGTGGCAACCAGGACGCGGCCTCCCAGCTCCTCGACCTCGGCGCCGACCTCGCGCTAGCCGGACACGGAGGGCTGCACGGCCCTGCACCTGGCGGTGCGGGCCCGCGAGAGCCGGCTCTGCTGCTGGCTGATGGACCGACGCCGCGGCGAGACCGGCGCGAGCGCGGACGGGGCCCCGACCGCCGCTGACGAGCTGCTGCGCGTCGCCGACCGGCGGGACGAGACGCCCCTCCACGCTGCGGCGAGCCTCGGCTGCGCCGTCATTCTGCGGGCGATCCTGGCGCGCGAGCGGGACAGGACGGGGGCGCTGTCGAGGCGCTGCCGGGGCGGCGACACGGCGCTCCATCTGGCGGCGCGGCACAATCAGCCCCAGATCGTGGACATACTCGTGGAGAACGGCGTGGTCCTCGACTGCACCAATGACGTAACGATCGTCCAGAGTTTGTTTTTAGTCTAGCGACCCCCCGTCCCCTGAATTCTGTAACCGACTGCTTTGTATGTGGTAAATTATTATTGTGAAAAAAAGAGGTGTTCCTCTCAATGAATATCAATAGATTTCGGTAATTCTGTACTAATATCATAAAGTGAGGGCTATTGGTCGTGTGGTCACAAATATCTCGCTGACTAATTATTTATTAAAATACGAATTTTCGTCTTGTTTGTTTTTCTTTTTTATTTTATCTTAGATAAGGCGAGGGGAAATGTCCAGAAAACAGCCGGAGGCTTAGCCCGAGTAGTTTATCTGGGAATTTGCTAAGCCTGCGCCTAACGACTATACCACGCACGCACATCTAATTAATTGCATTATTACTTTACAATTATTTAATAATTGTTTATCACCAGTACAACATTTCTATTTGAAACTGATTTAAAAATTTATAATCTCGAATGAGTTAGACAGTGTGTGTGTGTGTGTGTGGGCGATGGCCGTTAACCGAGTTCACCAGATGGGGGTTTTTTTTATATGATCGTCTTAGTCGTGTCGTGGAATTTTAAAAAGTAAGCGCACACGAATGCTACGCAGAGACTGCGCCGGTACGTTATCGTCTGAGCGGAGCTTGTTCGCAGCGCGTGTGGCGGAAAGCGCGCGTGGACAGAGGATGCGCAGTATCGGGGGGTGGGGCTGAGAAAACTGTTGTATTGTCAAAATTTCGTTGCAATCGTTTGAGGAGCCTGTCCATTCGTAAAAAGCACGTATTTTTTTTTTTAATTAAAAATGCAATTTATTTGTTTTTAAATTGTACGCAAATTAAAAGAAATCGCGAATTTTTTTCTTCATTTAAGGTATTAGAAACGATCCACATACGTAAATCATTAATTACAGATGCATCTTCGTTTGCTGTTTGGTAATCTAATTGCAGACTATCTACTTCGCCACCGTCTTATACTCCAACTGTTTCACTATTAATTCTGACATGGTCGCGATTCCGAATTTCTTTTGTCAACCTTCGCACGGTATTCTGTTTATTTTTTTTCTATTTTCCCCATCGAAAGTTTGCTGTAATAATACGCAAGATTCGAATCAGTTACTGTACGAGGACATTTTCGGCACTTTTAGATTCCCCGTGAACTAAGCCACGCCCAATCCGTCCAGACAACTGACCGCGTGCTGTCGTTCGTTAAAACAAAAACACGATCTTATAGCATTTTAGCGGAATACCGTCACAACCAATGAGTGCGCAAACGAGAAATGGCGCGCGCGGTTCGGCCCGTTGCTTGTGCCTGTTCAGCCGAATTCTACGTCTCGCCTTCGTGCGTATAAGGTCGCATTATTTGTTACGATACTTTAAGAATATTAAGCGGGGGTTTTTTTTTTGTTTGAATTAATTAAAATAAAAAAGAAGTAAAATTAACGACGTGCGCGGACGTAGCCCCTCTCCCCCGTAGCTTATCGTTGACTTTCAGTACATCTCTCCGCCCCTGAATCAGCTACGAAGTTTATGGATAGTCCCCCAAAGTAGTTTCTGAGATTTTTGTGGCCATACATATAAATGCTGTCTTTTTATTGTATTAATAATGAAAGACATTTAAAGATAAAAAATCAGTGTGCATTATAGTCGATTGATTGATTGACACGCAATTCTAATTAATTTATTGTAAGTATAAGATTACGTATTATTTATTTATTATAGAAACGAAATTTCTGTTTTGAAACTGATTAAAAAATTTAGTCATGAGCAGCCAATACTGTTACATTTGATGCAATGTAATCATTATTAAAAATTAATTTGCCTATTCTTATTCTAATTTACCTACCTTAAATACTGAAGAAACTGCTATTGAAGATTTCTGCCTTCATAATAGTGTTGCACAAAAAGAAAATTATTCATTTTTACAACGAGAAACTTATAATAAAAACAACGATCGCCTTTAACTTACGTGCAAGAATATCTCAGTTTTAAGCTAAATCTAAAAGCAATGGCTTGGGCAAAAGTGGTTCAGGACAATGAGGGTCACCTGGCTATGCTAATAGCTTTGACCTTGAAGGGGAGGTAGCGTTCAAGGTCATTTGACGAAGCCTATAGGCGTTTTATTTTAAACTAAGAATCCGTTATTACAGCTAGTTTCGCGAAAAAGCAGATTGAAGTAAAAACTAGTGCAATGGAACTATTGACACTTTTTACACATAATCTAGTGTTTCAAAAAGGTGTTTCTTGAATGTGGCCTTCAAGTGACCTTGTAATCTTAGCTAAGATCAATTCATTTAACGTAATTGCCCTCAGCAACCTTTGTATAAGAAATTTTTAGTTTTTGGTTTAACAAAGGAGCTAATCCTAAGCGCGCACGCTGCAGTGCTCCACTCTGTATACCCTCAAAAAAAAAAAAAAAAAAAAAATATACTACAAATATATTCTTAAATGTACTCGTACTTAAATGTACCCCCCCCCCCTCAGGACATGCAGACGCCGCTCCAGCTCGCCTCGGAGATGGGCCACAGCCAGGTCTGCCGACACCTGCTCGCCGCACGGGGCCGTTCCGCCTCGGGCGAGTCGTCCGGCAGCAGCGCCGCTACGGCGACTACGGCAGCGACCATCGCCGCGGCGAGCGCAAGTGGCGCCACAATCGCCAGCAGTGGCAGCAACAACAACAACAGCAGCAGCAGCAGCAGCAACAGCAGCAGCCGCGCTTCCGAGGGCAGGATTCGGCCGAACAATTCGGACGAGGCTACGGCGCTGCGGATCGCTGCCAAGAGCAGCTTCGCGACCATCGCCGGGATGATCGCGCGCACGGCCAGGCTCGATTATCCAGCGCACCGGCTGCTGATCCATCATCATCGGGGTGGATCGCGGGCGCTCCTGGACGCGCGCCCGTCCGCGGCAAAGAGCCGCGACGACGTCGTATGATCGGCGAGCGAATAAGCGAGGGATCGAGGGTCGGTAAACGGCGGCCGGACGTGGCGTCGTCGTATCGGCAGATAGACAAATCCAGGAAACGATAATCGCACTCCTCCGACGGGAAATTGGTAGAGTTTCTTCCTAAAAAGGCGCTCGGGCTAAAATTCGATCATTCTCGGATTGATGACAGTATAAATACGAAGATATGCCACTAGGTGGCGACGGGTTGCCTCTGACGCCCACGTATTTAATTATTGATTGCCAAATATGATCAAGTCTTACCAGATGTCGGCTTGGGGTAAGTCGATTGAGGGGATGTCGGAGTAAGATCTGATCGTCATAACGCTTCTCTCCTTCTGTATACGTGTCTGCCGATGGCCACCACCTCAAACCGAATTGTATACAACTTGCAGTCGTAATTTTCATTATTTAAGCAACTATTAAATATATTGTTTATCGTGATAATCAGCTCGTTAAAAACAGCTTTTTTCCTATCAAGTGTACAAATTGATATGTTGTAAAAAATCGTTGTCAAATCTGTCATATTACACCTGTTATGACACTTAGATTATACTCCTACACGCTTAAGTCGATATCACTATCTGGGCCTATCCTATAGTAAATTTGGCATTACCTTCAATATTTACACGAGTATTTTTGTTATAGTATACTATTGTGATAGCAAGTCAAATTATTTAGAGTAAAATCTGACCGCCGTGGCCTGCGTAACATGACAGCGAACAAAATTTTGCTATCGATTTTTCACAATATAAGGATGAATGTTTATTTAGCGATCTTTTTGCTACAATGAACGGCATTATTGATATTTTCGTTTGAAAAATCTTGAAATTTATAAGGTCTTCATGAATGTATACACGTGTCCTCTCGAAGTTCGCCGCCTCAAGTCAAATTTCACTACATGTAATTATCAATATTTTCCAAACCACGAGGTATATTATAGATGTTGATCATGGCATAGAAAGCTAGCTAAATAAACGTTTACCACCATCGAAGAGTAGAAATTGTTATATTGCGCTAAATCACAGATAAATCGTTCTTCATGTTACGCGGTTTATGACCGTCAACCTTACTATTTTACCCCCGACATCTCCTGAACGCGTAAGAAACCAAAATGGATGAGCTATTTATACTATATTTCTTTAAATAAGAGATTTTTTTCATTACTATAAAAAATAAAAAAATTTAATATTTTTAGAGAGCGATTCTTTCACTCTCGTGAGAGGATTGTTGCTACCATCCTGTAAAAGAGTGATAATTCTCCTCTCCATGAAGTGGCCTAGTTTCGAGATTATTAAAGATAAACGAAAATTCATTCCTTACGAGTGAATTATTACTACATAGATTTTAGAGTATAATGGAGCAAATGGTCCATAAGAATGTTGAACGTATATATATATATCGCCCTCTCTTTTTGTCTCTATATGCAATAATGATGATATTAAGTTGGAATGATCGTTTATTTGACTATGCTTATATCTCACTTTTTTCCTCGCCGAGGCACAAGATCGCTCATATATATAAATTGCTCAGCATTTAAATATATATAAATAGCATTTAACAAAATCACATAGTTGTCAATAAAAAAAAGGAAAGAAAAAAACAACAATAAGTTTATACCTCTTTTGTACAAACAAGCGCACTTACATGGATACCTTACTCTTATAATACTCCTCTGTCGCTAACAGTTCTCGCTCACTCCTTTACATGCACCGCGTGTATATTACAACACTATACACGTTATAAATGTGATAAATGCTCTGCGATCATACACTTATTATTATGAGATTAAAAGTTAAAAAAATAAACATATGATAGGAAGCTTATGACTACTTACTTAAAAGTTACACTCAATAAAGTAGTTTTTCCTCATCTTTTTTTTTCATTTGGTTTTTTTTTTTGCATCGGGCGCACAATAAAGAGTCACGGATCGAATGTTTCAAATCGCGAATCGGGTCTCGCGGGATGGGACGCACTGGATGATTTCATTGTTATTTATTATAGTCGCTCTCTCACACTCTCTTTGCCTTCTCCTCTATCTCTCTTTCTTCCGTCTTTCTCTCTCTCTCTCTCTCTCTCACTCCCTCCCTCTCGCTCTCTCACTCACTCATTCAGTCTTTCCCGCTCGCATTATCGCCGATACGGATGATAACTGTTGGCGTTAAAAAGCGCGTGCGCCCTCTGGGGTCCGATCCCTCCTGCGCTGACCGTGGCGTTGCTGTTGGTGCCGACGACGTTGAAGTCGCCACCGGCGGCGGTCGCGTTGTTCGGCACCGCTGCTGCTATCACCGCTACCCCTGTCAGGAGAAGCATTCAGGAAATGACATTGGTCAGAAGATGATCGTTTTTTCGCCCCCTCCATCTCTCGCGCTTTTGCTTTATTTCGTGTGCCTGTCACTGTCTCCCTCCTCGCCCCGGGGATCGTCCATGTGTAAAATTTTTTTTTTGTTTTTTGTTTTTTTTTTTTCTTTTTATTTAAAGCAGTGGACCACCTCTGTAGCATTTTTATTTCATTCGCACACACGGGCGGGAACGTCTTACTCACAAAACAGAAGCGACAAACAACAAGCACTCGATATTATATTAATTAATTCATTTGAGTCGGTTGTAATTATTGACCGTTATTTGAAAAAGATGCACAGAGCATTGCGATATAACTTGTAATTAATACTTTTTAGTTGCGAGACAAAGTTTAAAAAGGAGAGAGAAAAAAATTGTAAAAAACAAGATGTTAGTCCTAGTAATGCATATCTTTTCCATTGTAACATATGTCTCCGAGTAAAAATCCTATTTTGCACAAATTTTAAACACATAAGAAATAATTAATCTTTTATATCGGTTAAATTTGTATCTGAAAACCAGTCTGTTTTAAACAAAAACATTTTTAAGTTTAATTTTTTTTTGTCAACTTGCGAATACTCGCAAAATTGCAATCAATTGTCATTTTTGAAGAATTAAAATTAATTCGAACGTTAATGAATCATTTGGAACGATTTCAAATTTAAAACATTAAATATAATGATTTTAATAATAAACATTTAACCTTTTTACATATGCAAACCGTATTTTTTTCATTCTCTTTAAGCTTCAACAAAAAGCAGCAAATTGAAATTTAAAAGATTTTTTTTGTATCGTTTATAAGTAACAAAAGTTACTAAAAAATGCAAAAGTAAAAAAGTAAAAAAAAAGTAAAACATAAAATATCAAAATTTTTAAGTATGTACTTTTGGTGAGTGTACTTTAGTAAAAGATTCATTCAAAATGGTTTATATTTTCAACAAAAAAAAAAAAAATTTCTGCAGGATAAAATACCGACTGTTTTCTATTAGTTTGGACAATTTCCAATTGATCTACTCTGTTGAAGTAAAAAAAGTCTTTCGGATTTCTATTCTAAAGCAGCAAAATGCACAAGAAAAACTTAATTTTACCTGGAAACATATCGATACAAACGAAAACATACCACATCCGTCAGGACTATGTGACAAATTGACGAAAGTATGTGTCAAAAAGTTGAGGTCTTCCCTATAAGAGGAAAAATGCAGTTGTGTAAAATTAATTTTTGTAATTGTATTGTTTCATTTTTAAAAATTAAACCTTACTTTTCTTATATTACTATTAATTAACTATTACTTTAAAGAATAGTTTTGTAATATTTAATAATACTTTTATGTATTTTTATACCAATCTGCAATTTCGAATTGATTTTGTGTTTAATTAGAACTTTAGATATGGATCCCCAATTTGGCGAATAATCAAATGAAAATGTTTACCGTTTAGAGAATTATAAGACGTTCTTTAATTATGATAGTTTTTGTCGGTGTAAAATTGTATTTATCAATCGAAATATCGTTATTTAGTTTTAAGCTTGTACAAGTATAATGAACCAATGAGCTAACGTAGGCATAGAATTAACGTCCAAAGTAGATCCATTCCAGTTTTATAGAGTTTAAGGCTACAATATTGAAATGAAAAATTGAAAGTTCTCAAAACGAACAATTTTGAAAATTGAATTACAAGGCGTGCACCAATTTTCCTAGAAAATTAAGATAATATTTAAGAAATTTCCACAAAAAAAAACGACGAGAAACGCTTTTAGAGCTCCACAATAAAAAGATTTACACATTACACCGTATAAGATATCCTTATAACGACTGCGACACTTAAAACAAAAGTAGGGCAGTGAAAATTTTTCGACGTTTGTCACATTTGTCTTACAATTATATGTAAACGTATATACAAGAAGAAACGATTTGCTCGGGAGATGGAAACTCCAGTTTTTTTTTTTTTTTTTTTTTTTTTTTTCAGCGTGTACAGTGTCGAACAATGCCTGCGCAAACGTAACATGCTTTAATTCATCGTATAATTATAAATATCGCATGGGCTATAAATAGACTTAGAAGGGAGCGAGAAAGGACCCCTAATTAGTATTATATCGTTCGCTTTGCACCATTCATCGTTGAACATTGGAGCTTATTAAACGTCCAACGCCACAATTTTGCCACTCGCAACACACAGTCAAAACAACAAGAACTTATATACGTTGGAAGAAAGTACCAAATACCTAATATATATAGTTTTCATATTTCGAACAGAAATTTTTATAAATATTATTGTACCATTTTATACAAGAAAAGGTTTATAGCTGCACTATAGTAGTAGTACTTTAACGAATTACTTTTCGAAAAAAAAGAAAAAGTAATCTTTCATTACTATTAAAAAAAGACAATTCTGTAATTATTTTATTATTAGGAAACGGATTTGTCAGCAAAAGAAACTTAAATAATTGTACTTGAAATAAAAATGTTTAAAAAATCCCATTGTGCGTACAAGAGTACAACATACTTCTATATACTTATAATGTACCGATAGCTTAATTGTCATTAAAATTAAACCAATTATATATTTTATTTCATCGATTGAATGTATAAATTTTTTTCCCAATTCTGTCAGAATAATTATCTTAAGTAGATATAAGCGATAATAATAATAATAATACTACATATCGCGCTTATACATGATGCTTATAAGAAGAAAATAATAATTGTTTTTAAGCATTTTGGGATCACAGGGATAATGAAGAGAAAAAGGATGGAATAAAGAGACCAGCTCTAAAATATTCTTCAGTATCTTTTTTCCACTTTTAATTATCTTCCTCATAATCATCTATGCCATAAGTATATATTTTATGAATAATTCACTTTTTTATCCCTATGCTGAATTGTTATATCATAATTACTATAATAGTCATTTATATTATCGTGTCAACTTATGATTAATATATAGCTATATATATACACACACACACATATACATATATATATATATATATATATATATATATATATATATATATATATATATAAATCGTAGTAGTGATAACGTATATTTAATAGGTAGTAATATTAATATAGTTAGATTAGCATTATTGTTATCATCATTATCATCGTTATTATCATATCTTAAGTATCAATGAATTAATCGTTAATGATTTTTATTTATCAGGCGAAAAGTTCTGTTTCGGTACATCATTTGACCACAATCGAGCCCCTCGTGGACCCTCTGTTTTTTTCTCTATATATATACCTCTATATATTATTCCCTAGATATTTAAAAAACATACTGAAAAATGTTGTATAACATACGGCGCCAAGAAACAAGTAGCTGTTTATTATCTCTCATCCTTTTTTTAATTATTATTATTCATCATATTCATATGATTTACGGTTTATCATTATAGATTAAGCATCGTGTTGAATATTAAATATATATAAACGACTTTTTCGCAATAAATCGAGAAATTCGCCATCCAACCTCTGTGTGTCTGCGCGCGCGCGCGCGCGCGTGTGTGTATGTGTGTGTGTATTTACGGGTTGGTAAAAATGTGTGCATTGTGTGTTTGCATGCATCGACTTGTATTCGCATTATGCAATTGTGTTTGAACGCGTCTGTCTGCCTGTCTGCCTGTCTGTTACCTGCCTGAGTGTGAGTGTGAGTTTGTGTTTGTGGTTGGGTGCGCAGTTTCGATAGAAAAGTCTCGACTGCGTTGGTATATTTTAAACTATATAAGCTTTATCGAATTAAATCACACTTGCTTCACTTAACCATTCCTATATGTAGCTCCAAATAAATAATAATCTCTTAAAAATTCTTTTTTTTTTTTCTAAACACAATTATTCGTTATTCTTACATAGGCTTTGCCGCCGTTAGTTTTTAAAAGCCAAGGATAAATTCGTTATACAGGACAATGGATAGAGAAAGAGAAAAAATTTATGATAAATATATATATATATAATAAAGAACTAGGCGTTATCTCCTTATACTTTTAATTATCTCAAAGATCGATCATTATCATTATGCTCAGACTTCTGTGTCGTTATTCGAAAAAACCTTAACTGGCGACTATTATAATAATTTTCACGCTATTTAACATTAAAGACTATATACCCCATTTTTTAATTAAATTTATTATATATATATAGAAAGAACAATAATACAAGGGGAAGGGAAATTGTTCTCGTTTTTTCCTCTCGGTGGGTCTGATGTTATTACACAATAAGAATTCTTATTATCTGAAAGGAGGGTGAAGAGGGAAAGAGGGGGTGCAAAAATGGTTGGTATTTTATGTATACAATTCAGAAGAAATCAAAAATAAAACGAAAAACGGATGGGATATATGGGGGAGAAAGTGTATGAAAGATTTGGTTGGGACTCGGTAGAGCAGAGTGCTTGAAACTTTTTTTTCCTTATTTATCCAAATGCTATATAATCGTAATATATAAGCGCTAAGAGTCTTTGAGGTACAGCAAGTACTTTGAACTTCGTCAGGGATTCTATTTAGTCGTAAACTTCATTAATTCGCTTATAATATGATATTTTTTAACATCACTCTTATCCTCGAGAGAGATCGCGAAACTTATTATATTGTATATTAATATCTCGTGTGACGCGCGTGATACGCGCATACTAAAAAAAAAAACAAAAAACAAAAAACAAAAACGTTTCACATTATCTTTTTTCCCTTTTTTGTTTGTTTATAATTAAATTCACCTTACTTATGCTTTAAATTATTGGATTATTTTAGTTTACTGTTATAGGGCGCCCTCTTAACGTCTTACTTATAACGATACTTCAAGCGTACACACATATAATTAGATCATCGCTCGAGACACTATAATATAATATGCGAAAAAACAAAGTAATTTAAAAAAAGCTCATAAACACCATCAAGCTCTCGTCGAGGTAAATTACAACTTATATAAGTTTACAATTAGACGGATTGTATACGGCAAAAATGCTAAGGGGGTGGAGGAAGGACGGGGATGACTGCTCTGTCGGTATTATAGCTTCGAAAAAGCTGCTTCTATTATCATTTCAAACAGGTTTATAAATTAACAGATTAATATTAAGGATTGACAATGCAACTTGTTCTTATCGCACTAGAAAGATAAAGATAGTCTATATGCCGTGTCGAAGTAAAGTAGTGTTTTCAGAATATTTACAATGGTAAATATAAATTTTCTATAGGTGTGTAACAACGATTGTAATGATAAATTAAGGTGACATCGGAGATAGTGTTACCGTCCGAACTAATTGATGAAAAACGTTGGAATGCACATTCTTCAATATAAAAAAAAATGTGAACCAAGGTGCGTAAAGCGTCCTTACTATGGAAAACGTGGCTCGGTCGGTAACATCGTGTTCGACGCCTCCCTAAAAGCTGTATATAAGATGGTAAAGAGGTTAGAATGAAAAAGACAAGTATGTCGAATAATAGAGTATATGGGAAAAGAAAGATTAAAGAAAGAAAAAAATCTACTCATCAACAACGACATTTATAGTAAACATGTGCAAGCGTATGGACTGCTATTTTTGTGCGAATTCTCTGGCATCTTTTTTTGTTTTGAACCAGAGAAAAGATATGTATAAAAAAAGAGAATGCCACGCTCGCGGTGAAAAAAAAAATATATATATATATAATATAAAACCGAGAGGAAAAACCAAAAAATTATCGCGTGCGAAAAGAAGGACGAGAGATCGGCTTGTGCGCGAGAAATAATAATAAAACATCAAGGGAGCTTTTTATCAGATGGATAATACAATATATATGGTTGAAAGTTTGTAGGCGTATGTATGTACGTACATACATACATACATACATACATACATATATATATATATATATATATATATATATATATATATATTAAATTTCTTCTCATTTAATTTAAATTTACTCAAGTGAATTGCCAGAATGTATAATTGTTCGTTAAAATGTAATTTATATATATATATATATATATATATATATATATATATATATATATATATATATATCATAGGTATATTAATGATAATTGTAGTAAAAAAATTTCAAGCGGTGTATATTAAAAAAATCATCATTCTTATATATGAAAAATACACATTCGATTGAAATATATATAGAGTAATATTAAAATTACATTTGACTTTCGTTTGTCCTTTTCTTTCTCTTATTCATATACGAAGATTAATAATAAGGAGAAAGCGAGGTTTGAAAACACAAAAAGAATCCTATTAACTATAAACGGGGAATTTGAGTTGAGGGAAAAAACGGAGGAGTAAGAAAAAAAGAGAAAAACCCCCCCATACATTTATAATACAAAGGGATAATCCGATCGAGTCATATACGATGTAATGTAAATTTTATATATATACCAAGAGTGCGCAATGCCCTGCAACCTTTCTGACACAAGCACACGCGCACATACAAGCACACGCATTGAAAGTCTGACAAAGGAGACGCACAAGGAGCGTAAGAAGCGACGATCAAAGTTCTCCGTTTACCCGCCACCGGGAAAACAGTGGCCGTCTCTCTCTCTCTCTCTCTCTCTCTCTCTCTCTCTCTCTCACACACACACATCATTTTTCTTCTCTCTATATACTTATTAGTTGGCGTTTTCTTTTTTATTTTATTCCTATATATTGATTTTCACACACTCCCCCCGTTCGTTAAGCTTCTCGATTTTATTCTTATTTAAACACCCTTATAAATTAGATTACATATACTGGATCGTGGCGTTTTTTTTTATATAATATATACCCGCGCTTCAATAATTATTGTACAAATCGCGAACTTGGTCATAAATATTATAACGTATATTAAATAGTCGGTATAATAATGCGCGCGTATACGGAGGGGGGGAGGGGACATGAGAAGGGTGGGCGGCCGGTTCTTCGACCAATCGGACACTTTGTTATTTTATCTTTATTTTTATCTTTATTAATTAATATTTTTAAAAAGTAAAAGGACCGCCCGCGTTCGGACAGAGCGCTGCGGCCCCTTTCGCAAAGTGCGTGGTTCTATGTGTTTATCATTATGCCATAAAAGTATTAGTTTTAAAATTACATTATAGAGGTGTGAAATATATAACGCGCTTATTTAGCAATCATCATAATTATATCATCGTGTATTATTATTTTAGTTTTCCTTATTTATTTTTTATTTTTAAAGTAAAAAGTCATTCGATCATACAACGGAGTGCAAGAACGCGGGCGTTATACACATATACATATAGGAGAATAAAGAACTTGATTTGAACGATTATCTCTCTATTACAACGTTATTACAAGTAGAGATTATAATTATGTAACCGTTAATATTTTTAACTATATAGTCGCTAAAAAACCAGTCTTCATTGAACGGGCCATTCTTGGCGGAATCCCGATTTGAATTATTTTAATCTATATAAAAACTTGACATTAGGTTTACCGTTTTTTATGAAAAAACTTTCTTTCTACATCTCTATTTTAACTTCCTTAAAATCATTGGCTTCTCTCTCTCTCTCTCTCTCTCTCTCTCTCTCTCTCTCTCTCTCTCTCTCTCTCTCATCCTCACCTTTTGCCTAGATACGCACACGAATCATGCACACTCACTCACAATGCAGTCGCACGCATGCACCAACAACACACCCCCCTTACTGGATCTCTCGTTCGAGTGCCGAGCACTATTATAGTTTACTTAAAAGTTTTTATAAGCCTATGTAGTATTACCGATCGACTAATTATCACCATAATTAAACGTAAAACTCGATGTCCTTAGCTGTATTAATCAACATGATTTTAATTTTTAATCAATTCTCGCATACGAACTTATTTCTGTTAAACTTTCTATCTCTCTCTCTCTCTCCTCTCTCTCTCTCTCTCTCCTCTCTCTCTCTCTCTCTCTCTCTCTATCTCTTACTTACTTATTTTTACTAACTTCAAAGTATAACCAGTTCCTTACTTTCTGCTTATTTTCGATTTTAACCCCTTATTTCTATTTTTTCCTCACTCTAAAAATTTTGTCTTTTTTTAAATATATTTCATTATCTTTAAATATTTTACGTCTTATCCGTTTGTAAGTTTTACATATTTATTTAAAAAATCTTTAACCATTAATCAACGAAGGAGGCAACGCGCGCTTGCCTTTTTTCTGTCTCTATTAAGTATTAATGTTACTCTTAAACTTAAACTCTTCTCGTCCTTATATAAAAAGGGTTCAGTCGACTTCGGATGCGTGTGAATTTGATTCTGTCGCTTCTTACATAGGATGTAGTCGGCGGTACAGGTTTATGTATAATATTATACACATACGCTGGTGAAAAGCCACGGAGTGATATTATTTACTTTTTTATTATTATTATTTTTTAACATTAAAAAACGAACGACTTTTTAAACCGAAGAGAGACGATTAGAAAAAGTAGTTAACAACCCTGAGAGCGAGCCCACGCGAACGCGGCCAAATAGTAGTTAATAAACGATTTTTCCTTAATAATCCGAAAAATTTAACCGTTTTTTTTCATTCATTTTTTATTTGTTAAATCCCTAAGAGCTAGTCGTCTTTTACAGCGATAAGTCAATATTCAGCTTCTGTGCTTACTTTCGAAAAATACTAATGGATATTTTTTTTCAAGTATAAATATATTTATCTGTTTAGCCTTAATAAACGCCTTTTTATTCAGTTTATTCCCGTCAATTATTATTATTATTATTTAATTTATTAAATTGTACGCTCGCCTTACTAGACCTTTTTTACTTTACTTTTATTCATTTCTTATATTTGCCTTATTATTTGTGCCCTACGTCATTAATCATTACTTTAATGTTAAACCTGGCATCGCCGCCAGCGGGGCGCTTAAAAATACATCTTAAACTTCTCGGATCAACGAGATTTTTTTTTTATTTAAAACGACAAAGAATAAAAAGGAAGAACAAATCTTACAAGATTGTAATCCGTCTGCCACGAATACAAATCAATAATCCGGAAAAATTCAAAAGTTCGGTGTACGTAGGCAAAGATGTTCTTTAAAGCCTATTTAGTAACACGAGAAACAAAGGGCGCGACGATAAAGTCGATGAAGACAACAAAGAGGGGATGAATGTGAACAATTTCATAAATAGCCCGAATAACGCAGGTACGACATTGGATTTACAAAAGAAAAAAAATATGCCGGCAGAGGTATTAATCTATTCCTGCCAAATCTTAAATTGTGCAACGATAAACAGAATATGGTATAATGTATATATGACATTGCGCGGTGCAACAGTTTTTTTCCATTTAAAGAAAAATAAGTCATGACGACAACATGTTTTTGTTGAGGTGGCCAAATTTCATTTTTCGTTATCAATATTCCGGTGTCTATCGTTGGCAAGATCGATGACACTTTTATATACTTTGCAATAGTACTGTCGAAATTCGGGAAGAATTAGTTTATATCTGTGTATGCAATCGACCCGACACGACGTGGATGATGCGTTTGAAGACATGTCCGATCGTATTGGACTACAATTAAGCCAAAGGCCGAGGTTTTACAGGAAGCCAACGTTGAAGTTGGTCCATTAGATATCATTATTATTAATTTATCAAGGACACTGAATATCGATTAGTTATCCAAGTCGGAGAGAAGAGAGCTCAATTCAAACCTTTGTTTATTTTTATAATCCTTACTTCCTTCCGCTCACACTTTTCCTTAACTACATTTATAAAACTGATTTATTTAAGATCAATGAAAGATTATTCCGAAATACACTGTCCCTTTCTAAAAATATATATATAATACTAATTCAATTTTATTTTTTCGAGCATTTTAGATCATTTCATTATTGCGTAATTTTACTTAAACCTCTGTTACCCCTTGTAATAGTTATTTATGAATTAATGAAAATTCAACTGATTCGTTTAAAAATTGTCTGCCTATATTCTTGGGAAATTGGATACAAAAAATAAATACATATTAAAATACATATGAAGGAATTTATTATAGTAGGTAAGTTTTCCCACGAAGAAAACTTCAAGGGAGGAGCGAGAGTCAGAATCAGAGTTTATTCTAATATCAAATATATTAATAAAGCCAGAAATCTTCATAAAAATGTGAAGGCACAAATAATAAATGGCAAAAAATTCTTTACAGTAGTAACAGTAGAAGAAATTTACAGTAACAATTACAATTGTAATAGTAAGTAATAACCATAGCAAAACTATAGGCATATTTTAGTCCCTGCTGAAATATAAATATAATAATAATCATAAGAATTACACGATAACAATGATCATAATATTATAATAGTTTATAAAAAAATGATGTAAATCTGTTCCTTACATCGACATGCCTAATCATTAATAACTATTAGAAAAGCGAGATAAAATATATGTATATTAATATATAAATTAAAAAAATCAGTTCGTTTCTTAAACCCGACGTGACGATTAAAAATGGTTTTTAATTTACAATTCGCTTGGGAAGAAAATTAATTAACTATTCTCCTGTCCTCTCGTCTCCTTTTAATCTTGTACAAAAAATTTTTTTACTAATAATTTAACGACTACGTGAATTATGAAAATAAGTTATAATAACAATAATCTTAATAATAGAAATAATAATATTAATGATAATAATAATATTAATGATAAATAATTATTACAATAGCAGTAAAAAAACTCTCCAGAAAATGTAATAAAAATTAAGAGGAAAAAGAGACAAGAAACTTATTAAACGAATATACAGGAGCAGATTTTTTTTTACAGTATACAAAAGTAAAATTACGATATACGATAAAAAATAGGCTAAAAGTTCACGAAGGAGCCTATGTCCTGATGTCAGTTGATTTATAAACACGCATACACAATTGTCAAAATTAGATCTACGTATGTTACACTACTGTCGAATAGTTTATTTTAATTACCGGTAAAAACGGCCTATGATATTGACTTATATAACCGTATTAATAATTCGTCATTTCTTTCTGTTTATTCGTTATTAACTACTACACAATAGTAGATCAATATTGATTGTAAAGGGTTGGTCGTCTCGATATCGCGAACCTGTCGCTTAAATTTAGCTTGTCGACCTTCTGACTCTCCCTCTTTCTCTCCCTCCCATTCTTTCCATTGCCCATTCAATCGCTTCGCTTTTATCAATTACGCATACATTCGCGCACATGTATACATTCACTCTCGCCATCTTTCTCATTTTAAAAGTAATTTTTTAAGATTAAACTCGTAATTCTTTTTCTCTATTGTAACGTTATATCGCTATTGAAAAGATCCACAAGCGTCGATTTACATAATAAACAAATAAAAAAGAACAAAAACAAGAAAAAAAAGAACACAATTATGGGAATAGAAAAATAGTTATTTTAACGAATCTAATAATTTATTTAAAATAAAAGTTATGTAAATAGGTAAGGACAGGAAATAAAAAAAATAAAGAATATACGTTCTCAGAGAATATAATAGATTGAGCGCTTGTGTATCTCTCGATTTAGCGAAGGGCCACAGTGTTAGTCACTTTCATCGTCGGTTCTTATTTTTTTTTCTTTATTCGCTCCTTTGTCTCGTTTGTAGACGTTCAATCCTTCGTATTTTTTTTTTTTTGTAATTTTTACCATTTTAACATTTTTTTGTTCAATTGTAATTTTTTTCTTTCTTTTTTAAGTTGCAGGTCGCAGAAACTATATACGACATATATAAGCATGATTAGTTTTCTGCCCTCGGTGTCCCAGCGCCGAAGGGCTTTAGCTTGCACCATGGGTGGTCTATTGTCGTTTCGATCTCGACGTAATCTTAATACGTATGTTATACTTTAATAAGCTGAATTTGTCTTTCATCATCGTTCCCCGTACATTTTTATTGCTATTAACGTAGCTGAACGTCCGTTCGTGCGAGCGATCAATTTCAATCAAAACCCCATCTACAGTTCTACTTTCTTTTTCCTTTTTTTTTTATCTTTAAAAATGATTTTTAGCAAGTTTCATTCCCTGTTTCAAATTTGACGCTTCTATTTTGTCAGTAAGGCGAAATCTTACCCAATTTTTGGAAAAATCAAGGCTTTGCACGATCGCTCGAGAACGACGCGCGAATATATCTTAATCGTGTGGAAAAATGGCCCATACCGATTAAATCCTAGCGGACTTTAGCATTGATCGATCGATTTGTTGAGTTTATTTTTTCTTTTTCTTTTTAACATTAAATTCATTATCATTTACACAATTGACCTTCTTTAATCTTATTTTACTTTTTAATTACTACATCGTTACATCTACTTAATTATACCTGCTTTGACACATGACTTTATTTGCTGTCGTTTTTAAACTTTATAAACATATGTATAATATTACAGAATCGTGATCGAACTATTAGTTCGCTAGGATTCGACTGGGTCGCAGATGGGGTAATGTAAGCGGTGTGTGTATTGAGCCACGCGTTTTTTGATGTTGTTATTGTTATTGTTGTTGCGGTGTTATAGTAAGATGGGCTGCATGATCTAATGAACTAAACTTGAGTTTTCTTTTGTTTATGAATAAACTATTAAAAGTATTATTTAAAATATATTAGCGAGTTGAAAACGTTGACCGCTGCTGGGAGAGACGTAGACAGGTTGGTTGAGCTGATTCGGCTGGTGGATCGAGGTTGCGATTTGTAGGTCCGAGAGTGCAAAATGTTAATGGACAACCCACGATAGCAAGGCCTTTAAAGCCTTGGGCGCTTGTCACGTCCGTGAAGACGGAAAATTTGGTTGAAATTAAAATGGTCATGAGGTGGGCCACTCTTTGAAATCAAAGCCCTGCTGCCCGGGTTTAGGAGCGCTGGCGGCATACCCACCTTGGCTGCTCTCGCCGCCCTGATAAGAGCGCTGGGGATAGGTCGTGTCCGCGTAGTTGCTATAACCGGTGTAGCCGGCGTAGTCCGGCGTCTTGGTCGAGCTGCTGCTGGATCCCGGCGCTCCCGATCCAGTCGTCTGCCTCGAATACATGTCGCCTGGAAAAACAACACACCCGGTTCGTCATTGTGAATTTTTTTTATGCTGTATCTTTACGGCCTATATATATACATATACATATACATATATATATACATATATATATATATATATATATATATATATATATATATATATATATATAGTATTCATCGTTTTTGCGTACGATCCGCGCGCTCACAAAGCCCCAAATGATTCTGCCAACACAAAAGACAATTCATACGAGTAAGTAAAAAAAGACAAATCTGCATAGAATAGTTGGCGAGCTTACGGACCATAAATATTTTTATACAATTATATATAGATTTTCTTGAAAATTGTCAGGCACACATTGAACAAGCAAATTCTTAAGATTTTGAAAACATTTATAGAGACTATCATCAACAATGAATGGATTTGATTGTAATTTAATTCTATGCGACGATTTTGATAGTAAACGAATTTCATTGTTGATAATAATGTGGCTATAATAACTAAGTAAAAAAGGTAAGCTGTATAGAAAAATGAAAGTATAATGCATTAAACCTAGTACTACTATCTATGAAAAAAAAAAATATATATATATATTCATTATATTAGATGTATTTCACCACTGACATAATTTGAATATCCTAAATATTAGATGTTATCTTATGGAATTTTATTTAAATCAATATTTTAGTAAACTAAACTACAAGTTTTGTCGATTTCAAAAAGAAAGTCTAGTATAATAATTTTAGAATTGATGAACGCCATGCCCAGGAGAAATATTTTCTTAATTAGCTTCAGATCATAAAGAAAGAAAATACTATAGATAACAAACTGAAATTAATCAATCTTTTGCAAAATATTTCTAATAATGTGTAACTAACTATGACATATAGAATAAAGTTTACATAAAATATTACACTTCTTGAATGAAATTATAATCAAATGTTGTTAATAAACAATAATATAAAAATAAGTATAAGGAAACAATAGGAAAATCTGTAACGTGCAGCATATCCAGATTTGCATTATCTTTTGAGGTTTGAACATATTTTACGAATATATAATGAAAAAGGGCACGAGAGAAACACAAAGCATAAAAGGACTGATTGAAATGTACTTAAGTGTATTACGTGTATGTATGCGCGCGCGTGCGCGTGTATAATAATATCTAGAGTCCACTAGGTGCCTGGACACAATCCACTAAAGGCTGAGAAGAAAGCTTATTGGATCGCTTGGATATTTTTAACTGGGTAATGTAAGATAAATTCAAAGAGAAGCTGGTCCACTAAAGAATCTCAATTGTTGCAATCACGAAATACAAGTGAATAATAACACAGAGATATATATAAATATATATAAAAAAGATAAAAGGAGGCAGAGAGCTGGATGAGGAGCTGTATATATTCATATATATATTTAGGTCAGGCTTGCAATCGCATTGAGTTTTTCACTGAGCTTGAAGACTCACCCTGTGGACCAGAGGGGTTCGAGTTGGAGTTTGGCTGCGAGGAGTTGGGCTGAGGGGGCTGGGGTGGAGGTTGGCTCGAGTGCCCGGGTGGAGGGCCATTTTGTGGCATGTTCCACGTGTTCCAGGAACCTCCTGGTCCTCCCCCCGCAGCCCCGCCAGTACCCGCCGCGGGCCCGTAGCCCCCTGAAGCGGCCGCTGCCGGCCCACCTGCGATAATTAACCACACAAACACTTGTTGACCTACCGCAACTCTACAATTAACCTTATCTCCCCTTCCAACAGCCAAGATTACTTGTTTATTATTATTTTTTTGGTTCACCAATTAAGAACAAGCATCCTTGCCCGTCAGTCCTCGTTCGTCTTTCTCATAGTTGCTTACAAAAAATACACATATATTTATCATTATCCATTTCTCTCTTTATTCACTTCTGATTTGTCCTATTGTATTTTCTTTCCTTGTTTATTTCCATATAAACGTTATGCCCGTTATATAGTTTCCTCCAGGGGGCATAAAGAACTTCACTGTATAGATTTTATTTGATATATTCAACAATTTCAAGCAAACTTGGAAAATTTGGAACAGGAGAGGCGAGGAGATGGGCAATTATTTTGAGCTATATATAAAATGCATAATACAACTATATTCATCAGAGAGAGATAGATAAAGAAACTAGAAACAATAAAATAAAAAAAAACAAATATCAACAGATAAGTCACATGTACAGAAATCATAATTATTTAATAGTTTATAATTAGGGTTACTAAATTTAAATAATTGAAATCAAGTAATTTAAGGTCCTGAATTTCAGAAAATTTAATAAAATTTTGTTGTTTATAATTTATCAAACATATAGATTATATTAAATATAATCTCGAAAATTTCATTAAGAGATAATATAGTTGATTTTTAGATTTGCTTACAATCACATATGTACTGGTGTATTTAGATTTACAAAAAAACAAATAAATGATTCACTAACCATAGCTTCCATAAGCCTGATTAGCTGCAGCTGGCTGTACATTATAACTACTGCTCCACTGATGAGGTGGTGGTGGTGGGATCTGCTGCTGCTGTGGTGGTCCCGGCGGCGCTCCCCAACCTTGAGTATTATATTGAGCACTGTAACCTGCGTATCCACCAGTTTGAGGACTGGTGCCCCATCCCTGATACTGTTGCATCATGTTGCCTGGTGGTCCCATGGGTCCACCCATCATTGGTCCTCCCATTTGCCCATTAGGTCCACCCATCGGCCCCATGTTTCCTGCCATTCCCATCGGTGGTCCCTGTTGAGGAGGACCCCACTGGCCTTGATGACTGTCATTCATCTTACTTGATGAGTCTCGTGGTTCAGCACGCTTGATCTCAACCTGCAAGCAAAATACTGGCAATAAGAAAAAGAGAAGGCTCTTTATAGCTTTTAACGATGTATACAGATGGCAAAGTTGTACCCATCATTAATATTTTTTTATTACTATTTTCAGAAAATATTAGTTATTTTGGATTTTCTTTCATATTATTGATTGAAGTATTGCTAAATATCATTTCAATCAATAGCATTAAGATTGAATGATAATAATCTAATATAATATAATTCCACTACACGACTAAAAATTTTGATCTTATATTATTAGCTTAAAAAAATATTAACAGAATGGTCCAGCTGTGCTATTTTTTCAACTCCCCTTCAAAGAAGTACGCTTTAATTTTAAGATAATAAGATTTTCATACCCTTAAAAATAGTACAAAAGTAGATGCTAAACTATCTTATTAATAAATAAATTATAATAAGAAAACAGTTCAATAACAAAATAAAAATTAACTTTAAGAAAATTTAACGTATAATTTTACATTAACTATACTTATATTATCGAGTCTAAATCTAATGTCTATATATAAATGTGTTTATGAATAACTATATATACACACACACATATATATATATTTAATTATTTATATAACTTATAGTCTACTACAATAAGAACTTAACAACTTAATATCTTATACAATCATTATAAGCCTATAATAATTTTAAATTTACCCATTATAACATATCTTAAATATATATGTATATATATTAACTGTAAATATCTTAAACATCGTTGGAGCGTCATTATCTTTTGTAATCGTTAAATTTTAAATAGAAATTCGTTTCGTGCATATATGCTATACCTGTTTTCCATTTAAGTTGACAAAATGCTCTGCAACGCATCGGTCCACTGCATCTTCATCCTCGAAGCTGAGAAAGCCAAAGCCTGCCATCCAAATGCGACACATCGTAAATAAAAAAAATTGTCCGTCGAAAATTTCTCGGAGTAAATACACATCTTTTTTATTAATAGAGACACCACCGCCATCGAAAAGTTCTCACTAACATTCGTCATTTTACACAATCTAGCGTCGAGCATATAGTTTTTTCTATCTTCATAAAACTAAACGTCATACTTTCAGTAAAATTTACAAGGTAGCACAGTTGAAGCTTAATCCATATAATTACAATATACATAACTTATGTAGTATAGCCTGACTCTATGCCTTAAGCTACACTTAAACTTTAAATATACGCATTATCTATAGAATTAATAAATATCCCAGTACAATTAATAATGTTGAATTCATAAACTTTTAGATCATAATTTCACTTCAGCGTATCTCAACACTTTCTTGAAATCTTATAATACATGTAGTACATATCAAATTCATGGAATTAAACAGAAAATTTTGCAAAATTGAGCTCCAGTTTATAAATTCAGAGATATTTATTATATTTTTAAGGTCTTTAAAAAATAAAAATTATAATTAGAAACTTGAATAAACAATTAATCTTAAAATAATATAAATATAATTTAGGCTTAAAGACGATAATAATAATGACTTTTCAAAATGACAAGTGTGTTCTCTTTCATAATATTGATTAGATATTAACAAAGCTCACCTCTGGATTTCTTTTTTTCTTGATCATACATAATAACTACTTCCATGACTTTGCCGAAGCGCTGAAAGAAAGATCTGAGATCTGTTTCCGTTACATTGCTCGGCAAGCCTCCAAGAAATACCTTTGGGAAGCCTCCGCTACGTTTTGGCTTCTGGAGTGTACGTGGGTTACAAGGCTTGGGATCGATCTAGAGAGAAAAAAAGCCCAATTCAGAATAGAATCCTGTACGTAGGTTAAGGTGCAAAAATTGCTTAGAATGCGAATTTACCGTGCGTCCGTCCAGCTGGTGAGGCCCGTTCTGTAGCACCATTCCGACATTATTCGGATCGCTAAAGGTGACGAAACCGAATCCACGGCTCCGACCTGACTCGCTGTTTTTCATGACTACACAATCTATCACCTCCCCATAACGACCAAAATAGCGTTGGAGGTTCTCCTGGGTTGTTTCCCATGATAATCCACCAACAAATAATTTTCTGTGAAAAAGCAAAGAAACCAACGAGTGGCAACATGAGCATAACAGAAAATTGCATTACAAGAGACATATTTTCGGGAAGTACGGAATTCCTTGGGGGTGGGGGCTGAGGGTGGAAGGAGGGAGAGGGATGCATAATGCGTAGCCGGCTTGATGCAATTGCACATATATCTATACATACACACTCATGCATATAGATTAAGTTATATAGCAGGAAAGCGCGAGCTCTGGCGTCGACGAGGGGTCAGAAACCGGTTTCGCATTCTGGCGCGCCTTTGCGCTTCGCTATACATATTTTGCGGGAGCGTGCTCGTCTGGCGCGTTTTTTCTGATTTCGTCAACGGATTATCGCAAAGATTTCCAAGACCTTTAGCTTAGATACATTTTGTCCTATAAAAAAAAAATCTGAGGAAGGCGAAAAAAGTTGACTGCACAATCACGGCAAGGACGCAAGTACATGGGATGGCCCGCGGTGGATGTATATATATATATATATATATATATATATATATATAGCGCGGGCGTGTGTGTGTGTGTGTGTGTGTGTGTGTGTGTGTGTGTGTATCTATATATATAGTGAATCCACATCGCACGCCACGAAGCGAAGTAGGCACCGATCCGAGAAGAAAGACAGAACGAGAGAGTGAGAGAGAAGGATAATGAAAAGAAAGAGCGCAAGAGGAAGCCAAAGTGGAATGAATGCCGGCTTCGCTATGCTTGCGGCCGCGGAACGCAACGCAATCACCGCGATGGCCGCGTGTATACGCGGCCGTGTCGGAGATCGGAGCTGCCTTATGTTTTATAATAATACGCACTCCCTCTGTACGCGTTGCCTATTCTAGCACCGATGCGGGCTGAGACGGCACAACGCAACCCGTATGCGTGCGTGTGCCCCGGCCCAACGTGTCCGACTTCCTGTCTGTCTTCCTCTCACGATCTCTCTCTCTCTCTCTCTCTCTCTCATTTTTTCTCACGCGGCGTGGCGGCTCCGAGCCGACGATGTTATAAGAAAAAACAGAAATGAAACACTTAGTGCTAGCCTCGTGCAAATAAACAAAAAAAGTGGGAAGGCGGTAAAATACATTCAACGGACTGCCGCGTTATCGAGCCATAAAATGTGTACGGAAAAAGGCTAGAAGGAAGCCCTTGGCTATTGCCTCGCGGACGTTCCAAGCGTTATTCTCGATCGTAAGGAATCGTGAAGTACCTGGTGGGACTCAGGGCGCAGAAGGGAGGCACGGAGGCAGGTACACACACGGGCCGCAGGAAGAAGAGAATGAATTATATATATATATATATTCTATATATATATGTATATACACATATATGTTTGTTCCCAACTTACCCCTTTTCGTCGTCGTCCATTTCGTTCCTCACTCTCATAATATAATTTCACTTAAAAAACTATACGGGGACGCTGTTTGGTTTCGGTTATTCAGGAGCGTTCGTGTTACAATATAATAATGGCAGCTGCTCGCGCGCTCGACGTTCTTTCTCTCTCTCTCTCTCTCTCTCGCACGCGCACACTCGCACGGTCGTATGTATTATACGACGGTCGTCGTATAATCGTACAGTCGTCGTCGTCGTCGTCGTCGTCGTCGGCGGACGAGGCTAATGGCTCCTGGCTCTCCGCGCTCGCTCCTCCTCCTGTACCGTGCCGTGCGCTCTGATGTGCGCTTTCGGTGGTGCTGCTGCTGCTGCTGCTGCTAATCCCCGCGGCGCGGCGCGCGTTCTGTTCTCTGCCTACCGATGCTCGATCAAAACGCTCAGCGCTCTCTCTTTCTCTCGCTCCCCCTTTCTATCATTTAATATTCGACTGTCTCGCTCCGGCGTCGGAGACTAATAGAATGAGATACTATAATATCTCGTCTACATCAACTGCTTGGCAGGTGTGTATGTATGTGTACCAAGTCCTCAGGTTACGTTCCAGCGCGGCGCGGCGCTGCATCAGTGGCGCATACGAAAAACCTTTTGCTTCTCTCGTTCTCGCGTTGAGTTCGGTTCAGTTTCCCCCCGCAGGCGCGCCCGCGCGCTTTTGCATCGAATTCGTGTTAGTTCGTTCATGCGCTCGTAGCGCTGCACGCGCTCATGCATGCGCATATAATATATATATATATATATATATATATATATATATATATATATATATATATATTTATTTATATATACATATCTGGTGAGCAGAGAGGGGAAGCTGTAAGTGTAGGATTAACCAAAGGGCCGACGAGCAGCGTCACTTCCGAGTTTCCGATGGAAGCCGAGGACAGACGAAGGTGGACGAAAAGAGCCGATGACCTTAGGCAATTGCCGCACTACGTGAATCAACGGAGCGTGTTTGGGGAAAATTTTTTTGGGCGAATGATAATAATCAGCCGACTGAAGAACCGGGCTGCAGCTGCAGGCGCGCGTGTTGCAATGATATTTTTATTACGGGCACTTTTTATATTTTAACACAATTCTTACGTGCGTTTCGGTCCTGTTTGCACTTAAGTTATGTATTAATATAAATAAATAAAAGAAATATTGAGGAGTGATGTTGAATGGTCGATTTTGAAAAAGAACTTTTTGAATTTGGATATAAATCGATATACATAGTATTCATTTAAGTTTGAAATTTCTAATGAGAAATAGTTTCCTACAGAATTCTAGTTTTGGTAAAAAATGTTTAAAATTAAAAGAAAAATTGATTTAATTTAGATGAAATCTTGTTATATTATAGATTTACTAAAAATTTTTATGGTGACTCCTAAATTTTTAAGAAAATCAATGTTTTGAATTAAAGAAAATTTTTTATTATTGTAAAAGACTAATATTGATGAGCCATATTGAAATGTTCATTTTTTAAAAGGTTTCTATTTTGCATGTAAATAGTATCGTCGATTTTCCAACTTCTTATGATAAACAGGACTGTTTATAATTGAATAATTATAATAATGAGTAATAACTATTTGGTATTCGGATTTGTGACGGCGTCGAATCCCTTTTCTAGTAACAAGGAATAAAAACCATTCCTGTCATTTGTTGTTAATAATATATTATTCTGTTTTAAAACCGTAGATAAGTACATTTATAACGGTATATTTTTGTCTGCAAATTCTGAGGAACATCCAATGTGACTCCTTTATATGTGAAACTTGCGTTGCTTCGATTGTAACTTGTATATAACCGCATATATGAGCCGCATGCGCGATTGCGTGCACATTATGTTAGGTCATGGTAAAATATTAATTTAGAAATGCACAGACCATATATACTATAGTTTCGTCATGTTTTATCTTTTCACATATATTTGCTGCCTTTTCCGTATCGTTGCGTTAAAACTAACGTAGTAGTACCACTCTGGTAGTACTATTTTTAAAGTAGGGACGCGAATTGAATTCGCGCGATTTTTAAATTTTGCATTATTCACTTCTCAAACATCCTTTAGTAGTATAATTTATGCAACTGGTTTTTCTCGGACTTTTCCAATAACGGTATCTGTATTATGAAGGATCACTTTTCACTTAATATTTACGATTTCTGCGAAATAAACATCGACTCTATATATAATTTTCATCCTAATTTTGACTCATTTACATTAAACAGTTATAGTATTTTAAAAATGTCTGAGAAAGTAATAGATTTCACAGAAATGAAAACTAATCTATGATGAGGAAATATGTCAACATTTCTCATCCATATGAAATCTGTTCAGATAATCCTGCGTAATATTTTTCTACGAACAATGATGGTGCGTTTTAATCTATCAAGTTTAAGAAATAATTTGATCATAAAACGTAGGTCAGTCAGAAAAATATAATTTGCTTACAACGAGGAAAAGTCTTTAAATCTTTAAACTTAAATTTTCATGGAAAAGTGTTAATTATCTTGTAGTATGGAATTTCATATAGAATGAGCTTCATTATGTTGTTCTTTAAAAAAAAAAGTATTAGATGATTATTTACTTTAATTGGATATTTTATTATTAATTATCATAAATATACAATATTAATCATAATATAAAAATAAACTTAAACTAAGACATCGAAGATAGATCTTATCTCTGCTGATTATTGATGCATTACAATCACGTTCTTATGAGCTTACCTCGAAGTTTACCGTTCATGGCCGTTAATTGTTCATATTGATTATTTATACGCAAATAGTCTTCAATAAAACAATAGATCAAAAGCACACTCACCTAATTACAGATTATGGGATGAAATAAATCATAATTATTAAAAATATTCAGATATATATATATATATATATATATATATATATATATATATATATATATATATATATACACTATATTCTACTATAACTTTATCTTACGATCAAACAAATTTTTACGCGAATGGAATTTCTTGAATTAAGAAATTATTTGTTAAACGTAACAACTGTAAAACAGATACAAAAAATTTACATCATATAAATCTTTTCACTATAAAATTACATAATATTTTAACCTAAATAATTATTTTATCATTATTATTAGAAATTATATTTATAGTAAACAGAACTATAAATTCACGTCCAAACGATATATTGAAACATTTCATCGACTATAAAATTTTCTTTTATTTAAAGAAAACTTTTTTTTTATTTCTTGATAGGGTGATTCGATGATTTTTTTTTTGTTAGTAGTGGCTGCGAGATTTTTAAGAAAATCAGTTGTTCGACTTAAAGACAATTTTTTCGTAAGACGATTAATTTTTAATATTTATAAATTGACTAGTAATAGGTAATTTGGTATCGTTTTATATCGTGAAATATGTTATATACACAGTCAAAAAATTTTCTTATATATTCTAATACATATATATTAATGACTCCGATAAGTAGCTAGAAAGAAAATAAGCGACAGATAAGGTTATATATGTATATAGAGACAGAGTTATAAAATCGTCGTTCTTCAGTGCCGTCGCATCGAGGTGCAGTCGCGCAACGTTGCGCTACTATCATCAGCTATCATGCGATCTGGGGTCTCGAGCTGCACTGCTCAGCTCAGCACGTTCATGGGCGATTTAACTGCCCCCTCCCCCAGAGCCAGGGCTCATGCTCCGTCCTTTTTTTGGAGTATATAAGAATATATATATATATATATATATATATATATATATATATATATATATATATATAATGTAGAATACACACGCGTCAATTAAATATTGCATTGTTATAGTCGATAAACTATATACGTATTGGAGACAAGTAACTCCAAAAAGTTGCATATATGTTTTATGTTACTGTACAGAATTTTAATGTAATTTTGATAAGACGGGAGACGGGTATATATGGCTACATCGTCACTCGTCGATGAATCAATTCCTCGACGTATCTATAAAAGGACGAAATTTTAAAATGGAAAAATTTTGAGTCACTTGCAAAAATGAGTTTTTTTTTATGTTATAACGCGTGTGTTGTGTATTTTACACTTAAATACGTAAGCCTTTTTTGTGCTTTGGTCCATTTGTATTTTGTTTTTTTTTTTTGTTTTTTGTTGTTGTTTGTTTTTTATCAAGACTAGTCACGTGCCAATCATTCATAACCATATACTAAATTCTATTCTTTAATACGTTGATTTAAAGTCGACGAGCCGGCACCCCCCTCCGAGTTTTTTTCACCCAGTGCAAACTAATATAACCTTTTTGTCGTGAGCTTTACCACAGACCGCATCCACTTGAATAAGCGCGTAAAATCTAATATTTACATTCATAATAATTTATTTCGAAAATTGTTCTAAGTATGGGCAAATAATAATAATGATAATAATAACCTATATTATCTATAGAGGGATAGTTTTTTGTATAGATAGTTACGTATTGTAACGAATGATCCAGGAGCAATAATCAAAAAAACATATTATAGCTTTTTTCATTTCCACTATATAGGATTATCGTCTCGATTGGCGCACCATAAATCTGGTTAAATTTGAAGACTGTGGGAGACAAAGCCAAACTAATATTTGTATATATCTAAATAAACTCACGCGTAAATAAAGTAGTTCGAACAAACGGCATGAGCGGAAGTTTCGTATTCGTGACCCGCACGCAGGCAAACATAAAGCTGTCTGCTGTAAAATTTATTTTCAATAAGGAATACTATATATATATATATATATATATGCAGATATATGTATGACCAATATGCATATATGACCAAGTAACGGTACGTGCCGGTCTTTCTGGAAACGTTAATGTTTTACGCAAATCTCATAATAATATAAGCGTATTGAATGACAGGGAACAAGAATATAGGAAAACAGTATAAACGATTGTTTGTCCTCATATAATAGTGTTGAGATATTATTATAATATATTATAATATGCGATGGATGCAATGTTTGATTTAATTTATTTCAAATTGTTCGTAAACGTTATCATAATACGTTAAGAGTTCAAATTATTCCAAAAGATGTCTATGAATTTCGATGTACTTCTAATATAGACAAATGTGCGTATATTGCGAGACTATCTTCTGAAAACTCTTATAAAATATTTCGTTAAAATATTTATGAACTACTATTAGGACGTTTTTCTAAAACTTTTTAAAAAGCTTGCAAAAAGGTTATAGAAAAATATTTTTCTAGATTTTAAAATATTTTTAAAGAATACATTCAAATGTTTATAAAAATATTTCGACCAATGTGAACTGTACAAGGTTTTGGAAAAACACATTATTTTATAAAGATTTAAAACTGTTTCAAACATATTTTATAACATTTTTAAATTTCAGAAATTTTTCGAAAATAATTCAGGGCAATTTCAAATTGTTTCGGAAATACGGAATATTGTATAATAAAATATTATTAGAAATGTCCTTGGCGCTTTTAGGATATCAATTCACGGTTCATAGAAATTTTTTTACATATTATAGTATTATGAATCCAGTGTATTACGTGTAATATATGTGTGCATACGTACGTCTGTATATATAAATAAATGTGTGTGTGTGTGTGAGCGTGTGCGTGCGCGCGTGTGTTGTGTATTTAGAAAAAGGAAACAGAAAATCAAAATAAAAATTAAAAAAGCATAAATCCCTAAATACGAATACAAACAATAACGGTTTAAATAAAAGTCATTATGCACATACTTATATGTCTAATACATTAACGCGGTCTAATAAATGCGTTTCCTGCACTCTTATATACCTACACTTATACTTCAATTGAGCACGTATTTATAATATATATATATATATATATATATATATATATATATATATATATATATATATATATATCCACATATCCGCGTACGTCTGGAATGGAAGATTATTTCATATAAACGAGCCGCGTTATAACAGTAAAGTAAAGCATAATATAAAACAACTCTAATGCCGTGCGAGCGGAAAGTGTACCCAGGCGCGCGCGCGCACACACGCACGCGCACGTAACTTACTGCAGCCCAAAGGGGCCTCGGACGCTCCTTTTAACTTTCGCATAAACACGACAGTTCTGGATGTTCGTCGGATCCTCGGCGCTTGGTTATCCGTTTACCGCGCGCGCCTCATTCATGCGCGAATTTTCATTCTTCGCCGATGATGCATTTTATTAAATCAATATAGCAAGACTCGTGTGCGTCGTTTAATCCCTCTTTTCACTGCTTATATCGCGCACTGATAAATCGCGCGAAATTCAGCAGACCCTGCACAATATTATTCGTGTAAAAGAATCAGAAACGAAAATCGGCAACAACTTCGAGAATAATATATGATATATATATATAACAAAACGCACACACGCTCACACACACGAATAATTATATATTCACGCAAATGATGAACCACCGTGCTGGCGACGGTGTGCTTCGCGTTTTTTATGCGACGTCCTGTAAATATATACGCCATTGTTGCTACTGATTTGCGCCCGACTATGGTATAAAATAAATTGCGCCGTAAATTTTATGTATGGGCATATATATATGTATGTATATGTATATATATATAAACTCACAGTACACTTAATCGACCTCAGAGAATCCGTGCTGCGGAAAGTATAAGAGAATATACGAACCGTTACATAGCGAGCTCGAGTACGCGCGCGCGCGCGCGCCAGCTCGCGCGGGAGTATATGAGGGATCAAGTATATTTAGCTATATCACGCGGGTTCAGTGATTCTCTGACAATGAAAAAATTGAATACAAAAAAGTAATGAAGGAATAAGGAAAGAAAGAATGGAAAAACGGAAAAAAAACGATGATTTTACCCGAAGAAAAACAAGTCGGTGTGCACGAGGGTTTATAAAGCACTCCTTCGGGTTTAAAAGACTCGATTACTCGAGTTTTTATGGGTATATATATAGATGGTTCCGTTATATTCGTTTAAAGAGAGTATATAGCAGAAGAGCGATTTATTATTTAATTTTTTTCTATCCTTACTTTTTATTGATCGTGATAAAACTTTATATATATATATATATATATATATATATATATATATATATATATATATATATATAAAATTCGCTTCATATTCGTGTTTGGTGGCTTTAATAGAAATCGACAGGAAATTGATTATTTATTTGTATAAAGAAGGGTACACAAGTAGTTTTGATGATAATAAATGCCTTTAAATGTATATAGCAGCAGTGATTTGGATCGCACTATAAATTGTATGGAGTAAAGTTCTTGAAGTATTCTATTATATATAGAGTGTGCAAGTAAAAATGTGACACCCTGTATAACCGTAGTAATACGCCCAAAAATAAAAAGCAACAAAACTCCATATAAGTACATATATATTATCGCACGCTCGCGCCATGAAATACAATCGTGATACTGATCATCGTCCAGAAATTTCCCGTGGTAACTTATACATATATATGTCATGTAAAAAACGCACGTAGAATAATTCATGCGGTGTGTGTGTGTGTGTGTGCGCGCGCGCGCGTGCGTGCGTGCATGCGTGTGTGTACAATATGTATAATAGAGGAGTCAAAGGCTTTGGATCATAAGATCAAAAGCTAGAATGATCCAACAGAGATTCGAAACAAAACAGGACAATATATAGGAGTCTAAAACGATCTTCAAAACAAACTGCCGTTAATTAAAGAGAGTGTTTTGATTTTATATATATATGTTTTTATAACAGCATTAGTCTTTTATTTTTCCTGCTTATTTTTGAGCGGTTCGATAACCGTTTTTCCGAGATTGATGGCCATTTTTATTGGCGTGCGTGTAATTGGAACAATTGACATTTTTCCTGTGAAAAATTACGATACGATGTCGTATATATTAATTATGTAATTGATGTTTGATGCATTAAACGTACGAATGTTTTTATTTATTGAGTCGAGCTTCTTCATAAAGTTTCTATTTTTAATGCTCTCTATACATATATACGCGTTAAAAATGTCCTCGAAAATGTCACACCGTAAATATTATACAGGTATAAATGTAAAAATCGTTTTTTTCTTGTATTACATTTGCTCATATCTTTTACATCACGATACGAGATTTTTTTTTTTTTATCCAGCAAAAGAAAAATGAAACCCAGCACGAAGAACTTTGTCGCAAACATTGCCGAATGAAAATTGAGATATTTATGTACAGGTGAAGTCTGGCTTCGGCTCGAGCAATCATTCAGACGGCTCGGTATTTCTAAGTGGTTTAGATATAGACAAAATAACTATACAAAAGATGTGGATTTTTAAAATATTTTGATGACCGCCAAAGAATCCAAGGAGACCGCAATCAAGTTCTGAAGGTGTTGATCCTTCGGCATGTAATAGCCAGGTGCATTGGTATCATAAGAAAAAAAGGTAGTGGTATTTGTAAAATTAGATGAATCACTATCTGTATAGATAAACGATTTACGATACGGACGCGTGTTCCTACAGATATCACAATTTTTACATAATCAGTATATAAATCCCTATGTTTATGCATTACGCGAGTAAGAAAGTTCCTTGATGGTGTTAGAAAGGTGATAATTATATTCTTGGCAAAGTCCGACAGCATTAGGCAAAGTTTGGTAAAGTCTAGAAATTTTCAACGATGCCTGGCGAATATCATCTGTAAAAAATCGAATATATGTATATCTATATAAAGAGAGAGTGAGTAGAGAGAGAGAGAGAGAGACATACAATTAACGGAGAGCCAATTGCTTCAACCTTGATAAATTAAATTAAATGTAGCAAAAAAAATGAATACCTTATCTTTATGTTAAGATATAATTTTTATGTAAAAATTGTTTATATTAAATTTCTTTCACTACTATTTCCAAATTTCCAAAATCTTTTCGTCACTTATAAAGACACCAATCAACGGTTCATTGATTATTTCAATTATCAATAATTGAAAAATTACATTGATTATGCGTCTAATAATTAAAGTAAATTTTTAACAAATTTGCATAGATGCAGATACATAATGCTTTTATAGAAGTTTTCTTCATTAGCAACAAAATGAAAGTTTTTCTACTTTCTCTGTAAACATAAATGTCAAAAGGCTGATTGTTACCAGATTTTGATATTTTTTAGCGCCTCTTTTTCATTTTACAAACTAAAATTTCTTTTAATGCCCATACTATTCTAACTTGATAGGACTAAAAAATGCCTGCAGATTTAAAAAAAAGGTAATAGCTGTATATTTAAGCTATAACCTGTGCCCTGAAATCATAATCAAATATTTGTGTATAATTAAATAGAACGAAGGGTCCATTGGCACAAAAAATTAAGCGTTCATTTATTTTATTACATTTGATGCAGGTTATGAAGATGGAAGCAATTCGAAGCAATTGTTTCTACGGTGACTATATATATATATATACACTCTTTATAAGTTTTATCAGAGGTTTTATGTTAAATGGTGCTATGTTCTCCTGTAGAAGTGCTTGAATTTCACACGCTCGGCAGCGCTCGACGAAATTTGGCGTAGTGTGTAAAAACAGAAATTAAGCAGAAATCCGGCAATGTCATGATAAAACAACTCGTTTACATTATACAGGGGCATAAAACCAAGCATTACTGCTTCATCATTATATTAGATTGTCGGGCGTCTGTTTACTATTCACATACCGTCTATATAGCTCTACGTACTTTACATTTATATAAGTATGTATAGAACATATATAGAATGTCACAGAAAAACCAACGCATATACAAATATATATATATATATATATATATATATATATATATATATATATATATATATATTACATAGGAGGCGGCATATAGATTGGAAAATAAGCGTACACGTCTGCTGAAAAAAAAACAAAACAAAACAAAAACAAAAACAAACAAAAAAACTGTGTGACCACCGCAGTACACTGGTGTGTATTATCATAGAAAATCGAGGACAGAAGCAGAGTGCATTATATGTAGAGTAGTGGGGAAGGTCAGATCTGGTCAGATGTAAAAAAAAAAAAAAATCGGAGTGCATCATGCACAACCTATTAAAAACACTGGTATGTGTTAAAGTTAGCTCCCTTAAAAAAAATAACGCTCACTATATGGAACTAGACTTTCCAGTTACATACTTATAAAATGAAAATTATTAATTGTAAAAATAATTGGCACTAATTTTCGTGGCTACTAACTGTGGCAACGATCGTTTTCATTATTCTATTTTCATATGGTGTACGTAAATATACTGCATTGTTCAGTAAATACCTTTATATCGTTAGCTTGTGAAGCTCAGTAAACATCAGAATACTTTTTTCTTATTAAATTTCGATCGTGTTTTCTTATTCATCTTGCAATTTTCATAGTGGACAAATGATTTTTAACATTTTTATTGATATTATAGAGACTGACTTCTGTATTCCAATCTCCTGTAAAAATATGTAACGTGTGACATATTATCCTTTCATTTATTTTACATGACACCTGGCATACTGAAGGATATCAATATGTTATTATCGAAACCTGAGCACTGAGAATAAAAAGAAATCAAAAGCAAGAAAATACATTTAATTCAGGAAACATTTCCGATACCGATAAGACAATGTTTTACTAAAAGTGTAATATTTGATAAAAATCTGTCAATGTTTAGCAATATCTGTGCGCATCGTGATCGACATTCATTCATTCACTCGTCATACTAAAGGAATTAGGACAACATGTGGTAAATGCTGTAAAGTATCCAGACTTTGCTGAAAAATACCCGATTTTACTGTAATTCATTAAAAAAAAAAAGTTCATAATAACACAATAGCGTGCTTCGTGAATAAAGTTATCTAACTTTGCTAAAAGTTATTAGATTTTGTCGAAATCTGACGGAGTTCGCTGATTTTGCTATCTTAAGTTACGCGTCATACAATACACGAGTGCAAATGTTACATAATTTAGCATCGTTGTATATATGACATCCGTGGTAGCTTTAAACAAAGTCCGAATACTGGTGAACTAGCGACAAGCTTGGGGAACGAGATCTTCATTTATTACAGATGGTCAGATATCGCTACAAAAAAAAAAAAAAAAAAAAAAAAACGCAGCAATACGCGATGAACGCGGCTGTTCGCTTCGTGCGTGCAGGTGGAAGGGATAAAAGAATCAGTGATCGCGCTGTCTTCTATTCTATACATTGATCTAAAACAAAGAGAATATTTCGTCACTAGTGTGAAAATCGATTGTTTACCGCGTGAGGCATTCCGCAGCCGAGCGAATAAACGAGGATTTTACATTACAGCTGTCGAAGAATCGTCCGAAAGTTGCGATTTTGAGGTTGGAGCGATGGAAATTTTTTTTTCCCTCAAGGTAGTAATCTGAAAAGATGAAGGACAATATCACGCCAATTATATACGCGAAGGGAATCGATTTACGGGGTTGTCGTCCTTCGAAAAATACGGAAATTCGATGCACGCGCATCGAATTGCAACGAATTCAAGCAAGCACGACATTTAATTTATTTTCGATCTTTTACTTTGGTTTCCTGCAACGCGCGCATTTTCTTACGGACTTTTCCACTTTTCTCAACCACCAGATGTCGTTACCGAACTCGCACGAAGAGCGCGTCTGTTATAAAAAATCTCGTTACGATCCAAATGTCTCCTCGTATAATCTCCTCCGCTCTCGCGGCGCGGGGCGAAGGGGGGGGGGGAGGCGAGGATCGTCACGAGCGCGGCGCTGATGCTGCAGTGGTATAGTCCAGCAGAGCTTCCTCTCGTTTCCAATCCCGCGATCCTCCCCGTACACATAGGTTTCATTACAGTTTCCCTTGGCCGAGCATCCGGTCCCCTCATCCGTGCCCTGCTGCAGCGCTCAGACCTGTTTTTTTTCTTCTCTTTTTTTTCTTCTTCGTTTTCTTCCTCTTCTTTTCTTTATATATATATATATATATATATATATATATATATATATATATATATATTGTTTCTTTTGTTTTTCATCCGATTCAACCGCGCGGAGCGGATCGCCCGCGTCGACTCGGCGACGCGGCCGTCGCCACCGCCGATCGTCTCCCCGCTGTCTCCCTTTATTATCCGACAATAAACCCCGCGCTTTTATGTACCATGTTATAGAGTTCCTGTATATATACAAATATACCAGTGTCGGAGTAAGCTGTAGCGAGGCCCTTGTTCTATTTCTCTTTAATAATTGACGTACGGTTCTATAATTTGGATAATATTTATAATAAATTTATTTTTATCACAAATGCCATTACAATAATGCTACTGGATTGACATTCTATCGTAGATATGATTATTTCTTATATAAAAATATTTCACGCGATCCCTATGGGCAATCCTGATAGAAAGATCGCACTCAGCCGAACCTTAAAGATAAATGTTCGTATTCTATTTCTTATCAGTTTCAGCTTTGAATAAAATCCTTTCGCTGTTATACAGTGCATATAGTCATTAATAGTAGATGAAGTTTTAAAATTCTATGTAAAAATTTGAAAAAACATCCTGCAATTTCTTTTCATTCATGAGTTGGCGAATTCTATAGTTTAATCTCAATAGCTTAAAGTTATTTTTGATTTTAATTATCTATACTACTGGTATCTTTTAAAAATTATACAATATGTAAAATTTAGGTTTACAGTTCCCCTCTGGGTAAAGCTCCATCATCTTTGTTATGTTGCATTACGCTAAATACAAGAATGTATTTTTCAACATAAAACAAAAGTACTCTGCAAAAATTTCGTTATATAATCCGCTCAGTATATAGTTATTCAAATTTTTACGACCGTACAAACAAATGATATCTCTTTACGTTATAAAGATAATAATACATTATAGTGCTTAAAATTCTCCGTAAGAACAGACAAGCAGCTTACACTTTGACACTTACCTATATTAACAACGTGTAATTCGAATTCATTTTAAGTGATAAAATGTCAAAAAATAAACTGGCGTTTTTGAATATACATTCATTTGTTTGTAATTTTATTATTCTGCACCTACCGTAATAATAAAACGAAGAAATGGTTTTCTTTATTTGAAGCGATCGATTATTAAGTTAATGCTACATTTATTATATAATTCGCGTGGATAATTATACTTTGGCGTCAATTCAACGCTTACTTTTTATCCGAAAAATATATATTTTTCCAAGTAATTGTCATAAATATCCGTTTGAAACACAGAATATTTTATAATCAAAGAACCTTTTTTTCTTAGTCACGTTAAGATCGCATCCTTATTAAGCTCAATGATTTCTGACGCATGCGATCTCTGTGACTTATTGAACTGATAAATTCGGAAGCTTTCTTAAAAAGCCAATATTATAATCTTCTGTCTTTTTATAGGCATCGGGAATTCTGCTTTTCAATAACTATATATATATATATATATATATATATATATATATATATATATATATATATATCAGTAATGGAAATGCTTTCCTTTTAATCGTTATTTGGTCAACGTAGTGAACTATTGACGTAGCATTTTACATGTCACAACTAAGTCGATTCCGATCTACACCTACAGCAGGCGCAAAAATTATTTATAGTAATTAGTGGAAATTTCATCTTTACATTAATGGTATTTAAGAAAAAAAAAAATCTGTAGGGGGTCCGCACAAACGATGCCTGCCGCCTAACTTCTCCTTTAATCCGGCACTGATATACACATTATAATACGAACCAGCAGCAGGAGTCAGCAGCGGTTACACGGCAGCTCTTTCGATAAATAACGGGACACTGTATATATTATATACATATATATACGCACGTACACAAGTATACACGTTCTCGGAGCTCCGCGCCGCCGGTCCGCGCGCGACCAGCTGTGTATTCCATCTCTTTCTATATTATGCCCTGTTCCGCATGTGCTCGCGCGCCGCGCGCGCTCGCAGTCGCCGCATCATCAGTCGCCCGCGAGCAGCGCGGTGGAACACCGGAGGTCTGTGCCGCGTGGAGTATTTTTTTGTTTTGTTTTTTTTTTTTTAATACATAGATATATTTATAAATATTGGATAAAAAAAAATTTCCGAACACCAGAAAACCACCAGTGCCGGACACCGTAGTTTTCGACCTATATAATTGCTAGAATATAGTTTACATAATTCGCCTTCTATACATATATATATGTATATTCGTAGCGCGGGCATGGCTCTTCGGCCGCATCGGCGCTGCCCGATCAGTTAACATCGGTACACATTCATATATACACACATACAGATAGAGAGAGAGAGAGAGAGAGAGAGAGAGAGAGAGAGAGAGAGACGGACAGACGGGCGCATTATCGGCCGCCGATGCAGCGCGCCGGAAACCGGTTCCTCCGCCAGCGCCACCTCCACCTCCTCCGGCCCAGCCTCCGTCGCCGATCGCCGTTACCCGCGTCGGCCGCGGGGCCCCGTGGCGAGCATGCTGATGCCGCCGCGGCGGCGGCGCACCACCACCACCACCATCATCACCACCACCACCACCACCACCACGAGGACGAAGACGACGACGACGACGACGACGACGACGACCGGGAGCGATAATGCGCTGCTGCAAGCGACGCGGCCTGAGTAGCGCGTTCCTCGGCCTCGGGGCCGGCCTCCTCCTCGGGCTGCTGCTCTTCCAGCCGCGGCCCCTCGGCGAGTCCCCGGGCGCCAGGCAGCAGCAGCACCAGCAGCAGCAGCAGCAGCGGCACGAGACACAGCAGCTGCGGGCCTCGGCCCCGGCGCCGAGCCCCTCGCCCGCCCCGGGGGACGCCGGCGGCGGCCTGCTCTGCGTCGGCGTGATGACGGCGCGCAAGTACCTCGGCAGCCGGGCCAAGGCCGTGTACGAGAGCTGGGGCAGCGAGGTGCCCGGCCGCATCGGCTTCTACTCGTCGGAGTCGTCGGAGCCGCCGGCCGAGCGGCCGGATCTGCCGCTGGTCCCCCTGCCCCGGGTGGACGACAGCTATCCGCCCCAGAAGAAGTCGTTCCTGATGCTGCAGCACATGTGGAGCCGCTACGGCGAGCTGTACGAGTGGTTCCTGAGGGCGGACGACGACGTTTACGTGAGGATGGACCGGCTGGAGCGGCTGCTGCGCTCGGTCGACTCGAGGAGGCCGGCCTACGTCGGCCAGGCCGGGCGCGGCAACAGCGAGGAGTTCGGCCTGCTGTCGCTCGAGTACGACGAGAACTTCTGCATGGGCGGGCCCGGGGTGATACTGTCGCGGGAGACCCTGAGGCGGATGGTGCCGCACATCAAGCACTGCCTCGCGAACCTCTACACGGGCCACGAGGACGTCGAGCTGGGCAGGTGCGTGAGGAAGTACGCGGGGATATCGTGCACTTGGAGCTACGAGGTGAGTGGGCGACCGAGTGCGCGAGTGCGTGCCTGCGGATGTGTTTGTCGTGTGGGGAGGATGGCTTTAAAAGATTCTGCCTCCGGTCTTCGGGTGATCGCGTCGAACTCGAGCGCCGGGGTATTTTCAGAGCTAAAAAGCGGTTTCGATTGCGGAAAAACAAAAAAGCTTCGAGAGAGTAGCCGTTCAAGGGGTTATTGTCCGTTTAATTGATCCCATTTTTGCTCTAAAGCCTTAATAAGATACGGCAAAGGTTAAGGTCTAGCTTTTTCAGAGATTCGAATTCGATGTGGCAGTTATTTGTTCGATTTTTTTTTCGAAGTTCCATTGGTAGTTGAATACAGTAACAATTTTTGAAGTTCGCGAACAATCATACAGGCTAGGGAAGAGGGTTAAAAGAAATATTTTTGGGAAATCAAAGGACTATTCGTATAGCTGAATTTCAAATTTTTTGGGTTAAAGCCTTACAATACAGATTTTTTGCATAGAGGTACAACTGTCTTTTTTTTTTTTTTTTTTTTTAATGAAAAGTTGGAATCAAGCAGTGCAATATAACTGGAAGCATGCGCTCAAACTTTTTTGACCATCTAGATTTGGATGTAATTTTATTTTTGAACAGACGTTGTATATTCCGAGAACACCTCATGAAGATAGCTAGTGTTCAAAGAAAAAGCCAAGGAACATTTTTTTTTCCTCCATAGAATATGCAATGAATTCTCCGAAGAACTGACCTAATTATTGGGTCGCGTAAGGCTAAAAAGTTTCTTCTTCGATAAAAATTCATATATAGTTTGTTGACAATTGGAAGCTTATAAGGGTTCCAAATACGTTCAAACGTGTATCCAGAATTTTGTCTTCTGTTTTTCATTATCCGTTTTTGGGCCTCTTTAAATAGTTCCATTGATGATTAAAAAAAAAAAAAACCTTTTTCAGCCTTATTTTTCTTTAGCATTGCGTTTGTTTTTTTAAATCAAAGTTATTTTGAAATAAATCTGTCGAAATGCATCATCGGTCTAATCTAAAATTTTCTTTCGAATGTTTCGTATTTATTTTATGAAACAAATACTGCGTAGTGCACGCGTACAGCACAGAAAATAACTTACGACCCCGAGAAACGCCGACAGACCATAATTTTAATAAATATTTTCATGGTTTTTACGATAATGAAATCTTATCTTGATAATGAAATCTTTACTTATTTCCATCAGTCGGTGCATAAATACATATTGAAATTCGCACCCTTTTTTAAAACTCTTAATGAGTACATCCTTTTGACTGATGATTGCATCTTTGGAATTCAACGGACTAACTCTGTATTAACTTATATATGTCAAGCTAACGAGAACCAATAGATTATAACTGAATAATATTTGGGCGAAGATTCGAACAATGTGTAATAATTATTATACACACACGAGTTTTATACTACAAATCGATTTTTTAATATATTTCCTAGCACTCTTGAACGTTTGCAAACATCGGATCCCTCCTATTTGAAAGACCTTATTCTCTAAAAACATTATTGGATTCTTGCAGTTCATTTCTTCGACGACTTAAGGCCTTTCGAGTATTCTATTATGTATAGAGCGTGCAAGTAAAAATGTGACACCCTGTATGACCGTAGTAATACGCCCAAAAATAAAAATAAACCAGACCCCATATGAGTACATATATATTATCGCACGCTCGCGCCATGAAATACAATCGTGATACTGATCATCGCCCCGAAATTTCCCGTGGTAACTTATACATATATATGTCATGTAAAAACGCGCGTGGGATAATGCACGCGGCGTGTGCGCGCGTATGTGTGTGTGTGTGTTCTGTGTTTGTGGAAATTTTCTAAAATAAAAGCTACCGTTTCGACTCATCTAGAGTTCGCTCGCTATTCTTTCACATATAATAAGATATACATATATTTAAAAAAAGCCACGAGAAATTCCAAAGCCATTTTTCCCTCTTCTCGAATAATTAGATAGGATTTAATGCCAAAACAACTGCGGTGCGCGCGAATGAATATTATTTTAGGCGTATACGCGCGTGTTCAACTACGAAATGCGATAATAAAGGAGTCGATGGATACAATAAGGACACCGCGCTCCACCCGCGTATTATATATTGACAAATATCAAGTGTCATCAATAAGACTATAAGATTACAAGCGCACACGAGTACATGCGCGCGCGCGCGCGCGTGTGTGTGTGTGTCTACACAGCAGGCTTTTTACAGCTCCGATGACGCTTATCAGCAGACGTAAAGCTCCATACTTAATGTACAATTATTAGCAAAGTATGAATCGGTATAATCGTGCTGTATAACAAATATAATCTGTCGTATACTCTGTTACAATACACACTGATCATGTCGCGCATTAATATTATATTATTAGTTAGCCGCTGAGAGATGGTCGTCGCACCGCGTCAATTGAAACGCTCGCCGAAAATTATATTAATAGTCACGCCTATATATATATATATATATATACATATATATATGGAACGTCTGCCTGGAGGGAAGTCGCGCGCGCGCACGTGCTCGTAATGTAGGCGCACGCTTTAAAAAAAAAATTTTAAGCGTCGTCGTCGTCGTCGTCCTCGTCGTCGTCGTCGTCGCCGTGCCTAAGAGTTCGACGGCGGGGGGCGCAGGGGGGGTGGCTGTAGAGGAAAAGCCGCGCGACTGAGGGGGAAGAAGGGGGGCGGTAAAAGAAAATTCCCGCGTGCGCGTGCGCTCGTTAAGAATATAAAAGACGACCCGCGAGCCGGCTATAATATATATATATATATATATATATATATATATATATATATATATATATATACACACACACAAGCCGCGGAAGGAGCTCGTTATTGCCGCGCTGCTAAACGAATCGTGAGGCCCCGCATATCTCAATGCTCCTCTCTCTCTCTCTCTCTCTCTCTCTCTCTCTCTCTCTCTCTCTCACACTCTCTTCACCTCGCTCCCTCCCTCGCTTATCCCTTTAGTGCGTCTTTCAGCTCCTCTTCTCTCTATTATATCTCTCGAAAGAGATTCGCGGCGGCTGTTCGATGCTGCTGCTGCTGCTGCTGCTGCCACTGCCGTTGCTGGATTGCTGAATACCAGCACTCAGCGTCAGCCGCGAAGAGCTCTAGAGAGCTAGAGAGAGAGAGCGAGGGGGGTTGTGGCGGCGGGGGGGGGGGAGAGGAGCTGTATAAGAGAGAAAAAAGGGACGACGGCCTTGGCGAGCAGTGTATATAGTAGCTATGGTTGTATAGCGTACTTGTGCTATATATATATATATGAATATAATGTATAAAGTTCGTTCGACCGCGGCCGTACAGCAGGCAGGAAGCGAGCAGTTTAGCTTAATTGACCTCAGTCATAGACATGTATATATTACACGTCTGTTTCCTCGTCCCCCCCCCTCTCTCTCTCTCTCTCTTAAAATCCTATATTCTATGCGTATATATACGAACTTTGCACGCGGTAATACGTGCGCCCCGTGCATTTTTGAATACGCGCGCATTATGTATAAATAACGCTGGCTTTTACCCACATTCGTTCGTTTATTTTTTTAATCGATTTGATTTTTCATTCGCTCCTCTCACCGCGTCGTTTGCAGATGCAGTCGATTCTGTATCACAACAGCAGCGGCGACCTGGCGTTCACCGGCAAGCTCAAGAGCAAGGAGGTACACAGGGCGATCACCATGCACCCGATCAAGAGCCCGCCCCACATGTACCGGCTGCACAATTACATGAGGGTCAGTATTGCTATATGGATGTATATAGAAGGTAGTCTCCTCGCGCCTTTTTTTTTCTCTCCTCCCCTCCCCCCATCCCCTTCCAAACACGCGGCTCATCGCCCGCTTGTTATTTATGCATATATAATGTACATGCATCAGACGGGGCGATACACCCGGTCGTTGTCGTCTCACACATTATTATTATTATTATTATTATTATTATTATTATTACATGCTCGTCTGGCTTTTGTCGCTGTATGATTATATACTTACCTTTATTATACTCTGGAAGGTTTCATTTTTTGCTGGATGAGACACACTATATATATATATATATATATATATATATATATATATATATATATGCGTGTATAATAAATACACTTTGAGACGCGCATCGATATTCTTCTCATGTATAAATGCACGCACGCACTTCTGATATAAATGCGCGCGGTTAAGGAACGTTAAAAAGGATATATATATATATAAAACTACTTGTCGATTTGCTCTTTGACGAATTGCGTTATGTAACTATTTTGACGTGTATACATATGCTATATTTAGGACTGTATATATATATATATATATATATACATGCAACACGCGCTCTTTCTGTTTTTTTCTCCTGAATATATTGAGAGTCATTTGAAACCTTTTGAATTTTTCATTAGCCGCAAGGTGACTTAAATTATAGTCTTATAACGTTGAAAGAAAAATTATTAGCGTTTTCTATAAATATATATATATACACACATATATATAGATAGATGCAGAATAACTCATCTCGTTGAAGCGCGCGATGGAAATATTTCGAATTCTTGAAATATTTTGTTTGTTTTTCATGTAAATCCAAATGGATGTTTGCATTGAATCGTCGGAATTCGTTTTCAAACTTTATGAATTTTGTAATAATAGAAATATTTTCATTTCTTCTTATCCTTTTTCCTTGTTCTTCTCTTTCAAAACTTATTGAAGATTTTAAAGCCTATATGATTATAAATAATTAGTAAATAGGAAAAAAAGTAGGAACGTCATCTTGATTAATAATTGATCGTTCAATGATCATCTGAACCGCGAAATTAGCTTCTACTGTAATATTACGACATTAACTATATTTACAAATGATTATTGTTAATTGAAAGAATTGTTCAAAATTTGATTCGGAAAAAATATTGAGTTTTGTGGGAAAATGAATGAAAGTTTCAAAAATTCATTTTGACACTGAAACATAGAAACGGATAGAAATACATTGAGACAGTTGATCGGAGTCGTATTTGACTATTTACGGGGTTCATTTCTGTTGCACTCTTGATAATTATCATATACTTTCTATAAGTACAAGATAAATAAAAATCCACGTGCTTCATTTAAGGTGTATATTTGATCTTCAAAAAGCAAGTATAGATATCGCTGGAAAAGAAATGGCACAAGTTTTATTAAAAAAAAATGTTTCGTTTTCCAATTCTTTAACGTAACTGCCAACAGAATTATTTCAACTGTTTTCAAATATTCGCAAACTACAACCGAGTCACCTCGCATGACACATTAGCGATGAATACATTCAAGTTCATTACACAGGGTGTCTTATTTGAATACGCGAGGACAATTTTTTTTCTCGTTCAGGTATGTAACGAAAGAAGTGTTCAGGCATGCGTTGTTCAGGATAAACGAGGTACATCTTTTGAACGAATTTTTTTGTACCTGGAAATTTTTTTTATCTCAATGAATAAAGATTTTTATTGGTCTTACAGACCAATTAAATAAATTAGAATTCATACATAATAATATCCAATATATACTTATATCAAAACCAATATATATCAATATATAATTAATTGAAAATTATAATGACAGTCAGACTGTCTTTGTATAAAATCGCCCCGTAGACTAATCTAAAATAAAAATATATTAGCTGAAAAAAATAATAAATAATTTTTTTCAGCTAATATATTTTTATTATATTTTCATCTTATATTTTAATTCCAGATTAGTCTACGGGGGTGATTTTAAACAAGGACAGTCTGACTGTCATAATTTTCAATTAATTATATATTGATATTGATATAAATATATATTGATATTATTATGTATTAGATTTAATTAATTTAATTGGACTGTAAGACCAATAGAAATATTATTAATTTATCTAAATACAGTCGACATGGGCACAATTAAAGTATTTAAACTTTTTTATCTAACTGCCGAGGTCAAATCGAGGTAAAAATTCAAAAGCCATTGAAACTGGAAGGTAACTGGATTTTTTTAGGACTTTGTGTAAGACCGCTTAACGAATCTATTATACTAGATATTAAGTGGAATGAACAATCTTCTTAAAATTAATCCCAAAGTTAATTTAAAGGCGAAAGTGCATTATCAATGACGCACATTGTAGGTGTAACCCAAAAAAAACTCATATGATGATTTCTGCACGAAATAAATGCTTCAACAAAAACTGTGCAAAACTATGATGATCGTCTTTTTTTTTTATTTTTGACTTTCGTATAATTGCACGTCAAATTTCTCTTTTCGAATCGGGTGTAACAGATACACGATCCCATTGAGAAACAAAAAAAAGCCACTAACTAACCTCTTAATCACCTGGAAAATGAAGTTGAAAAATAATCCGCCCAAAAAGTGACCTCGATTTGCCTGAACAATACTTTCTTCTCATTGTTACGATTAAAACGAGACACCTCTTATAAATATTCGATCGGTTAACTTAAACTATTTCGATATAACTCTTACATCGTGCAGGCGACTTTTTTTTCTATACGAAAGTGTCGGTGTCCATACGCTCAACAATCGTGTAATTTAAAAGAACTTTTTGTGCCAGGACCGCCTCGGGCCCGGGGTCCCCGCGACTCCCAAACACGAGCCTGATCTCATTTATCATAATTCCTCGGGGCCGCGTATTAATTACACGCTCGATTTCCCAACCAAACACACGCGCGTAAAATGTATGTAGGCAGAAACGGCGGCACTACAATCGCGCGTTTTATTCAGCGCTATCATTTATTCAAATTGATCGCAGCCCGGCTCTCTTATGCTTATTCTTATCCCGTCTTCGTACAGTAGCATACACGCACATTAGCATTTACACAGAAAGAGAGAGAGAGAGAGAGAGAGAGTTGGAGAGATGAAATATTAATTTTCTTACCACCCCCCTCCCTTCTCCTTCCAACAACAGGGCCTGAAGATCCAGGACCTGCAGCAGAAGCGCGTCGAGCTCGAGCGCGACATCGAGCGCATGTCATCGACATCGGCGTCCCAGCCCCGTGCCCGGGGCGTCGTCGGGGCGCCGCCGGCCACCGCGGCGCGGCCCCGTTGCCTCGGCGACGTCGCCCACTGGGACCTGCTGGCGCGCTCCGAGTACGGCCTCGGCGACGCCAATCCGCGCAGGCGTATACACGGCGACCTGAGGGAGGGCCTCGAGGACGCGACGCGCGAGGTGATGGCCGCGATAAACGCGTGCTCGAGGCAGCGGGGCAGATTCGTGGAGGAGCGACAGGCGCTCTACGGCTACAGGAGCAGGACGGCGTGGGGCGCGGACACGGTCCTGGACCTGCTGCTGATCTACCGGAAGTACAGGGGCAGGAAGGTGACGCTGCCGGTCAGGCGTCATCTGTATCTACATCAGCACTTCACGGGTACGTCTGCGTCTGCACACGCATATATATATATGTATAGCTATATCTATGACGTCGCGCATAGGCGCGCTCGATGCATCCAGTCGACGTATTCTCGTGTATACGGACTGTTCCAGATACGTGACTGTGTGTGCGAGCACCAGAGCTGATCGGTAATGAGTCCGTGTACACAATGGTTGCACTGCGAATTTTGGAAAGTTGCAAACAGTTTCTGCGCCAATAGTGTCGTCAGGCAATGGGGGAAGCACGCGGGGGCATGGCAATCGAGAGGACGGTGCGTCGATCTTGGCCAAAAAGGCCGGTATTGGTTGACAAATTTATAGATATATATATATATCGTTACCTCGGATCGGTATTTGGAGAGCATTAAAAATTTGCCGTTGCTCATCGGCCTATGAGCCGTTGACAGAACAGTTTGCATATTAACCACTCCCCCCTTGCCCTCCCACTACTAATTACCAATACGCCAGTGTGAACAATTCGTATTTGGTTACACCCTGTACATGAAATAATTGTAATTTTATTATGTACGCGAATGGTCGGCTGATTTTGTTTTCCCGGTACCGATAACGAGCCTCGTCCGAATGTTTAATTGGCTTTACGAAAAGTTTTCCGGGAATCCTACAATATACGGATACAATAAATCGTGCCCGCGTACGATTTTCTTCTTCTTCATTTATCCCCTGGCAATCATTATATCGTCGTCTTCGTTGGGAGTCTTCGCGGACAATGAAAAGGCGAGCGATGTTGTTGTTCTTTTTAATTATATCTGCGCGCGCCAGACAATGGATAATTCAAAATGGAACTATGTAATTTGCCGTATGTCGTTGTTAAAACTTGTAAATTGATCTCTACATTTTATGTGATAAATATGGTGCGCGCAAAAGTGAATTATTATATAAAGGCACAGAAGACACACAGAAAAAAATCTTTTCCGATATCAAGTAAATATTTACTTGTTTTGTACCAAGTAAATCATTTTCTTAAATTAAGAAAATATTAACTAGATTTGAAGAGTACGTGGTTGGATTCAAGTGAATTCTTCCTGCATTAAGTAAATACTTCCTTGATTTAAGAAGATGTTTTCTCAATTTAAGAAAATAATTTACTTGGTACAAAACAAGAAAATATTTACTTGATAACTGATATGTTTTTCTCAGTGCCCTTTTAATAATCCATCGCTTATGTAGATTTAATAAAAGTATTGTCTCGCGCGGGTGTGAAAAGTCATTCATTGAAATGATCAATTGGTATTAAAATTACGGACATGTTTTCTTATAAGAACATACAAAGACACTCCTATACTATTTCAGATTTGAAACGTGAATTTTCATACGAGCCTTCGTATGCAAATTTAAATCGCCAAATATAATTAAAGTTCAATACTACCGTTAAAAAATTAATAAACAATAAAAATAAATCAAGCCCCGTACCGGATACCTGGATGAGGAACCGAAGCAACTCCAAATGTTTGACAAAGCAGATTCACGTAATTCGGCAATTTCGCGATCAATCAAATAATCTTTTGCTAACAATGATACATTTATAAATGTTTTATTAGTCGTAGTTTTTATATTTTTAATATTCTACGGGCTTGATCATAAACAAGGACAGTTCAACTGTCGTTATAATCGGACTGATGAAAATATTTGTCAATTCAGTTTACAACGGTCCACATGCGTACAATTTTAATCTACGCATAAGCAACTAAACAAATAGGTAAAAAAGAAGATTGCAATCTTTAAAGGGGTCAAGTCGTCTGTAGCCTGAGTTTTATAAGGGAAAAAAATTTATCACGTAAAAAATTAATTAGTAACGATTAAAGTAAAAAAAGAGCTTATTACAATTTATAAATAATTTTTTTCATATTCCAACCATCCACGCATTCTTTCTATCGAATTATTATTTTTTTCAAATTAAAAATCACGTTAAGTTGTATTCCATAGTAATCACAAGGCATAGTTCCAACAGACTTTTATAATTCAGTTTCTGAATAAAAATATACAAAGTATCAATTTAATAAATAGTGTAATCAAAACAATAACACTTTTCATTCAAAAGAAATAAGCATTAAAAATAATATTACCAATTATTTTGTTAATCTTGAAAAATTATTTAATTTTAACGTCTTAACACATTTCTTACGAATGAAGATTTAACGGCAGTCGCATTTGGTAGAATCCTTTAGTAAAATCTAAACTAAATTTTTGTAATTTTCAGTAAAAATTTTGTTTTCAATTTAAAGAGAACTCTTTTTTTTATCGATTAGTCCATTCTCTACAGATTCTGTGGATTAGAGATACTCTTTAAAAATCTTGTAACGGATATGTAAAACCATAAAATAAGTTAATGAAACTGAGAATTACGCAAAAAATGATTTAGTAAGCACGTTTTAGCTGAATAGGAAATTTATCTTTGAGATGGCTCAATGATATAGGTATAAAAAAGTATTGATTTTATTTGCTAATATTGATGTACTGTCATTTTCAGTAATGTTTTTTGTTGCATTGGACATCTATCGTTAAGAAATTTCCTCATCCGTCGTTATTGCTCTTGAACCAATACTTTTGCAATATTTACACTCGGTTTCATTTCAGAGAATCGGTATAAAAAAAAAGTAACGATTATTCTAATGTAACCACATATTTTTTGTAATATTTCCATCGGAAATCTCAGTTCTTCATAATCTTCCGATCAGAATTTTCACCATTTTTAACCATATAAATTGTAAAATACTTCACCGAGTATTAGTTTTTACCAACGTGAGTGAGGTCGCCACAATATCGCGGTAGAAATCTTTATTTGCCTCCGAAATACAGAATTAGAAGTTGCTTCTATTTTTATCCCAATAATTTTACGATGGAATAAGAAGTTTTTTATTTTTGAAAAAAGGCGACCCGCTGATCTACGCACTTCTGTATACGATACTTTCTGGAATATAACCGTATAAATTCAGCGGCGCAGCAAATATATTATACAGTTATACGTAATTTTCTAAAACTAGAGTAACATATATCCGAATAAGCAAAAAAAAAAAAGAATAAAAGGAAACATTCGGCCAACCGACCGTATATATATATATATAAGACTAAATTTACCGTTGACGCGCTTATGTTTGCTTTAATATAAAGCGAGAGCCTGCGATAATATAGATAAGAGAATATATATATATATATGTGTGTGTGTGTATATGTATGTAATGGTGAAAAATTTCTTATATCTGTAATATGCACGCAGGTGTGGAGTCCCGCGAGGTGCCGACGGGCGCCCGCGATAAGGAGGTCATCAACTTCGTCGTCCCGGTCGCCGGCCGGCGCGAGGCCCTGCTGCGCTTCCTCCGCAACTACGAGCGCGTCTGCCTCGGCCCGGGCGAGCCGACCAGCCTCCTCCTCGTCCTCTACCCGGACGACGACGGGGCCGCGGCACCCGCGGCCGGCCCCGACGAGAACCCCGCCCTCCGGGAGCTGCGACGCCTGCGGCGCGCCTACGGCGCCGACTCGATCCGCGTCCTCGAGGCCAGGGGCCGCTTCTCGCGGGCCCGCGCCCTCGACCGGGCGGCCCGCCTCCTGCGCGACGACGACCTCATGTTCTTCGTCGACGTGGACATCGGCTTCGAGGGCCCGGCCCTGGCTCGCGTGCGGCGCAACGCCCTGCCGGGCGCGAGGCTCTACTTCCCGGTGGTCTTCAGCCAGTACGACCCGCGGGTGACGGGCGTCGCGGCGGCGGCGGCGGCGGCCCCCGGCATCGCCGAGTCCTCCGGCTTCTGGCGGCTCTTCGGCTTCGGCATCGCCGCCCTCTACAGGCGCGACTACCTCGCCCTGGGCGGCTTCGACCTCGCGATCGAGGGCTGGGGCAAGGAGGACGTCGACCTCTACGAGAAGGCGGTCCGCGCGCCGGGGCTACGGGTCTTCCGGGCGGCCGACGTCGACCTCGTCCACGTGTTCCACGCGATCCGCTGCGACGAGGCGCTCAAGGGCCACCAGCTGTCGATGTGCCGGGGCACGAGGGCCGACGCGTACGCGAGCGCCGAGCAGCTGGCCGAGATGATACAGCGGGACCCGGCCTATCTGAGGTTCGCCAGGATGAAGAGGCTGGCGGCCGCGGCGGCAGCTAACGCCACCAGCGCCTCCTCGAGCCCGGCTGCCTGAGTACATCCCCGCGTCTAGGCAGTGCTATTATTGTGTACAGTTTCGCAGACCACGGTGGTACGCGCGAATTTTACGAGGCGGACTCTGCGCGATTTGTGCAATGTAACATCGGTACATGCGTATGGCTATAATCCGCTGCTTCGTATCCAGCGGCGCCTCTGTACTATATATACATTTATACATATTAGTTGATAATGTAAGGAGTTGCGCGCGCATTATTGCACGACGGGACATTTAGGAGATTAAGGCGTTATTGCGGATGTATCTGTTAAAGCGTGATTAGTTGCAAGTTGTGAGAGTTACACAGTGGTGATACGTTGCGTAATGTGTAAGAGAGCCTCTGATATAATAAGTGCAACGAATGACCGTGTACAATTTGATAAACAGCGGACTCTTTACAATAATGTCCTGCGGCGCGCGAGCTTTCTAAGGAGGCTCGATATGGAGAGTAAAAGGGAGCAGGACGTGCAAAAATTGTATTTTTTTAAATAATAAAGCTGTTTATAAAAGTATATATGCAAGAATTATATACAGCTGTTTATATGTATGTATACAGGAATGTTAAGAGTTTTAAGTGTAAAAAGTTACCGTCTGAAGGATTTATGCCATTTGCGGAAAATAGCGAAAAAAAATATATATTACATATAATATACGTAGGTATACCATATTTTTGATTAGAATGTAAATTTATAAACAATGCTTTTAGAGGGATATTATATATATATATATATATATATATATATATATATATATATATATATATATATATATATAAATTAATGAAAATCTAATGAACGGTTGAATATTCCAATATAGATAAGCCATTTTATTAGAAATATTTAATAAATACAAGAATTTAAAGTATTCGAAAATCTAGCCCCAATGAAAGCGAATGTTCATCCACATAATATGAGACAATGACAAAAATAACAACGTACGTGCAACATTTTGTGAAGTATATATTTTTTATTATACATAATTTTCGTAATTTGTTTTCTTGCGAGATCTAATTTTTTATACAACACTGTTAACTATTGCTATGTATGTTCAATTTCGAAATTTTATAATAACGAATTCAATGTGAATTTTTAAAAAAACTCGCGTTAAGATTTAAAAATAAAAAAGTTATCTTTACAACCTAACAGAACAAACATATTTCTATAAAATATATATATTTTTTCATGATGAAATATTATTGCAGCGCATTAGGCAAAATATAACATAATTTTAAATATGTCGTAATGTCCTATGATACAAATATTTCATTAAAAATATTTGAATTATAAATATTTACATTGTATTTTTAATTAATAAAATTATCTCGTCTTTGGACGAAATATATAAATCAGTAATTTCTCTCAATTTCATGATTTTTTTCTCCTTTCTCTCTAATATTGTAATCTCAAACGTCAAGAGCATAGCGTCTTATTATAATTTAATTCAAGATATTTTCAATAAATATCTTAGAAAAATAATTAGGTTATAATTATTTCTACAAATATTTTATAAATATAAATAAATAAATACATAAATAAATAATATATATATATATATATATATATATATATATATATATCATAATTTATGCTTATTTGTCATTATTTGTTGTCATTAACGCATGCCACTTTTGCAAGTTACCTTCAGAAGAAAATATTTCAGGTAAATCGCGCAGATGATATCATCCGAAAATGATATATCGACAAATAAGTGATATTATCGAAAGAGCATACTAGCGGTTGGTATGTTAGAATTCTTTTATGTATACTTCCCAGATAACAACGCGTGCCCCTGTTATCTCGGATAAGCGCGCGTATGTACGCACGCCTGCGTGGTTTGTCGCCCAGTTTGCGTCAAATTTGCGCAAGTGCATTGCGAGACAGCAAAATCAAATTATTGCCGCCGGCAATACATAAGCGCAAGTTGCTTGACGAACTAGCAAAAATCTTCGGCTTATTCACGATTATACGCAAGAGAAATAATTCAACATTTATATGTAATTGAGGTTTTGCACGTACGTTCCATGTATTTTGATGGACTTTCCTTCTTCCATCAAACAATTATATTCATCGTTCCAGTTTTGGTATATTTTACATATATTTATAAATTTATATTGATTCAAAATTTCAATACAGAATTTTAAAAAACACTGCCGATATTTATACTGTTACATACATAATAATTCTCGAACGACGATTTTATATAAGAAAGTAATATATATTTCTATTTTAAGTTTATAATATTTATATTATACTCTGAAAAAATATTATATCTTTAATTAACTTAAATAATCTAATAACTAAAATAATTATTATCTAACGAATTACTGAAGAATACGTGCATCTGTGAGGGGGGTTTTTTATATTCTGTGTTTTAATTTTTAATATATCATGATTTATATATATATATATATATATATATATATATATATATATATATATATGTACATGTAAAAAATATATAAATTATTGAATAATATATTTATATTTTATATAACTCCTGGAATAAAAATTTTATTTTGTGTAATCAGCATTTTTATTAAAAAAATATATAATAAATTAATACATTAGAAATACATATTGCGCAGCAAAATTCATGATACACTGCGTCAATTGGCATACAAAACACTAACAATTAGCAGATTGCAAGTTATAAAGCGTGCTAAGCGTTGCAGACCATACGCCAGCGCAATGTTATCTGGATCTAGTGAAATTCGAAACCTACCATATAATAATGACAATTTTATAACATTAACGCTGTATTATATTATAATTTATTGATATAAATAGGTTTTGATTAATTATTTAATTTTTAATAAAAAAGTTTTCATCATTTTCATGAACTAAATATTTTTATTCTCTAATTTCCTTCTACAAACCGTTTTTAAAACAAAATTTATCCTTCAAAGTCCTTTTCAAAATTTAATTAAAAACGCCTTCAATCTTCATAGATTGATTAATGAAAATTTAAAAGCCCGAATTTTCCTTTGAACCTGTATTACATGTAAACATTAGTCGCCACAAAGGCATTTTTAAATATGCATGGGTACAGCACCTACATATATATATATTGTCTATCGCACTGATAAGCACCATTGCTGAAGGTCATTATGAAGTCAGTTGCTCATTCAAATTTACTGCGCGCGCGCACTTTAATTAATTAAACAAATATAAATAAAAGGTATTATTAACAATTATAAATAACGGTATAACATAAAGAAGCATTATTCTATTTTAAATTTTTATAGGAAAAATGACAACAGAATATTGTTTTTTTATTTAATTAATACTGTATTTATTCCATATATGCTTCACTAAATCTGTAAATACCCAAGCTTCAATTCCTTAAAACTTATTAAATATATATATATATATATATATATATATATATATATATATATATATATTATATAAAATAATAAAATCGACACTTGGTTAGTTTCACAAAAATTATTTTTATTCAATCGACAGCTGTTTCGGCGGTTAAGCCATTTTCAAGATCTTATACAGATATATATATATATATATATATATATATATATATATATATATTATTTATTATTATTCGACTAAGTTTTTTCCTATCGTTACCAGATGAATTAAGCACAAAGAATATTAATCGTGTTATGTTTGATTTTAAAAATAACTGAATATTCATCTTCATTTATAGATATAACTATTGTTATAGTTGTATTTTATTTCATGAGTTGTGTATCTATTTTATCATTTTGTCATGACACTCTAACTGAGCGACGATTTTTACTCGATCCTCACTGTAACTCACTTCTTTTTTTTATTATATTTCCAGTGATGAGAGGGGTAGTTAAAATAGCTATATAGTTCGAAACGCTGTCAAATCAATATTTATTCAAAATATTCCAAGCGACGGTAGTTTTTATTTATTCTAAATTGATACCCGTCGATCGACAGGGGATCCCATTCCTGTCTGTTTTATCGATTGAATTTTATTTGTCGATCGAATAAAACTAAAATTTGTTTGTAACACAAATGAAAATTTGCTTCGTTATTACTTTATTTTAACCTCTCTCAATTATTAGAATAAAGAAATTATTTTAATCCAATACATTTAATATCAAAAGGAGAAATAATACACGAATATCATTTATACATCAACTATAACGTTTATTTACATTGTACATAAGTTACATTATGCAATAAATCATTAAAGATGATTTCATACAGAATTAGAGCTTAAAAATTTCTACTTGATTAACTAACTGAAAAATATCTGAACTATGAATAATTTATAATAAAAGTGTAACAATACTATAATAATTTTTATACGCTTATATAAAAATTATTAATGAAAGACATAGGCGATGCGAGCTACATTTAGTTTTAAATTTAGTTTTTCAAACAACAAAATTTTTTTATTTTATTTTATACACATACTAAATATTTCAGCACGTTTCCCTTCGCCAACAAAGATATTTTTTTACAAATTTTACTTAAGAATTTGAAGAATATAAATCCTTTTGCCATTAGACTTTATAAAAATCTTATTTATAGTATACATAATTTTAAAATCACTAAATTTTTAGATATAGGCCGTTATTGAAAAATATATAATTGTAAAGCAGTGAACAACAAATTCAAATAAATTAAATTTTATTATAATATTAAATTACGAATGCAATTTATAATAAGCGCATTTAACATTTTATATTTATGTAATGTGAAAAATGATTACGGCATTATTGTAAAAAGAATATTAAAAAAATTGAATGAAAAAATGAATGAGATTGTGATAAATTAATAACGTAATAATTAATAACGTAATAAATTAATAACGTAATAAATTCCGTCTGTAATTTAACGGAGACTTATACGATTATATAAACAATATAGTGAAAACAATCGTACGTACACATATCATAGATCATAAAAAATCATGTACAAATATATATATATATATATATATATATATATAATTGATACATAATTATAATTAATTTTCAATCCGTCCACGTTTAAGAGGACGTTTTCGCAGAAATTTTTTCGGCTACTATATTCACTGTATTATATAGTTTTTCCGAAATTGCAACAAAAAATCTTCTTTTTTTTTTATCCTCTTTCAGAACCTAGTATCAAAATTTATCGACATTAGAAACAATTCTTTGCAAAATAGACGAGTCTATCTGAATACAGTAATTTTCGTACAAACGGCGAAGCCGGTCTGAATATCGATACTGCCATAAAATTTTACGGCCTTGTACGTCAAACGCGATTTTTTGGTCATACGACCATAAAATTCGTTTGTACATCGAGTGTTTTCCGCACTCTTCCACAACTTCTTCGCAACATGCTCGAGGATCGCGGCGCTTTAATTCTATCTGGTTGTTTTCTCCGGTGCTCTTGGCTGTAAAATGCATTTTTTGGACCGGAAAACAGTCTGTAACAATTAATTTCACGGCTGTGATGCTAAAATTTTTGGTACTGAACTATTAAATGTAGTCATTAGCTTAATAATCAGTAAATGATGCGTTTGTACGTGCTAATTTTAAAAACTGTTTAGGTTCAAAATTCGAATATCACATTTCGGTAAGCAACAAGTGACAGAAAGTCGAAAAGTAATGGACAAATTTTGTTATCTTTTTAGTCAAAATGAATGAACTTTCGGAAAAAATATTATAGAACCAAAAGTTATTATACTTGGTGTGAGTGAAAGAAAAAGGCTCGAAAAAGTACTGAAAAAAATTAGATACGCTCTTTGTCTAAATCGCATCACAGATCTTATGAAAATTTTTTGAAAAGTTGATATTTTGCAACTAAAGAATCGTGGATGTTCTTACTATGAATATTTCATAAAATTTTTACTTCAAGGAAGCATAGTTTATGTAAAGATTTGATAGAACAACATAAATACCAGAATTATTCTAAATTTTTTCAGGCGATCTTACAGTTTTTCAGAAAAATCCAAACATTGCTTTAACATTCGATAAAAATTACATAAGATATTTTGACTATTTTAATAAATTTTTTTCTATAAAATTTATTCGTAAAGTTCATTTACTTTGGAATTAAAAATAAGCAGATTTTTTTTTCATTAAAATTTTAATTTTTCATTAATCATCAATTTTTTTTGGAATTTCAATTGGAACCTTATACTATTTCAATGGTAGTGTATTGGAGATTGACATGGCATTTTTATTGGCGAAGTTCATGGATCGATATTTATGTAATTATAGCTGTAAAATTTATATGTGCTCTGCGAACAGACATATCGTAGACTCCCATTGTTAATTAGCACCATAAATTGAAAGAAAAATAAAAGTAATGTAAAATAATATAAAAAGCTGATGTTAATAGTCAAATTTGTGACTAATTTTTTGCTGCTTTTTTATATAATTTAGTAAATTTTATAATATTTATGTTTATTTATTTTACTAATTATGTTAAATAATATGAAATTTATTAGGAAATATATTAGGAGTCGAATTTAGTTTCCGACCTTCACATTTAGATGGCGATATAAGTAGCACGAAAAATCAGATGTGTCGGATCTAGTAATTACTTTTTAGTTTTGGGATTTACCAATAAAATCCAGTTAACAGGCGCCATCATTTGTGTAAACATTATAATTTTTTGATCAGTGAAAAATGAATCGTGAAAATCGTTTTTACGACATGTCCTTTTGCACTGTTTTGATTTGAAAAAAGTGCTATCGATTGCTTCAAGAATGCTATGCCGCAGAAGCTCCATCACTTACAACATGTAAAGAGTGGTTTTATTTGTTTAGAAGTGGAGATACTGACGTTAATGACAAAAAACGTTCTTCTCAAACGCAGAAAGACCTCGCTAATAAGTTAGGAGTGAGTGATAGAGTAGTTGGCAAAAATTTATATGTGATGGAAAAGATTCATAAAGAAGAAAAATGGATGCCACACGATTTGACCGAAAGTGCAATCGATATAATGGAATCGATACAACATCGCACTGTCTTTGCTTGTCAGGTAAAAAAGAAGAGTTTTCTGTGGCGTATTGTGACTGGTGATGAAAAGTCGATCTACTATGACAATACGAAGCGTAAAAAGTCATGGGTGGACCCAGGATAACCGTCCACATCGTTACCAAAACGGAACATCCACGGCGAAAATGTATTGGTGTGCATTTGGTGGAACCAAAAGAGTGTGCTGTACTAGGAGCTGCTAAAACGGAATGAAACGCTTGGCCACATGTTGCGAAAGCCGTCAAAAACACCCTGTTGGAGCTCGAATGAGAAGTGTTGCTGCACTCAGCGTACTCACCAGACATAGCGCCTTCTAATTACCACCTATTAAGATCGATGCAGGACGACCTCGTTGATACGTACATCCGATATGTTCAAGAAGTGCGAGAATTTGTGGATGATTAGATTGTCTCGAAATCACCATTGTTCTTTCGCCACGGTATCGCCATATTGCCAGATAGATGGGAAAAAATAGTTGAAAATGACGGAAAAGATATCGGACAAAGAAGGCCAGCGTTGATCTAGGCGATCCAAAAGTTACAGCCGTATCTAGAGGAATACCATTTCACAGTTATCACGGACCTTAGCGCGTTGAAATGGATGAAGAATTCCAAGGAATTCATCGGGAGACAAGCCCGGTGGACCATGGAACTGCAGGAATGAGACTTCGATCAGATTTATTGAAAGGGAGCATTTAACCAATGTCCCGGACGCGTTATCACGATGCGTGGGGGTAGATGACGAGTGGTACGTAAAAATGATGAAGCAGGTAGCAGAATTCCCAAAGAAGTACCGCGACTGGACCGTTACAAATGATCTGCTGTAATGGCGTACGAACATGAGCCCATTTATAACCGAGGAGTAGGATTGGAGACGGTAGTGCCAGCGCAATACCCAGAACGAATCTTGCGAGAGACCCACGACGATATTACAGCGGGATACTTTAGTGTAGAGAAGACATATATGCGAGCGGCGACGGAGTACTTTTGGGAGGGCATGTGGTGCGATGTATACGATTACGTAACCCAATGCCAAGAATGCCAGCAGCATAAGGCCTCACGACAGGGGACCCAAGGACTAATGGGAGACCGAGTCGTTGAGCAATGGTGGAAGGTTGCCACAGCGGATTTTATGGAATTCCCGGCGAGCGAGGCTAGAAACAAAGACCTGCTGGTAATGCAATACCTATTTACGGGATGGATAGAGTTGAAACCGAGGTGGCCGGTCGACAGAAAAGGAGTTGGGAAGGCGCTTGAAGAGCTGTGCATCTTTCGATGGGGTACATTTGAATACTTCACCGATAATGGGAAAGGGTTCGATAACATTCGACATACGACCTGGAACGACGTTCGCAAGCGAACCTGGGACGAACGCATCTATGAGTTCAGAATCAACAATCGATACTGAAGATCACATCAGCATTCATCAACCTGGGGAGAAACTCGGTGTTGGTTCATAGTTTACGGCGAAAGGTAGAGGGGAGAAGACCCGTAGAAATCGTAACGACGGAAGACTGGGACGATAAGATGTGCAGGCTACCAGCACTACGAGATCTCGTCAGACGGCACCTAGACGCAACACGGGAAAAACAGCGGCTAGTATATAACAAGGGGAAGTGCAACGATTGGTACAATTTGGTTCAATGAAGTGGTAAGGAGTAAAACGCGAGCACTCTCCAAGGCGGCAGACCCGTTGAACACAAAACTGGCACCGAAATACGAAGGACCATACCGCGTCGAGGAAATTCTTTTCCCGACCATTTACATACTGAGTACCGACTCAAGTAAGCGCATCCCAAAGCACACGTATCCGAAGTAAAGCGTTATATACTATCCTGGGGGGATGAAAGTAGGCGACCTGGGAGGGACGTAGGTAATGGTCCGAGGTGACGATAGTTTCTTCTATGTTTCAGATTTACGCGAGGAGAGAAGGGGCTTGTAGTCTATTGAGGGACGGAGAAGCGAGAAAGTCACGTAGGAAAGAGGAACGAGCAGGCGGCACGAGAGAGGGGAGATTTCGAGTGGGCGAGGAAAAGCCATACGGGAGGCATCATATCCGACTGCCAGCGGCCAGTGGGATGCGGGGAGTTAAAGCGGGCGCGCCCACACCCAAGAATACGGCCCGGGGCAGCAGGCCACTAGTCGAAATGTCCATAGGCGAGGTTCATGCGAGGAGAGGAGATAAAGGAAGTGGAGTACGCGACGAGAGAGAAAGTAGAAGGCGGAAAGAAGACGTAATAGAAAAAAGTTAGGCCAGGAGTAAGATGATGCCAGTGAGAGCGCGATGATGGTGCCAAAGGAATCAACCTGACCAATGTAATCTGGTGGCGATCCAAACGTAACGAACGAAACTATGTAAACAGCGAACTGACGAAGTTGTAAACGCAGTTCACTTAGTGTGTTCCGGTTGAGGAGAGGGGGGAATTGTAATAAGGATTGCTTAACGGATCTTCACTGCCGATGGTCTTTCACTGACGGCAAAACGAAGGAAAAGTAGGTGGCCGAAGAAAGAAAAATATACATACGTTATATTGAATAACCAGTACCACACTAGCGTGGAAGGTAATTATCTGCCTCTCCTGAGGTTGTGCGATTCACCAAGCAAGCAATAATTCTCTGTACGAGCTCTGACGAGATACATTCAGCTAAGAAATCAAAAGAATATTGAATAGATACGATGTCGAAGCTTGAATGAGGAAGAATAGTACACTTTAGAATGGACTGCTCACATCTGGCCTCCTTACTAAAAATAAATATACTCATGAGGAAATTATGTAAATGGAGAAAACGTTAAGACAGAAGAAACAGGATGAACACATAAACAAGAAAAGCAAACTAAAGAGGTAGAGTATAGGTCATAAGAAGAGAATCTCTTGTGCAGTTCTCAGAAATCTGGAAGCTTTCTGGAGAGATAGAGAGAGAGATAGAGAGTTAGAGAGAGAGAAGTGTGGCAGATGGAGAGATAGAAATGGAAGTGCAGCAGCGGAGAAAAAGAGGAAGAAGTACAGCGGCAAGGAAGATAGAGAGAGGGAGAGAGAGAGGGAGAGAGAGAGAGAGAAGGGAAAGAGTTGCGCACGACGGGACGCTCTCCTGCTAGCCATCTTCAGGAGCAACGGCGTTGACAGCGGTGAGTGGGCCGCGGCCTTCATATAGATCATTATTTTGGGGTATGTGTATGTACCCGGTGTTGCAAGGAACGAACACTGGCGTTATTGCACGTAGAGGATTCCTGCCGCCGGCCTTATAGTATGGAAGCAAGTTCGCCACGAGGAAGCCAAAGGGTAGTGCGGGCCAGCCACGCCACTTCGGGCCGTCATAACCGGGCGGGAATTTTTTGCTACGCAAGAGAGTGGCGAGGAGCGGTGCGATGGGTTGGCGCAAAGGAGAGCGACGACGGGAGGATCGCGAGGCGGCCATTTTGGCAGTGCGACATAACGCGCGAGCGGGATTACACGGTCGCGAGGAACTTATAAACTGAAATGTATATATGATCGCCCTTAAGAGGATATTAAAATTAAAATGTTAGAATCTTCAGATTAACTTCCGCTAGTTGTTTCTTTCTTTCAGTATCCTCTAAAAATATTCTGTGACCATTTCTTTGATCGCAAAATCCTTTCCCCGGCTCCTTTACGCGGATATCCCGCTCGAGAAGACTAACGGAGATTTTGAACGAGACTACGGTGAGGGGAGCGTACACGCACCAGTCGTAGCGTACATGGGTAGAATACGAAGCCGACATAATTAAAACATCGGCATAAACGTTATCAATTGCTTTCAATTACTAAGAAATATAGGCAATTTAATTAGTGTGTACTCATTCTCATATTGAGATCGTAGGTAACGAACTAGTAGATAATACAGCTGAAGAAGCAGCTCAAAACGAAACAGATTTTACATTCAAAATTCCTATTACAGATTTCCGAGCAGACAAAAAAGGAAAATGATTCTCAAAACAAAAAATTCTATAGAAAAGGATGGAAAGTTAAAGGGGAAAGAATATTTTTGATATTATTATAAAAGGGTAGACAAACCATGCTATTCTAAAATAAATTTATAACGAGAAATAATAGTGTTTAGAAATAGTTGTAGGTATAGACATTATAATCTAAAGCAATCCCTCTGTTACATCGGCATAGCAAATAGTAAAGTCTATAATCGTAACTACGAAATTCAAGATCTTAACCATGTTATATGACACTGCTATTTATCATAATCAAAGAACATATTTGTTAATATCATAAGTTAATATGATTTTTATAATAAGAAATATAAAATTCACATTGCCTTAAATATAAATATATTATTAATAAAAACTTCATAAAAGCATCACCCATTATTTTCAAATATCCCATTAGTTGCAAGCTAAAAATCTAATATATATAAAGTTATATAAAGAAGAAAAAAGTAGTTTTTAAAATCGTTAAAATTAATGTACAATTATCATTGCATAATGTGAGGATATTGAATTTATTTCAATCAAGGTATAGGATACTCATATAAAAAAACTAATAAAGTTCCTTACGAGTTTCATCACTTCCTTATGCAGTCAAAATCTTTTTGAATTGCATTTATATGAAATATAATGTACTGGAAAACTTACTAATATAAACAAGTTATTCATCATTCTGTGATAATATACTACTTGAAAAATAAATTTATTTTTCTAACGAATTTTCAGTGTTCATTCATATTTAATGCGTTATGCTATATTCATTTGCATTTCAAACATCTTGAAGCATTGGTGTCGGCATGCTTATCTTATCTTATAAAAAAATAGTCTTAGAGAATAAGAAAAGTATCTCTTATTTATTATATATAACTCATTCTATTTTTTATTCTTTTATACTCGTTAAAGATAGTTAAACATAATACTGAAAATATCTTAACAACAATAATAATTATTTTAAAATAATGAAAATAAAATACTTGTTTTTATTACTCCACGTCTTAATTTGTAATAACAGTTTCGTAAACTCAAGTCCAAGAAAGGTAAATTTCACGTAAAATAAAGTCACATTTTATTTATTATATTGTATTCTTATCATTAAGTAATAATAATATTAGAACGATAATATATGAGCATTTTTAATAAGCAAAATTAAACAGAGAGAACAAATTAATACTTGATAGATCTGTTATTTTTATTTGTAACTATATTAGAAAAAATATGGTATAGGATATAAATTAATGGTGTAAAAAATGAAAGATTTTTAATGAAATTTGAAAAGCTGCCATTTCCTAATGAATAATTGTATCTAGATTTTATAAATCTTTTTGTAAAGTTTTAAGTATTTAGTTTATTAATTCAACAATACTATAAGCACACATATATTATTCTAAAAAATGTAAGAAAATATTTATTATTTTTCATCAAAAGCCACGGTTTTTAAGAAATTTGTTTTTGAAAAGAAACTATAAGAAAGTATGGGTCTGATCCTTCGACAATCTTCGTATAGGTTAGGTTTGGACTATTTCCGCTTGTCTTGAATATGTAAATCTTATGTAGAAAACGAATGAACATGAACGCGACGGTTCGTTGTTGCGTGAACACATATAGTTATACCTATATATTTTAGCTAATAATGGTGCAATGGAAGATTCTAGTTAGGAAACTATAAACAATTTCTCTCTCTGTTATATCTGTTCTCACGTTTTATTCCTCTGATCATTGATTAAGCAATACTGAAGAATAGGGCTATCCAAAAATATAATAACATTATATCTTATTTTCCTATAGACAAAGTATATAAAAATATTTAAATTTAAGTATTAAAAATACTACTCTAATAATTTAATAAATTAGTAATTGATTTTGCATGTACTATTAGACAACGAAATTAAGAATCAGATCATTGAAATAGTCAGATTTCCTGATTGTGATAAAAGGAAGGAGAATAATATATATAGAATTGTATTGTATTGTATTGTATTGTAGATTTTTATTATTGTAGAAGTTTGTAAATAATAATTATTTTTAAAAAAATGACATTTCCAAACAAAGATATCGAAATAAATATAACGAAATAAATATAACCACTATTATAATTCTTAGTATACTAATAAACTCTATAGAATAAAATAGTTAACTTTCCAATATTAGGGATAGCTAAAACTAAGTTTGTAATTACATTCGGTTAAATGTTATGTCATACTTTAGAATGCGAGATGGCGCTGAGAGATTGATAAATTAGATGCCGGATCCTACGAAATATGGATCGGGTATCAAATTTAAGCAGTTTGAATATATACACAACTCCTAAGTGGATTTACCTAATCTGCAGTATCTGACTGGGTTTTTTCTTCTTCACAGTCAGAATTCTGAGTGAATGCAGAGTGGATGCAGTATAGGGCTTAATTATTGGCCGAAATAACGATAGGAACGAAATTTATATTTGAGATACCTCGGACTATGGAAATACAAAATTCTAAGCTGAGGAATGCTGCGTGAAAAGCAAAATTAAAAAAACAAAGTATAATTGAATGTCGAAAAGAGAAACATATATTTATTGAACTATCTATATATATTATTTCTGATACAAATTTTTTTAATTCGATAATTAATAAATATTTTTATCGGTTTTACAGTCTTTGTAATATAATATATTAACTAAAATAACGAGAGTCAGACTGTTCTTATTTACTATCACCCTGTGAGAAACTGAAGTTCCATATTCATCGTTGATTTTGTTATATTATAAGAATATTTTGTGACGCTACTGGGCGGTTGCGATGATAACGCTCGAGATGCAGAGAGCGGGAAGCAGAGTTTTAGTTCTGGACGAGACTCGACATCGACAGCAGCGCGTAAGCTGATCGGTTACAGAACTGTAAATTGAGAAATCAAGTCCGCGTTTATAGTTTAACAAAGTGTTATTTATTAAAGATTTTTATAATATCCATTACCCTGTATCCTTTCGAAACAACCCTTACAGCATCTAAAATAAAACTTATTACTAAAAATAAATTAGCTTAAAAATTAAAAATAATAAAATAAATATAGTTAATAGTTTATTATTTTAAAAAACATAGAATATCGTTTATTATTTTCATCATTTTTATTTTATTTTATAACGAATTTATTTTATTACAATTAGTTTTTAATATAATTTATTTTTAGTAATAAATTTTATTTTAGATTCTTCGTGGATGATAATAAACACGAGTAGTCTGACTCTCATTATTTTAGTTAATATATTATATTATAAAGACTATAAAACTGATGAAATTATTTTTAATTTAATTTAAAATAGCACAATTTTTAATTTTATTTCTATAATATTTAGGAAAGAATTTTTTTTTCTAGAATTTTTTCAATAAGATCTTCAAAGGTTACAAAAGTTCTAACCACGTTCATATTTCGCATATAACATATGCTGAAAATGAAGAAGAGTCATCTACCAATTATCAGTCGGATCAAGAAGTGGATGAAGAACACGCTGAATCATCATATCAAGTAATCAACGAAACGTATGAAGAAGACTATCAGTCATCGTACCAACAATATTCTCCAACGGAACAACAATCAAATTCATCATTATATCCATACTACCAACAAACGTTATACTATGACGAAACCTGCAGTAAGGATACGACTATAAAAGTTTAATAAATTTTTAATATTCAATAATTAAAAATTTAACGAAAACACACGTTAGATTCGGTCTGCGAATAGGTCTTTTTTAAACAATTAACGTTGTTTCTTGTCAGCTTTTTGATTTTATTTACCACTATATAGTTAATCTATATATTATATAGATTGTGACTTATGAAGTAAGTTGACAATTCGTCGACAGGTATCGTAACTCTTCAGTTGATTTAATAAAGGAAAAAACATATACAAAATAATTGCGTATTAAAATTGTATAAACAGTGAAAAATACCGCTCAATAAATAAATCCAGACTTAGAATTTCTTCAGTTTGACTTAGATTATCTTACCGTTTGTTTGTAATTTTAATTATAAGTCCGGATAATTTTAATTATAAATCCGGAATATTGCCAATGTGAAAAGTTGATAAGTCAATAACTATGACATAAACGTTACAAATCATATGATATTGGCGATAATCAGAATAATAACCAATTTCGTTTCAGTCTTATCCTTTAACTTTTTATTAAATCTTTTTTAAAAAATTGCTGTAAAAAATTGAGGAAAAAATTTAATATTTTTACAACGCCGATTATTAATAAAAAACTCAATAATATCATAAAATTAGAAAAGACAAGACAAAAAGTTAGAAGAAAACTGAGTAGTATATAAAATTAATTGTGAAAATTGTGATGCACTATAATAGGTGAAACTGAGCGAATGTTATAAGATCGTATTAATGAACGTAAGAAATATAATAATCCTGATGCTGTTAATAATATACATTGTAAAGATTATTCACATACCTTTCATTGGAATAATGTAAGTATATTAGATATTGACAATAATTTTAAAACCCGCATTATTTTAGAAATGATTTTTATATAACGTAATATTAATCACACAGTTAGTAAAGATAAAGACACGCTATTCCTTAGCAAAATATATTTAGACATAATCCCATTTCCATAATATATTCTGACAGAAACTTTTATATTTTGCGAGTTGTCATCTTTATGCAATAGTTATTGATTTATCAACCTTTGTCATTGTCATTATTAGAATTTCTTCAGTTTGACTTACATCAGAGATTACCGTATCTGTCGACGGAACGTAGTGAAAGTTATTATTTTAATTGTTTTTCTTTTTGTATATACCTCTCTCTTTCTTTCTCTCTCTTTCTCTCTCTCTCTCTCTCTCTCTCTATCTCTCTCCATCCCTCTCTCTCTCTCTCTCTTTCTCTCTCTCTCTCTCTCTCTCTCTCTATATATATATATATATATATATATATATATATATATGTTTGTACATGAAAATATATGCATAAAATGATTACTTGTTATGTTTTTGATTAGTGGTGTAGGTATTCTGGGCATCCTTCGAAATGGTTTTATGGTATGGCAATACGCGTCTAGCATACTGAGTGTTACCGTGAAATAGGGAAGAAAATTTATTGATTAGAATAGTTTGATTGCTTTTCCAGTAAGTTTCCAGCGTTTGTCAAAAGATGGCGTCATCATTTGATCACGGGTAGAAATGTCAGACCTCACATGTTATAATTGTAGGTTGTGTATTTGTCAACAACTTTACAGCATTATATTTGAGCATTTCTTTTGGTGTTGTTTATTTTATCGAGTACTATCATGTCAAGATTCCAGCCAATTAAACGTCATTTGCAGCAAGCGCTTCTTCTATTCATTAATATCAGGAAAAGTGCGGCTAAGTGCTATTGTTTGTTTACGAAAATTTATGGGGGAATGTATCGATGAATCGATGTACCGCGAGTTAATCAAACGGTTCAAAAGTGTTCAGTTTGAAGTTGAAAACATGGATCGCTCTGGAAAGATGAAAAGTTTTGAAGACGAGGAAGTAGACGCTTTACTGGATGAGGATCCGTGTCAGGTTCTAGAAGAACATGCTACATCATTGGATGCCACGCAACAAGCCGTTTACCTGCGCGTAAAAGCATTGGGATTCATTCAAAAGGTTGGAAACTGGGTGCTGCACGAATTGATGACGAAATGTTGCTGCAGCGGTATAAAAAAATTCATTTTTGCATCGTGTTGTCACTTTTGATGCAAAATGGATTTATTATGATAATCCTAAACGTAGAAAATCATATATAAAGCCTGTTGAGCCGAACCAATCGTCGCTGAAACGAAATATTCACGTAAATAAGGTCATACTCTGGATCTGAGGGGTGAAAAGGGTAGGGTATCGCATACTACGAATTGCTTCCGAAAAGTCAAATCATCAATAGATCATTGTATCGAACTACAAACTCTATGGAACAAAAAATATATATTTTAATGAGCTCTATAGTTTTAGATATAATGTTTTGTGAAATTTTTTAGATTTTCTGAGAAAAATTCATTAACAAGATATTAGGTATGAACAAACCAAAAATATATGCACATAAATATTCAGAAAAGTAAGGCAAAGGAACTTTCTCGATAAGATTATCTCTCGACTAGCTGAATACAGCCAGACTACTGATGATGTTTCAGAGACCCCGAGACTGTTATTACTCAATAGCATATTATTGAAATATTATGATTGTTTCATTTTGCGAAAGAAATATCATCCAATATCTATTTCTATATATCTGTACATTTCTAAAAAAGAAATTTAAATTAATTAAAAACATTTTTTAACAGCGTGTGGAGTTCGAAATCAAAGAAGAAGTAGAATACGTGATGGACGCCCTGCATCGCGCAAGTATTATCCTTGGTTGGCACTACTTAAAAAAAATCACTATGAAAACGATAAATGGGGAGTTAGAGAAAGCGGCGGTTCTGTGATCACTAGTTTACATATATTAGCCACAGCTCATTCTTTCCTGTATGTAAAGCTTACTTACATTGTATAAGTGCTATAATAGAGTCAATAAATTTATTGAACTAAATTGATGAATGATAAGAATTTTTTATATAAGGAAGTAAATTAAAATTAAATAAATAAAATTATTATTAAATAAAGTTATTAATAAATATAATTTCAGAAACGGATATCAATCTGGTTATGCCATCCTTAACGATGAAGAACAACATGAAATAGCAAGTGTTTACATACATGAAGATTTTGATCATGATGATATTTATCATGATAGTGACGTTTCAGTGGCTCTTCTTCAAGGACGAATTAAACTGGGACATTTGATTATACCGATCTGTTTACCAATGGGTACGTGTACAAACTATGAATCCTTTATGGATCGGTAAAACGATTTTTTGTATTGTAGTTTGGACAGTAATTACATATCTATCCTATCTGGCTAATAATTTTCTTCATAATACTGTAGAAAACTTTTTAATTAATTTCATTTTCTGCACATTATGTATTCAAAATTATTTCGAATCGGGTCGTTCGTCATCTTCAACGTTTTCTCGTCCATCTTGAAAATGCTTATGCCACTCGTAAATCCTTGTTTTCCTCATAACAGACTCACCATATGCCTTTATTAACATTTTACAAACTTCACCACACTTTATTTCATTTTTTAGACAAAATTGAATACAAATTCATTGCTCTATTTTTTTTCACAAACGAAAATCGCCGAGCTCAAAAAAAAAACGCGTCTAACGTTAGCGGATGCCACTTAAAAAGTAAGCAATGAATATTGCTGAAAATTTTATCGTACTTCAGGGGCATGCGTACCAACATAATGAATAAAATTTTTATACAGACGGACTCTCCAAACCCGCGAAATTGAAAAATCATGTTACTTTTTGAACACAGCTCGTACAATTTTCCAGTATATAATTTTCAATATACAGCAATGAAATAAGTCGATATTCGATACTGCGTTTACCTTCAATTTTAGAGGAGGATCCAAAATTCATATTTCCAATCTGAAGTTATTAGAAACGATGTCCAGTTATGTAGGGACTACGTCTACGGGGAGTTTAGTGTTTGGATGGTAGAAGACGATGTCCAAGTATCTATGGAAGACCTGTATGGGAAGTTTCGTATTGTATTATCTGAACACCAAACTCGCCGTATAAGTCGTTTAGGGACATCTTTATAGAAATCGTCTCGACACATATGTAGAAAAAACATATAACAAACAATATTTCCGATAAATCTACAATAAAAATGCTAAATAGTAAAAGACTACGGCGAGATCCACGAGGTACGCCAGACGGGATATTTTTAAAAGTGGAAACAATATCTACGAACAGTCTGTTATTGGTCCGGTTAATAGGAACTAATCAGATTTAAAGCTTTACCAGAAACCTTAATATTTTAGAGTTTACTTATGATAGAATTATACCTATTATAATTAATTTAAGCGATTTGGAGATGCAAAAGTTAATAGTAGATATTCGCACGTTATTCTTTAGATGCTCCGAGACCTATTTACTAAGATAAATAAATTAGAGATACGCCTTAATTCTAAACATAGAAAATTTAACAAACGTAGATAATACTTGCACATGATCAACAAACCGAGTTCTTTTTAGATATATTTTATTTTATTTTATGAACTAATATTCAATAAATGGATATTATGAAAGTTGGGAAATGACCTTTCAAAAAATTGCTCTATGTTCATTAAAAAATCAATGATTCGTTTCATAATGTGTGTTACGAGCGAAACATGCTCATAGGAAACAATGTCCAATGTGGAACAACGTAATTGCGAATATCTCTATAGAATCATACTATATACCACACTTCATACTTTTCTTATCGTTTTCTTCCAGTTGATTACGTACCTTGTAATAAACTAAATTTTTACAGAAACTGAAGATTTTGAAGGTTATACCGTGACTGCTGCTGGGTGGGGATGGTTAGACGAACAGGGAACTGCGGCTGATGAGTTAAATGTAGTTGATCTACCAATTATATCAAAAGAAGAATGTAGATACTCCGATTATAGTCACAAGATTATCGATTCTCAGTTTTGTGCAGGATACATGGAAGGTGGACCATCAACATGTAAAGTAAATATAGATAAAATATTTAGAACTGAGAACTTTTTTGTTCATAATTATTTAAAAGCACCTTGTATTTCTTTTAGGGTGATAGTGGTGGGCCAATGATGGTGACAGGTCATACTGATGAAGTAATTATAGCAGGTAGTAGATTATAAAATCAGATTCTTTCTTTACTATTTTTCAATTATAATTAAAAGTTATATTGCTAAAGAGCGTATAATTTAATATATTAAAATAGTTGATAATTCATATTTCTTCTTTTGTAATAAATAGCATTTAATTTCTTAATGAAATGTTGAAAGTTTAACCGATGACATAAATATATATTAATTAGCATATTTGTTATCTTTATATTATGTAAAATTTTTATAGTGAAATATACTGAAGTTTTGTAGTTATTGAACGATAAACGCATTATAATATAAATTCTTCAGTTTGACTTGATACGAACTTCTATTTTCAATATATTTAATGTAAAACATTTATTTCTAGCTCAGTAATAATCTTTTTTTGTTATTTCAAATTATCTAGTTAAAAGCTCATTAATATTACACTGTTGTTAATTAATATTGCGTTATGACTGAATTAAAAATACTCATCTCTACAGGAATAACGTCATATGGAACTGGATGTGGGCGGCCTAAATTGCCAGATGTAGCCCAAAAAGTTAGTAGCTTTATTCCATGGATAATGGAGAAGATTGACAGTGAACCTTTATGTGGTCGACCATGATCGTTATTATAAATAATTTTATCATTATTGATATATACTATATCAGAATTTAATAAATTATTAGAAATATCTGTGAAATTGTTGTTGGATATGTATAAATCACGTATGTTAGTAAAGCTTGCTCCATCTATAATATTTAAGATATATTAAAGTCACTAGGCAACTCTGTAACCCATCCCGCGATTATTATTAATGAAATGTTAGCTCGTTCGTTCTAAGCCAGTGTCTCAAGTATACCTTATACTTATATTTTAGGAGTTATATTTTTCTTATTGTGAAAACTATGTAAGGTATTATTATAAGTATAAGCTAACTCCTTTTATGCTCAATCAGGCAACAACAATAATGTTAGAAAAAATTATTGCAGTTTGTGCAGAATTGCTTAAATTATTCAATTAACTGTTAAAAACATATAATAATCAATAACTTAATACTATCATCGTTATTATTTAAATGGGTTTTCAAAAAAAAGATTACTTAAGAGATGAAACTCTTTTTTTTTTGATAAGAATTTTTTTTAGGTGACAAAAATATTTATTATTTTCCACATTTTTTTATAAATTTTTTACAAACTATTATAAAACCTTGAATAAGTTTTTATTTAAAAAAAAACAAACAACATGACGGTGCTATGCAGTATCATAGTTCACAAGGTTACGAGCGACTTTGCAATTGGCGAAATTTCTCCAATTTTTTTTACGGGGATCTGAAACCAATAAAAGTTTTCGATTAGAATCGAAAGATTGTTCTATGCTTATCTAATAATGTAAAAAAATGACGAAATTGTAAATTAGATGTATTTTTAAAAAAGTACAATTTTTCACTGTATTTTGTTATATTTTTGTTTTTAAAATACTTTTTTAATAAGAAAAATTTATATAGTTAGGTATAAATAGAAAACAATAATTTGAAGTAACTTTGTGGAAAGTTTGAAAAACTTCTGTACTTTTCTCTTCAATTGCGAATTTACAACAGTTCAAAAAATTTTGTTTTTAGAAAAACGGATTTTATATTTTTACAAATGAAAGCTACTGATTTTGGTACCTTACCTCTGAATCTGCGATCCCGGACGCATAAAATATTCCTTCAGCTTCATCAAACAATGTATGTTCTTGAAGAACTCCCTGCTTTTGGGCTAGTTGTTTTTTTTTTACTAATTTAAGCTGCGTCTGTTATACCGAGTTTTCCGATCACGATTTGCATTGAGTTATAATAGCATGGAGCTGCAGCAATAAAAGTAGCAATTTCATCAATTGTATATCAAGAATGCAATTATTTTACACTCATTAGCGAAACGATCGAATTAAATCTTTTGAATTAAAGCCTTCATTAACATTGTGAATGAAAAGCCCGAAAGTCATCATGATTGCCATTTCAGAAATGGCCATTAGATGCATCACTGCAGCCATAGTCGGTTGCCCTGCATGAGCTGGCTACAAACAAGGTTAATGTACCACAGCTCTATGCGGCTATGGTGACGGAAAATACAAATAGAGGCTATTGAGATAAGAAGTAGATCTAAATAAAAAAATAATAAAAATTGTGGCTCGAAAAACACTGCTGGCCAAAACGGCAATACGACCACCTCCAAATGTGGTTCTTCCATAACGATAGTGAAGGGGGTATAGAGAAAGACTTACGACCCGAGGAAGAAAAAGGATAAAATAAAAAATTTTAGGGAAACTAGGAGTGGTTTCCTTGTTGTAGCGGCCACCGAGGAAGATCTGCAGAAGCTAGAAGCTTTAAATTGATTAAAAGGTGTTTGAAATCAAAACACGAACCAGCTCAAAGCTGTAACTAATCCGTTTCTCGTGTTCCTTAGCATGTATCGTCGGACAAACTGACCTCAGCATTTGTTTCCAGTTTGCCGAAATCCGACTCGGTATTCCGATGTAGCCGTCTAATAGGATGTCTGTAATGTAAGAATTACAGACTCCGGATACACCTCTATAATTGCATATAGATAGATAGATTGATAGATAGATATACGGATAGATTTATTGATACTAAAAGTTCAAGGCCCTTCTTAGTCCAATACAGTATAATACAAGCGGAAGTACAATTTTAAAATTTAGTAAATTAAAAAATCGTAAAACTCAAAACAAAGAAAAAATTATAAAATTAATTACTATATAATAAAAGCAAAAAACAGTGCATTTATACATCGCCTTCAGAAAATTTCTTCAATAGAAATTAATATAATGCCGAGTTAAAATGCGGCCGTGTATACTGTTCTCGAAGATTGTATGATAATGCATTCCATAAACGTGGAGCTGCAACAGTAAAAGAATTGAAAAAAGAAGAAATACCAGATCTAGGGGTTTCTAGATCTAAATACGTGTAACGCGAAGCACCAGGTTTATTTAAATCTTTACGATTTATTTTGTTCTTCATGTTTGCTGGCAGCTCACGATTTAGTATAGTGAGAAGCAGAACAATTGCTAGGTATTTGTGGCGATCAGACTAAATTAGGACACGCATCGAGAAGGAGAAACAACATATATCGTCACGAAGAGCAATATAAGGCGAATCTTTTGCAAACATCGAAGCATTGCAAAGATCAAGTTGTTTGTTTACGACGCAAAAAGTTTCTCTGGCGATATTGACTATGAAAAAAAAGTTGATCAACGAGTTTGCTTGAAATGTTGTGTTTCCAATGGAATTACAGAATTACAGCTACGGAATCGTTGAAAATGTTGCAGAAGTGTTTTGGGGAGTCTACTTTATCGCGACCACAAGTATTTGAGTGGCACAAAGCATTCAGTGAAGATCGTGAAGTCGTCGAAAACTTGCCTCATGTAAGTCGCCCATCCACCTCTGTTAACGACTATAAAATCGAAAAAGTTGAGGAAATGGTGAACCAAAATCGTCGTGTCGGTATGAGAGAGATGGCAAAGGCTCTTAGCGTCTCTTATAGATCGATTCAACATATTTTGGTTAAAGTTTTGCATATGAAGCATGTCAATGCTAGACTCGATCCAAAACATCTGAATCTTTTGTAAAAACAACGTCGAGTAGAGGTCGCAAAAGAGATACTTCAAAACGTAGCTGAGGTCCCTACAATCATCAAACGCATCGTTACTGGTGACGAGACATGGGTTTATGAATATGACGTTGAAGCTGCCCAACAATCTAGCGAATGGCGCTTCAAAAATGAGCCGCAACCGAAAAAACCACGTCAAAGTCGGTCGAAAATCAAAGTGATGCTCATCGTTTTTTTCGATTACCATGGCGTGGTTCTCCATGAATTCTTTCCAGGAAGTCAAACGGTCAATAAGAAGTACTACTTGGCCATTTTGAGGCGTCTACGTGAAGCAATTTTAGCAATCATTCCAACATGACTATGTTTAATTTTTTGACCAAACACGAAATAAAAGTCATCGCTTAGCCACCGTATTCGCCAGATTTGGCTCCCTGTCAAAAATCAACTTCGGGGAACGCACCATGAGTTCATTGAAGCCATAAAAAATAATTCGCTAAAGGAACTGAAGGCAATCCCAGGTGAGGCTTACAACTGTATGGAGAATTGGATTAAGCCTTGGCATGCTTGTATTGGCTCAAAAGGAGCTTATTTTAATATGATAATAAAGTTTTGCATTAAGATACTTAAAAATGTTTTTTTTTTGGTCAGTCTGGGTCAAATTTGATTACATGGCATATCTTGCCAATCTAACAATTAAAACTTTCACATTTAAGGGTTATGGTTCTCATTGTAATATAATAAAGATTAATGTATTACTCTCTAAAATTTGTATTGATATTGATCTAACCTTAGATACCCACGCCAACGATGTATTTACAATCCTATCGGATTCAGCAAAAGGATATCCACGCTTTTAGCATCCGGCTCCCATTTCCACTCAGTTTGTCCACATCCTTCAGCCTCGAGCGTTCTCTACTTCGTCCGAATCTTTTTGTATTCCAGTATATAATATATTCAGTTTTATTGTAAAAGTAAGTACTATTGTCTTGTTTCTGCCTACCCTTCTTCCTATATCAGGCATTGCGTAAAGAAATCTTTTCCCACGAAGATTTCGCCTTTGTCTTCCATTCATAATATTCAACCAACTCCAAAAATACCTATTTCTTTTCTAATTTTAGCGAAATGCAATTAAGATCAATAAGCAATGCTTTGACCGACCATATACGCGATTTATCCTTTACGTCCCATTCCTGCTAGTCTGCGAAAACGTAGGCTAAAAGGGGGCAAAATAAATGTTTGATTCGTGCCGCGAATTACTCTGTCGCATAGTATACAAATTGTAATTACTGCATTTAAAAAACCATTGAATTTCGAAAAGATATACAAAGCAACAATTTTATTTGTTTTAATTGACACTGAGAAAAAATGCTGTCTTCATATAATCTATTTGTATCAAAAATATATATATTTATTTAAATCCTCACCAGTACATGCATTTTGTTAAATTAATAAAATATTTGCTTTAATCAAATAAGCTTTTTTTGATTATATGTATTTAATCAAAAGCAGTTTTCTTTAATGTAATAAATAATTTATTAATTTAAGAAAATATTTGTTTAATATAATGCAAGTAATTTTGAATTTAAATTTTTATTACACTTTACATGTTTTTTCAGTTTATATATACAAAATTAGAAAGTTATAGTGAATTAATATATAATATATAATCATATATCATTAAATATAATACATATAATTGATAACATTGTATCACAATTCCTTACCTCTTCGATTATCTGGAGAAAATTCAATAATAATCTTTTTACTTTTAATATTATTAATTCACTATAACTTTTTAACTTTTTCGAAAGATAAAATGTTATTTATGTAAAGAATACACTTTTTTGCTCTGTTATTGAAGTTATATTTTGTCAACTCGTTTCCATCATATTTATTAGGTTCCGCTCAGTTCCAATATTTATAAAAACATATAAGACAATGCAAAAATTTATCATTTGATTTTAATTATACATAACAGTTGATATATTTAATTTATATAACAGTTAATATATTTTTTCTATAACGTCTAATCTATATAATTCGAATATTTTGTAATATTATCAATTGTGGATCATTACACATGTCGCGTTCGTTATTTTTTTTCTCTGTATTGAATTTCTAACAATAATTAATACGGACTGTCAATATGGTAATATGTGCAAACTATATAAAAGACATGTTAGTAGAGTATGTTTTTGTGATCTTGGACGATATGAACGCACACTTATTGGCTCTATATGTATAATAACAAAAAGTGAATAATCCAATTATTTCTGAATTTTTTTATGTAAATCTTAAAGTCGCTTCGATCCTTGTGAACCTTTGTGTATTTTCTAATAAGTTGCTTTCTTCACCGCGTCCTGTAAAAATAAATTGTTAACCCTTATTTTATTATATCATCAATACTAATTATATAATACATATTGCGTAGAAACAATAATAATATATATTATTAAAAAAGACTTGGCATTGAAAATTCGTAAACAAGTTTGTGAATTTTCAATGGAATGCTATTAAATGTTAAGTCAAATGTTAATCAATATTGATAAAATATCCCATATGAATTTATTTCAATTATATCACTGAATTTTTGATAACGTTCGTATCACATTTATAAATATGCACCGATAGTGATGATGGATAAAGTTTTTGAAAATACGTGTCAAATATAATTTACAGTCCCTTATGATTTTGTATTGGTATCGGTTATTGGTAGCTAATAGATTCTACATTATTTATTTATAAAATAAATAATAAAAATATATTATTTATGAATTTTTTTTCTTTAATTCATGTAAATTTTCAGCTGAGATCGTGTGAAAACTTGCTTAACAAGAATTTATACGATTTCATTTAAGGAATGTTGATTTCTACAGAATATATATACACTACACGTGTCGTGACGCAGGTGGCAAAAAAGTACCTCGTTTGTTATATAAGCCCGATTAACTTCATCAATAAAGCATTATGTACGTATTTATAAACTTACTTTCGATGCATTGAATATATATATTCAATGCATTATTATTATTATTATTAACACAGAAAGTATGTATAAATTAATTAAAAATTCTAAACTCAATAAAGATTATAAACCGATAATAAATGATAGAATCTTCAGTGCATTTTTATAAAACCTTCAGTGAAAATTATTACATTTCAGCGCACTGCTTGTAGATTTGTTTCAAGCCCTATATTGAAATTTCAGTAACCCAATGAAATAAAGTTCGATATGACAGCAATGAGAAAAGCTTCGGTGCATTTTCATGAAATTTCAGTTATCTCCATATATATCTATGTAATTTTGAGAAGTTATGTATACAGTTTTAATGAAAAGTGCCAAATATAAATTTATAAAATATCGTAAGTGTTTTGGTTAATTTGATTATAGACTGTGCTTACAAAAAGATATTATTCGTATGTTTTACCAATGGACTCTGTATATCGATTTATCGCGGTCACAGTTAATATGAATTTAATAAACTTGAAGGTTCGATCGAAAGTTATTTACCAGACAATATTACTTTTTTTTTTTCATATTTTCTAAATTGTTTATGAATTGTAAGTAAAAGCTCACCGTCTTGATGTCGCGAACAGCGATGCAAAGTTTTTTCCAATAATTTCCTTCGTTCCCAAGACGTTTTTCTCAAACATAGTGTTCTCAATGAAAGTTTTTCTCAAAAGTGCAATATTTAAACACATGTATAAATATTTACATATACATCTTACCGTTACAGAATCAATCAATGAATATTGGAATATAGAGAAGTTTCAAATGTATAACGTGACTTATACGTATATTCCATTATTTTATTTCAAACTTCATATAATATTCAAGCTTTTTTTAAGCCAGTGTACGATCTTTATAAATATTCGTAATAACTTATTGAACTACCTTTGATATTTGTTAATCTACTTTCCTTTTTATCTGTATTTCTCATAAATATCTTCAATTATCTCGTTTATAATTTTTATATAAAGAACGAAGAAGACAGAAGATTTTTGCGATTGACTTTTTAACTGCATTAATTTGCTAATGTTAATTTCATATTTCAAAGATTGTATTTCGATACAGAGATGCGCACTTGGATTGATTTACAAAATTTCATTTCATAAAATGGTGCGGTGATAAGAAGCGCAAAAATAACATTAATATATATATATATATATATATATATATATATATATATATATATATATATATAAGTAGGTGCATGTGTGATTTACAAGCTATTATAAGAAAATTAGTCGTATCATTAGTTTTTTTATAATTTAAAGTCAAATAAATAAATAAATAAATAAATTAAATTTCATGAAAATATCCAAGTGTTCATTCGTTTGACATCATATTCAACAAATAAGAACATCATTATATTGTAGAAAGTTAGTTACGCGTTGCAAAAAAAAAATACGTTCCTTATACGAATATAATATATATATATACAATTGTTTTTAATGTCCGTTACTGAAATAAAAAACAAGCAATCCTACGATTTGGAAAAACGCCCATTGGGAAAAACGTCGTTGGGAAAATTGTCCCCCCACCTTTTGTCCAAATACGAAGGCGGCTGTCTTGTACCGTGGAGAATCAATTTCGAAACGCCGACGCTGCCATTGTTACCTTTTGGACCGGTCTGATAACAAATAAAAAAAAACATCTCAGTTCTTCTCATCTGGTTGATTGAAGAATTGATAATAAATTAATCAGCCATATGTAATATAATTGTCATTCAAAGTAAAAATTGGTAATATATAATTTTAGATCGATTTAAAATGCAGAAGAAAATGTACAAAATTATATCAATATGCCATTTAAAGTTATTTTAATTTTATATATTTCAAAAAGTGTAAATTCAATTAAAGTAATTCCAAATTAATTAATTTGTAAGGGATGTATTTCGTTCCAAACATATGTGAAAGAAAATATCTTCGACACTATGACATTTAATATATATATATATTTGGTAACTTGAAGATAAGATATAGAATGACAGAATTTCGGGGCAGATTTGAAAGAGCCCCCCGCCCGTGCCCGTTGACGAAGATATTGCAAATTCCAATTTAACACAGTGGCTCTTATATGGAAATGCGCAAGAAATTCAACCCTGAACGAAGCTCTAGCACGAGTTTATGTACCAGTCTAATCTGATCATATATATATATATATATATATATATATATATATATATATAGGACATATCTGATTAAGCGCCCTCCTCCATAAAAGCTCGATGCGTTTAATTGAAATTGCAATATAATTAATTGAAACGGGCTTACGAGGCTTGATGAAATTTTCCACCCCGAGCTCGCGTTCAAATGTTATCTTCGAGCTTTCAAAGTTGCGACGATGCTTTTTGGCGCGCCCACATACACTCACATATGTATATACATACATAAAGGTAATAAATCCTTATCGGTATATTGTCTGTATGAAAAATCCTTTAAATAATAATGTAATTATAGCATATTGATATAAATTTTTTATTATGGCTTTAAACTTATGTGAGAAATCTTTGAGAGAGTCAAGGGGACTATCTGAGAAATTGATTCAGTCTTTGACCTATGATTTTAGTAATGCCGTCTGTGGCTAGGGCCTATTGTTTCAAAAGGAATATAACCTCTATTTTTTATTCCATATTTGAATTCCACGGTGCAGAATGCGTTCAAACCTATGTTCAACATTTAACGTCCCATTTCGGTGCCAAAATCGAGACAAACTTGACTCAAATAGCCAGGCGGTTAATGGAAAATTAGCTGAGGCGATCGAAAGGTCTATCCCAATAAATGAACCACTTTTATCCCCTAAGTGCCATTGCCCCCCACTCTCAATAAAGCCATGGCAAGGGCTTGCAAGGAAAGACTACACCCATTCGATTACCAGATATCACCATCAGTGAAAAAATGCATATAATATGACTAAAAACTTGAACACCTTGCCCTTTCCTAATTCAAATTAACTTTTTTTTTGCTAAATATTTATTAAATTTTTACTGAATATTTCTTTGTAGGTTAATATGATATGTTATTATTTTTGAATATTGTACGATAACACTTTTTATATTCTTTCCTACTCATTTACTTTAAGTACATCTAATATAATACTTTTAAATATTAATCTAAGTACATCAAAAATTCTTATATAACAAATGTTAATTATTTACATTACTTACATTAATATCTTCCACTAGCCAATTCAAATGACTATAATGTAAATTTTTTATTTTACTATAAAAAATTTGATAAAGTTAACGTACCAATAAATGATCTTGTAATGGGGACATGGTCAAATTATGCACATTTAACACAATTAAAATATCCAAATATCGACTTATTACGAGTTTAATATCTGTTAAGTATTTGGCTATATTGTTATTTAAAACATTAATAAACAATGAAATTTTCAAGTACCTGCGAAGAAACGTTTGTTAGAAATAGAAGTATTTAGCTAAAAATAAATCGAACAAATGTCCATTTGAATGAAGAACGGGTAAGGTCTTCATTTTTTAGTCCAATTTTATACATTTTTCTCCCAATTGTGAGATTTATTCTACGGATGGATGTAGCCTCCGCTTGACAATGAGGCAAATTCTATGTATTTATTTAGTACCTGGACGAGTTGAGACACATACAACTGAACAAATTCATTTAATACGTAAAACGGTCAGAAAAGCACGAGTTCAACAAAAAAAAGAAAAAAAAAACAATCGCATCTTGAGGTATTTGCAACCGTGGAACTTTAATTATCAAACGAAGGGGCTCCCTCTAGAAGCAAAAAACCAGACCTTAGCTACGTGGAATATTACTAAAGCCCTCGGGTCCCATATTGGTCAGACGTCACTCAGAGAGCGACTTGTATTTCTCAAAAGTAATTCGTTATAATAAGTTTTAATAAGATACTCATTATAATAACAACCTCGTCCAGTATGTCCAAGAACCAGGTGCCTTTCGGATCCTCGCCCCAAGTAGCCACGGACATGAATCTCCAATTGAGAAAGCCATCGATCGAATCGTCGTGTTTTCTTGGCCCGAGTATTTGAACTGTGGTTCCTTGTGAAAAAGACGAGGGATTGTAGTAAATTATATCGAACTTGATGGTTTTTTTTTTTTCATTACATATATAAATATATATAGGCACTGTGCATTATTTATTATGACGATGAGATTGGGAAAAATGTCAAATGTTTGCATTTGGTTCAACGAATTTTAAGAAATAATTTTTTTTATATTGTCGCAGTCATTAGCAGGTGCAGCGAAAAAAACTGGGCTATAACGAAAAAAATTGCGTTTGTTTTACAGCATTTCCATCCCCGGTTCTTTTCAGAAAATAAACTTTGTTAATATATGAGCATATAATGAAAATATTTGTATGATCATACTTATCTATATATATACATACATATATAAACATATATATATATATATATATATATATATATATATATATATATATATATATATATATGTCTATGTATGTGTACATAGCATTAATTTTGTCGTTTATCTTTGCCAATAAATTAATAAAATTTTATGAACAACATTAAATATAAATGATGCAAGAATTTATTTAATTTATAAACAGAGCTTGTTATAAATTATATATATATATATATATATATATATATATATATATATCTTGCGCAAAAGAAGAAACCTTTTTCCCTTTATATTTCCGCGGCGCGCATTAAAACGAAAATTGTAAATTGTGTGAGTGTATGTGTGTGTGCGCGTGTGTGCATAGACACGTTATAAGCTATAAAACTGTTTGAATTTTCCAGAGCGAAATTCGCTCTCCCGTATATAGGCATCGTGTACGGTAAAGCGTAATGAAAAGGCTTTTATGCCCGTCTCTCTCACTCTCCGCTCGACTGCCAAAGAATTAAAAGGATAAAAAGCGCGCGAACGAGAGGGCATGAAAAGGAGGGAGGGAGGTGGAGGTTTTGTATACACGAGCGCATCATCGGGTCGATGGAGAGAAGTGCGAGCGTTGAAAAAAAAAGGTGATATATATGCTTGTGTGTGTTTGCGCGTATACGTGTGTAGCCGTTTCGGCATGACGTGATAAATACCGGGGTGGTGCATAGGTATGTATCTCGTACGCGGGAGGAGGAAGAGAAGGTGCATGCATGCATATATATATATATATATATATATATATATACATATATATACATGCACATTCGGAGATAGTACCCGTGGGCGCGGTCAGCCGCATCTGCAGGGCGCCCCGCAGGCTGTACTCTACGCTCGCCTCGAGCTGAACGTGCTCCAGGTAGCCGATGGCGTTGCGACCGCCGTTGCTGCAGCCCTCCGCCTCGAAGCGCAGCCTCCTGGGCAGGCCGTAGCTTATTTCGAGGGCTAGCCTGGGTAACAGACGCTGTCGTTAGAATTATTCAGCCTCGTATTTACACAGGCACAGACACAGACACAGACACACACACACACACACACACACACCACGCACGCATTATATATATATAATTCATGCTCGTGTGAAATCGGAAAAGTACTTTCGTGTAATGGAATTCATGATGATAGGGGTAGAAACAATAGATTGAGAGAATTTTACGTGGCAGACTTATGTGTTGTCTTATATCGGATCCGATAGATCTGGACTGCCGTTATGTTTTTATAGTTTTTAAAAATCTACCTTGATATGAATTTGCTGATTATAGCGCGATCTTAGAAGTTTGCTAATCGTCAATTATCATCATTTTCCCGACTCTCCTATTTATTCAAGGCAAGATCAATTGTTTATTATGAAAATGATATATTTTACAGTATTTTTGAATAATTAATATTAGATCTTATAATGAATGTACGTGTGAATTTTAAAGAAAAGTGAATAAGAAGTCTCGGGACATTAGTGACGTTTTGCTAGGCGGTGCTCTTAATGATTTCACAAAGAAAAGATAAACACTCGTGTACGTTGGAATTCACCCTTAAAGTTTCCAGCATACAGATGCGGATATATGTAACCCTTGAACGTCTACAAGAACTAACAAAAATCCAACTCTATTAAAAAATTTTTAAATAATTGTAGAAAAGGTTTTTTTTTATACGTAACGTTTAATATACTTTTAGAATGTCATATCGAAATTCGTGAATAATTTTTTTCTTAAAAAAGTCGCAATCAATTTCTTGCAAAAAAAAAGTGAAGAAAGAAATTTTTTTCATTCAAATTCTTCTATTGAAGCGTCGATAGTCCATGTCCTTAGAATAGTATACATATGAAATTTCAATTCAGCGTCACGTGATAAATCAAAAAGTAATGGATAAAGATTATGGATTTTTTTAGTAAAAACGAAACAACCTGACAACAAAAACAATTTGTAGAAAAAAATTATTAGGATTGGCCAGAGAATTTCTGTAACTGTTTTTTTTATTTTTATTTTTTTAATAGTATTTATACAGTAAAATTTAGCCAATTGATTGAAGAATTCAAAAATATTCGAAAACGTTCTGAAAAAAATCAGAAACTAACTTTAGCCAATTCCAATAACTTTTTATTTTATCTTTGGCATGAAACAGTTTTCAAATCTAAAAATTCTGCTAAATATTCGTAGTTTGAACGCGATTCAGATTTTTCAATTCGGAAGATATGAATTTTTCACAAAATTAATTAATAAAGAAATTAATTAGAATTGGCCAAATAATAGGTGTGGATATTTTTGAGCTATTTTTGGACAATCTTCAAATTTATCAATAAATGGATAAATCCCTAATTTGAAACCCCCCCCCCCCAAAATTCGCACGTTTATCTTTGCCGAATTCTAATTACTTATTGTTCTATTAATTATTTTTTCCTCATAAAATTCATAATTCCTGTCTAAATGAACGAGCAAAGTTTATTCATTACTTTTTGACTTTCTGCATCGGTGTGCCATCGGTGTCCGAAATTCTAATAAAGTATGAAACTTTATCTATGAAAAACAATCACATCGTTTCGACCAGCGAACCGTATAAGAATAACGTAATTTTACACGTAACAAAATAAATCTATATATGGTGTGTGTGTGTGTGTGTGCGTGCGTGCGTGCGTGTACACGCTTTTAGACTTTGAACTGTGCGCACTTACATCGTCGACGGCGAAACTTCGCAGATCGTTTTCTCAGGTACGCTGGTCCAGTTAGAGCTCGCTATTACCATCGCGTAAGCGTCCATTAAACCAAAACCGAATCTCGGATTGAACCAGAAGCCGACGGCGTTTTTAAACCAGCCTGGATTGTAACTGTGAAATTTTTTTTTTATTTTGCTTTTTCTTTTTTTTTTTTTTTTCGTCAAATAACCTATTTATCGGCTTACGTTTTAACCGCTACCGCTCGTTAATGAAATTTTATTATCGCTTATCGCGTGAAAGCGCAATCTTGCGCCGATCTTTTTCAATCGACACTGGATATTAACTCACCTCAATGGAGTATATTCCGATGTGTAGACAATGAGATGCTGAATATCCCTCCACGTTAAGTTTTTGCTGAAATTTTGAAACGAACCATAATCATAACACATTCAATGAAATTGACATACACATATTACGAATATATAACCATCGTCTTTGCTTATTTTATTATAGACTTGCGTTTCATGAAACTCGTTGAATTAATCGCCGAACAATAAATTAAACGACAAAAGAAGAAGTTTAATTTCAAGGAAAAAAAAAAGAAAGGAAAGAAAGAAAAGGGAACGGTTTTAATTTAAGAAAAGAGTTATCGGCGAAAAAATTAAAATGCCATTTTGCTAACTTTATCATCAACCCATAAAAGAGTTACTGTAAGATAACTTCTTGCGGCATCTTTTATAGCTACTAAAAAAAAAAAAAAAAGAAAAGAAAAGTTCGAATAGGCATTTACGTATAAATTTACGAAGCACGTTAAAACCCATTGAATACGTTTACCATCATCTTTATTTTGCTTTGCCTTTTTCCATCGGTTTCTTTCCATTGAACGTGGGCGCTATTGTGTTCTAAATGGTTGGGGCAACGGGGTTGGGGGGTGAATGTAGTTTTTTCCAATTTACATTTTTCTAAAAAAATCGTCACTTCTTCTAAAAGCCGTTTTAATGCTTTTCTCAAAAATAAGACGTACAGGTGTTGTGTGACGGAATTTTTCAATATCGATCTATTAATCATGCGCTTGTAAGTACTATAAAATTTCTAAAAATTAAAAACATTCCTAATTTTATGGGATTTTCGATATTATTTCATTATAATATCGATGCAAATACCTATAAAAGTGATATTCACAATAACGGGAATGGCTTAAAATCGAAGAACTTAATTTCTTTCTTTATACCTGATCTTTAATATGTTATCATTCCGAAAGTGTACCGAAATTGTATGATACTGAAAAATATTTCATAGTTTAACAAGTTGATTATACAAAATATACCGCGAAAATGTGAATGTGCGAAATTGTGCACGTATGTACAAATTCGCAGGAGTGAACAAATTAAATATTTCAAAAATTCTCGATTATCTTTTAAGATACGGAAACGAAATAGGCACTATCAAATAGCCTCATCAATTACTCACTTGGCTTGCAAGGCTAGCGCCAAAATTCCGGCGGCGAGTGGCGCCGAAGCCGAGGTCCCCGTGTGGCTTGTCGTGCAGGTGTTTTTCAGATCTGTCGTAACCTGCGCGGATAAATTACATATGCTTACTCGTAGAGCTTTATGGAAGTCCAAAAAAAAAAAAAAAAAAAAAAAACAAAAACGAAAAAAAAACACAGTTACAAGGCAAAAGAGCAGCGAACATAATGTAAGCGATGTGAAAAATTATCGCGCCCGATAAGCGCAATTTATATTCAGAGCGCAACTGAAGGGAAGGGTGACCGCGGAGAATACGATACACACATACATACACGTTCATTAAAAAAATAAATAAAAAAAAATAAAATGACGCGTCTATATATATATATACGGGGGAGAAAAAGGGGCATGCGCGCGAAATGTTCAAAATGTAGATTAGCCCCCTAAGAGATTTTTATTGCTGATTTCGTGCTGCGATCGAAAGGGGCAAAGCTGCGGCTTTTTTTTTCTCGCGTCACACGTTTATATCGAGCGAAAATACTGCATAAGGAGAAAACAAGTACGGGGCGTTTAGAAAACCGAGCTAACGAGTAGAGTGTGTTATAGTCGAGCGAAATAAGTTGAAAAAAAAAAATTACTAAATATTTTTATCGGTCTTATACTCTTTATAATACAATATGTTAATGATTATATAATATAATTATCTATAATATAATATATAATATAATATTATATATAATATTATATTTATAATGTTATAGATAACATAATTGTATATAATAGATTTTATTTTATTTTATTATTTTTAATTTTTAATCGAATTTATTTTTAGTAATAAGATCTGTTTCAGATTCTTCGGGGACGATAATGATTTTAGTTAATATATTATATTATAAAGACTGTAAGACCGATAAAAATATTTATTAATTTAATTGAAAACAGTCGACATAAGTAAAATTTTTAATTGAAATAAGTATAAATAAAATATAACATATAGTTGTGACCTCGGTATCAGAATCTGACGTGCTGTTATTACAGTTTAACGAATATTATAGTATAGAAATAACGTGGAATAATAAGGAACTGACCTCCATGGATTAACAATCTTTAAGAAATTTTTCGCAACCAAAATTTTAGTCAAATATTCTGAAAAAATACGAAGGTAACATTCAACAAATTTCAATCATTACAATTATTCAAACTACATTCAAAATAAATCTATTTTTAAAACATGACGATGCAATAACTGGAAAACGAATGGTGCATACCTTAAACAGCGTTCATCACATATCGATATACTTTTTAATTAATATGTTTGTATTAGGAGACTAGTTGTTTTGACACAAAGATACATCTTTATATGCGCATCAAAATCTATATGAAATTTTACATTTATTACGACATGATGCCCTATCGTCGATACCCAATTTGAATGAAAATTAAATTTTGTCATCGGAAAAATGTAAAATCAATTCGATAATTATTCTATACGATTTCATTCAGAAATATCAACAAATTCTAATGAAAAATTCTACATAAATAATTTAGATTAATTATTTTAATTTATTAATTGTTATAGGAAAATTTAACATTTAACAATCAATTTCATATGCGGTACTAAGTATATTACATGTATGTACTTTTTTTATTATTTTTAAGCTTTTAAAAAAATATTCTAGCAACATTTGGTTCAATTTTTATCACCAGAGTGCGCTGTCAGAAAAAATGTCAGATTCCAATATCTAGGACCATTATAATATGAAATGCGAGAGAAATGGCTTATTGTGATCAATAACTCCATATTATGATCGATGCGGTGGGACGATGGGCGACCATCGTCGCGTCAGCATAATGACGTGTAGATGACGATAGCGATGACGATGACGATTACGATCGTGATGATGATGATGATGGCGAAGTATGGGCGGGCGCTCTGCGAAATTATACACGTAGTCGCACTGACTATCATCCCGTCCCGCTGGGTGTCGCTGCTGTAGGTCGTGGCCAGGGTGGCCGGGCAGATCTCGCCGTACCAGGGGAAGCTGCCCGTCTGGCTCGCCGAGCCGATCGCCAGGGTGTAGATGCTGCCGACGTAGCCGTCGCAGCCGCAGTCGTCGGACTTGTAGCCGCCGTTGCCCGAGGCCCAGACGTAGATGCTGCCGCGGCCGTCCCGGCCCTGCTGACGCATACGTGTAGAATTATGCATTTGTAGGAATTCTCGTAAGTGTACTTACTGAGCGCGCGCGGAAAAGTTTAATACATGGTAAGAGCGAGAATTTTTCTATATCTTCGATCAAAAGTAGTAGGCCTTAATGAATTGCCGAAATTCAAATTTTTTTTTTCTATACGTGCGCAATGATTTTTTGGATTAACAGAGAACGTTTGAAATTAAGTCGATACAATACACCAGCGACGTAATTTGTAATTTATAAGAATAGTATAGTAATCTATTTTGAATACTTTTACTGAATAAATCATAATGATATTTATAAATTATCAATTTAAAAAAAAAAAAATATTTTTACTTCAACCGTGAGCACACATTTGCAATGTAGAATATACATTCATTGCGAAAACCATGGATAATCCACATAAAACACAGTTTCTCAAATTTCTCGCGCATGATCTGAAAAATTCTATCAGTTTTGTGTGAACGATGGATCACAGCACCAACGTATTTGATGCAATTTTTCACAATAGTACCTCGTGAAACAAAGACGCAAAATTACTGTGCTCGAGCGACAATTATAGCCTTGTCACAAACACGTGAGTATCGTATAATACGAATTTCAATGACTATGTAAAGAGAGTAAAATATTATTCAAGGCTCTCTATCGTATATAATATAATATATTATTATATGAAGAGAGGCACAGAATCTAATATAATATTCTATTTTGTGTCTTTCGTTTGTTTTCTATTTTGCCCCCTAGATAGGCGAAAAAAAATTTATATTTTGCACACTAAATGTTCAAAGTTACTAGAATGCACTGAGGCGAAATAAAAACATCGTTCATCCCGTATCTGCATATGCTCACTTTATTCGTTTGGAACATGTATAACTTTTTTCCAGATCCTCTGTAATAATGCGTACTTTAACACATCCGAAACCAAGGTAAAATTAGTTGTTGTCTAATAGATACTCAACATTAGAGAGGATCAGTTATTAGATCTAGCTTCTTATACCTAGGGCGTACATCACGCCCCTATTAGCTAGGGTCAATTACTTGTTGAAAGATTCTATCGGGTAGGTATTAGCATAATACAAAAAAATCAACTAATTAATTAAATAATCAATAGTTTAGCACATGGATATAATTGTAAGTTCATATATACACGAAACAGAGCCCAACCTCGGCGATTCCCCTCTCCAGGGCCTCGGTCGCGAGTCTGCCCGGCCCGTCTAGGCTCTTGCCGTCGTCCGGCGGACCCCAGGAGGCCGTGTAAATGTCGACGAGGTCGCGCCGATAGCTGAGCGCCTCGGCCTCTACCCGGTCGTTCACGATGCCCTCGAGCATCTTCACGCCTCCGATCCTTGCCTCGAAGGCCACGCCGACGCCGCACTTTCCATTGTCCGCCTCCATGGCGATCTCGCCGGCGCACTTTGTCCCGTGGCTGTACGTACCTGCGCAGAAATATCACTTTCATTTGTATCGATCATCGGATTTAGACTGATCAGGCGCTTTTTCCCTATTAAATATATATCTATTATATATCTACATGACACTGAATTTTTACCAAAATCAAAGGAAATATTTGACGGGTAAGACACTCAGCGATAATTCCATTTGATCGATTGGACACTAGACGAAACAGTAAAGATCCATTGAAGCTGTTGATTTTTCGACCAAGTTTTATTATTTTATTTAAGTTTTTTTAAAGTTTTTGGCTGATAATTTCTAACCTAAGAAGGCTCTTCTTCGAGTCACGACTAAAAGAAACAAGTCTTGGGTTAATCCAAGTTTACTGTGTCAGTTCTATCAAAAATAATAAATTTTGGTCAGAACAATGAACAGTGTCAATTAATGGAACGACATGTCATTAGGATTTTCTCGAATTTAAGTTTACTAGAAAAATTAATGCCAGATAATGGTTCTATACTATTTATTACAACCTAGATACCATTCAGTAAGAAAGATAAAGTTAATGCATGGAGCGACTCTGGTCACTTGTCTGGTTTGGCATCAAGTTTCACTTGGTCAAGTGTCTTTTGGTCCAATGATGTCTGTACAGTTTCTAAATAAGGTGATATTTATATCACTGATTATTTGATAAAAGATTTCCTTGAAACAATATTATTCTATAAATTTAAGACAGCGTAAACTCACTTTCAAGGAATAATATTCAAATACATATGCCGTAATAAATGAAAAGAGATACATAGATAATGTGAAAATTCAATTATTTTCCAAATGTGAATATTTATTTGAAAGGTCAAGTTTATTCTTAATATACGTGCATGTATCGATAATATGAATGATTGGGGCCCAACGCCGTTATTCTCAAAGCCATTTTCTATATAACAATAATTTACTAAAGATTCGTTTTATGGTAACAAGCGCACAAGCTTAACACGAGCATACAGCACTTAACTGATGAATATAGCCTTAAATTTAGTATAGTATATAATATATATAATATTCTAATTCATTAAAATATTTTTTATTCATGTAAAATGTAAAATTATTTAAGAAACAATTACCTGATTCTTCATATCGCGGTATCGGATCGCTGTCCCGATCTGTAATATCGTAGCTGATTTCTGGATCCTTGCGTGAATTCAGTGACATTACTTTCGGAAACAAATGGTACAATTATGAACTATATTTAAATCGTCGAAATTAGCTTACGTAATTCGACCGAAGATCTTCGTGGGTATACTCTAGTCCATCGTCCAGTACGGCTACCCTAACACCTCGGCCGGTGATTCCCAGCCAATAAACCGGTAGAACGTTGAGATCCAGCCTGGCGCCCGACGCCTCCTTTTGATCTTTGCTTCGATCTTGCTGCGCTCAAATACAAGTCGGACTATTTTTAAAACGTTCAACCCTTCCTCCCCCATCGGGCGAGGCTTTGTGTAAACTATAATAATCGCCCTCTGTCGTTTCATTCGTCAGTTGCATAAATTATATAATTATAAAGATCAAAAGGAAACTATGTAGGGCGATTCGGAAATAGCTCGCTCGTGTGTATCGTTACCAGATACCATTCCTGATCCCAGAGCTCGTCGTTGAAGGCGCGCTGCGTCGTTCTCCAGCTCGAGTCGGCCTTCGCCGCCTCTTCCTGCGCCTGTTTTCGTTCCAATTCGACGCTGTCGTCGTTGGAATCGGAGACCTGGTAATAATCCCGCTTCTGCCGCTGGAACGTTCGTTGCTGATCGGCCCATATGATCTGTAAATCCGCGCAATATTCTTATATACGTGCAGTTTCGGAAGACTACGAAGGGGCGACCCTCGTTGAATGAAATGCTCGTACCTTGGCTCGACTCGTCAGGCTGTTCATCGCGTACGGCATTCCCCTCTTCTTGTGGCGATCACCCTCGATCGCACGCCACAGATAGGTGTCTTTAAATCCCAAGACCTATGCAGGATTTGATACATATAGATATGTGTAAATGTCAGTCGAGATTTAGGATACTGCATTATTTTTTTCTGCCTATATATATATATATATACATAAATCGATAAAAGTCGGTAAGCGGGTATGCATAGGAGTAACGTCCAAAGTCAGAAAAATATTAGGATAAATGACCGAGAAGAAGCCAAAAGACGCGACGATCCAGGATACGCTATCCATCTTATCGGTATTCAGATTGTGTCGCGTCCTCACGTATCAGCGCGTTGAAATAGTCGACTGTGTGTAATGTATATATTGCTTCCCCCTAGGTTATAAAGGGTCCTTTCGTATAATTTTTCTCTATTTTACAAGAAGTGGTATAGGAGACTATACAAGATTCAAGGGCAATTTTCGCAGTATATTTATTTTGATTACATTGCCGAGCGTCAGATGTAATCTTGAAGGCTTTGAAATGCTTGATAGCCAAATACTCGTGAGGACCATTATCTATCGAACACGGAGCTTAGAGCCGCATTTACATATAAGGGCTTGAGGGGTTTTAGTGCAGGGCTCTCAACAAATTAGAGATCTCCATAGATATCAATTAAATTACTCTAATAATTTCATATTAACTCACTTAATTTTTAATCAACATGAATAATATTTGTAGTAATCATATACAGTTTATTGTTGAAAACTGGAAAATCCTCTATTCTTAAGTCAACAAATTTATGGTGCCAGAATTTCGTCAAAAATTACCAATTAATATAGTTGATCGAAGACTCACAAATCAATTGGTGAAGCATGACAAAAAATTAATAAAATGAAAGTAAATAAAAATACTTAGCTAACTTTTACAAAAAAGTTTATTTGAGTATCAATAACTGTGTCGGCGGTCATGTCATCATCACGTCGTATAATACATTAACCTTTATTTCATTAATACTTTTTAAAATTTGAACGTATGGAAAAAGTTTAATAATTTTTATTAATGTTTGATAACATTCATGCATATATTAGGGATAATCTGTTAGGGATTTCAACTGGTTCAAGCAACGTAGCAAAATCCGTAACATAGCAGGCGTTTACGAACAATGCTACTCGATTTTGCTAAAAGTTTCCGAACTTTTTCAAATGTTACTAAACTTTCTCTAGTAGTTTGGACTTGACACTTTAAGCAATACGTGGAAAATTTTTTGTTGGATTTTTCGACAGTAAAATTCGAACTGAAATATATTAGCGCGCAATTAGACGCGATTTTCACTGAGTTCAGTTATAAAAGTCGCTGAATGATTGTCGAGCAGTGTCACTTATAATGTTAAACCCTTTTATCTTTTAAAAACCGATCAAACGAGCCATTTAATTCGCCGTCGCTACATGCGCGAGGCTCTACCAATATATAAATCCGGCCTCGCGGAAGCTCCGCGTCTCATTGCAACGATCGTTATTGGATTATTGATTGGCGCTCCTAACGATTTCAGCTCCAGTCCCGGCCTCAGTGTCCGAAGCATTTCGTTTCATCAAGCGAATCGTTCGATATCGAAGCGGCAATTTTTTTAAAAATCACTCACCCTCTCTCTCTCTCTCTCTCTCTCTCTCTCTCTCTCTCTCAAGGGCGGGGTGATGAACAAATGGCGTATATATCCAATGCCGAATAAATCGAGCGTCAGGTATGAGGACGTAGAAAGGGCGCAGAAATATGAGAAAATCGTCCGTGCGCCCCGTGTGCGGCGATGGGGGGCGCGGGTGGAAAGCTGGGGAGGGAACGTGGGCACAGAGCAACCTGACGTCTGTCAAGCCGTGTAACGGTCAGTTCATTATTGCGCATATATGTGTGTGTGTGTGTGTGTGTGTGTGTGTGCGCGCGCGCGCGTGTGTGTGTAGGAGAACGGCTTTCGCATCTCTCGTTTATTTCAATTACTGCCGAACATCCCTGCTGATTCAGCGCGAAGCGTAGTGCGGCTCCCCATCTCCCGTGTAACCTCACCCTTAACTCCAATACGACGCGAGGCGCGACTTCTATACATTGTACACGTAAGCATTGTCTCGCGCTCATTTGGGGGAGGAATTACGTGTATTATACGATTGCAAAATGAAGGGTAGATTTTGAGCTTAGGGGCAGAACGGCAACTACTCCGTGCGGATTGATTTCACGACGTATTTTATATTAATTGTATAGAATTTTTTTTTTTTTTTTTGAATTTTCATAGAAATATATCGTTTAAGAATTTTTTTTCTTTTCTCAGATTATATATATTTTCATTTATTCTGGTCGCCCATTGTTTAAATACATAGGGATTTGAATCGGTCGCTGACAAACGTAAATTATATATAAATAACCTAATAATACTGTTACTCTGTTTGAGTTTTAACACTTTTGTATTTATGAGTCTTCTTTATATAAATTAAGATGTTTCTTCCAATTCTATCAGCTTGGACTTCTCAGTAAGTCATTGGTAACGATTTCAATTCATTAGAAATCCACAAATAATAATTACATTACTTAGCCTTTTACACATAATGTACGTTTGGCTGTAATTGATTTAAAAATTTATATTCTCACGTTTCTCAATTTGTTAATTACGATCAGCCTTTTTTGTGTTCCCATTCGATTTGTTAATCATTCACTCATTTTTACTAAAACTTAAATTTAGAACTCTTAAGCGGAGTCTAGAGTCATCGGAGCACCTACTGCTTTCATCTTGATAAAATGTATTAAATATAATAAAAACTTCCTTCTATTTATTTGTTGTGAAAATTATGTATATAAAATGGTCTTCATTATTTTAAATTATGACCTTTTTTCAATAAATAATCAAAATATTTTATTAGTACAAAATAGAATTTAGATTTGAATTTAATGAGAGAATGAATGATACTTTTATTCAAATAAGAAAATCTGTTCAAAGTTACGGATAGATTGGAAAAATTAAAAACCATGTCAAAATGTAGAAACAACCAAAAAACTTTAATCTAGATAATTTTCACATAAAAATAATTAGAAATAAGGGTTATTAACACAAATTAATAAGGTATACATTAAATATAATGCATTTATGTTTTATCAAGACAGAAGCAATTGCTTCTCTCGTGACCGTCAACTCCCCTTGTCAATAGAACCATTAATAACATAAATAATTTTAATACATTAAAAAATTTTTTTGACATATTACGCAAATGTAGATCAGAAATAATGATATTTATTTCGACTTTAATTCTGTCATTGGTAAAGATCCACATTCATCTTTGGAACTAAAAAATATATTTGAAAATACAATTATTCATCTTGGCTAAGATGATAAGTTCGTTAACAGGAAAATTAACTCTTACTCAAAAGAATCAGTGCGTCTCCATCTTCGCACCATCTACACGCTCATACAGTCTTTATCATAAATAGTCGACAATTCACTGAGAATCTGATTGCCGTTGAATGCTTTTGTAGTTAAAAAACGGATAATCGCACGTAATTCACAATCGGACACCTGTTGAACATTTGGTCATCAAAACCAATGCTCCTCTTATCTTTAGTACCTAAACTAAAATTATGATCGGCTCAAGTCCGCTAGGTGGCGTCTGAGAGAATACCAAACTATGGAAACTTACTTTTTGAATACCTCTCGTAGAATAAAGATTTAGGTCAATCTGATACCTTGCCAGAGATTCGAAATAGAATTGTCCTTCTTAAAAAAAAAACTCGATCTTGATAGAATCATAAAAATTAATCGAAAGGTCAAAAATAAAGGCGCAACTTCGAAGTCTTTCTGCCCCAGACTTTCGTTGAAATACATTTTACTTGTATAAAATATTTTAAAAGATTCTATTTGGATATATATATATATATATATATATATATATATATATATATATATATATATATAGATTAAGATGGATCCCGGTGTATAATTAATAAACACTCTTTTTAGACGATTAAAGCCGATTGTAAAAATTGAATAAACTAGACAGAATTTTAGACGAATAAATATTTTTATTGGTCTTATAGTCCTATAAAATAAATAGTAGTTAATAAATAGAGTTTAGTCCCTGAAAAGGAAACGGAGCCGAAGCGAGCTCGAAACCTTGGACTAGGCGAATGCGGTAACAATAAATTTAGTAGAGAAGTTGGTGTGGGCGGCAGTCAGATTGCGCTTTATAGCTATACTATAAATAATTTTTTATTTCAGATTAGTCTACGAGGGCAATCATAGACAAGGATAGTCTGGCTGTCATTATAATTATAATACTTTCTATATATATTTATAGTTAATAGTAGTTTATTAACTTTATTTAACTTATTCACTGTAAGACCAATGAAAAAGATATTTATTAGTTTATTTTAAAAAAAGTCTATATAAGTACACTAAAATTTTATAGACAGAATTCATTGTCCTTTTCAATATAAAAAAGTGAAAATAATATACTAATAAAAAGCCAATTTTCATATAATATGTATAAATCAACTTGTTCATATATATATATATATATATATATATATATATATATATATATATATATATATATATATATATACACTGGACTCAGTGAAACGTCTAAAGGGTTAGTCTTCTGTTGGCATTAACAAGACCAGTGAAGTAGATCGTTACAAATAATCTTTTGGATTTTTGTCTCATATGCACGTAATTTTTTATTAAGTAAATATGCAAGTGATTTTTATGTTAAATAAATAATATAAAAATCGATATATATATATATATATATATATATATATACATTAACTAGTTTTTTTAAATTATATTCGTACAAAAGGATTCATTTCCATTGCGATTTTCGAAGTATATGAAAAACCAAATAGATTTTATATGTTTTTTTAAATTACGCACCAAATGAATAGAGACTACATGATTAATATAACAAATATACGAGATAATGGGATATCAATGTATATAATCCGTTCAATTAACGAGATTTTAAAAATACACAAAATTTATTTTAGATTTATTGTATATACGATACAATGCGATCTTTCCACGTGTGTATAATAATTTTATAGTTATAAGTATATAATGTTTATAATAAAGAAATTGACATTAATGTGACATTTATCAAATAATTCCGCATCCAATTTTCACGTTCATTCCCGACGCTCGTTAATCCAAAAACAAAGCTTTATAAAGAATTTAATATGAGCGAGAGTATAAATTATAAGCCAATAGTGCCAAAGACTTTGCATTAGACACAGGGAATAATTATAGGCGAGGAGCGGGGGCACGGGTGAGCTCAACGACGAAGTGCGAACTGTATTCGGTTTATATATATATATATATATATATATATATATATATATATATATATATATATATATATATAGCAGTTAGGCCGCACCGACGAAATATAGACAATGCTACGCAATGCTCTGGCTGTGGGGCTTAGGGCGGGTTCGGGATGGCAAGGGGGCGCGGGGGGGGGGTTGTAGCAGAGGGGCCACGTAGCAGCCCGCGGATTGCGGTCGACCGACCACGGATAAACGCTGCAGTTATGCACGCTTCGGTGTATATAAGCGGCTTAATTGCCTTTTGCCACTTCACCGACCTCCCACCTCCGCCGCCTCACCCCGACGGGTGCGCAGCGCGCGGAATCTCGAACTGCGCGGTTCGAAAACTTTTTTTCTCTCCACGAGATTTGTAAATATATGTATATGTATATACATATATATATATATATATATATATATATATATATATATATATATATATATATATATATATATAAGTTTGCGCCAAATCGAAAGTTCAAAGAGTTCGCGCAAATATTGGAAAGTTTATACGGGTCAATAATATTGTGTGTGTGTGTGTGTGTGTGTGTGTGTGCGTGCGCGTGTGCGCGTGTGTATGTGTGTAGATTTGTCATAAAGTCAAGGAGGTCTCCGACCTATATATGCGACATGCATTAACCCTTCTGTATCAGGTCGATGGTTTCGGGTATGCGTTGCACCAATTTGCATGCAGACTTTTCTTTTTTTTAACGTGTTTCTGACGCTTTTTTCTTCAAGAAAGCTTTTATACGCACGCAATGGCTTTTAAAACTACTTAAAAGGTATACGGAATAAAATTTCCAAGAAACATTTCTTAATTTAAGTTGCTCGTAATTAAATCTGAACAGGTTGTAGTCAATGTTATTTATACAATTCATTTTCATTTCTTGTTTAATCATTTATTATTTATTAATTATAAAATATAACGTAGACTATATAACTTGCAATAGGTCGGATATTGCAATGGCGAATGTAAGGCGCTTATAAATAAAGATTAATGAAGATACCGCACTATTACGCGCGCTCTAACATAAATCTGGTGTGAAATCTAATGCTTCGAATACTTGCTCCAAACATCCGCTATGGCGCTGATGTTTTGCACGACAAGAGAAATGTTAAGTTTATAGTGATGATCGGACCGTGCGGAAAAAGAGGAAGGAGGCTCCAGAGTTCCCGAATCTTAGCTTCCTTCCGAGAAGTGTAACCGTCAAGAAAATCTTTGCAACTGGAACATCGTCATCGCTTCTCGTAAGTTCTCAGAAATAGAACTTAACTAAATTAAAGAAAAAATATTCTGCAAATTGACTTTTTTTCTATTTACATTTCAGTTATTGTGATATTTTAACCAAATTGTGTACGTCCATAATTTAGTTGTTGCAAGCATTTATTATAAAGAGAGAGAGAGAGAGAGAGAGAGAGAGGGGGGGGGCATTGGTAAACCATGTGATCCGAAGCGGCAGAGGGAGGTATGCGGTAAGCAGCTTCAGCGCATTACAAGGGTTTGGTCGTAGTGGTGGTGATGAGAGAGAATGTATTCGTCTTATCTAAGTGGCTTTTACTATCCATACATATTGAGGAAGGTTTGTAAATTCAGTATTATTTGTAACGTGATATATCGTTCAATAAGATTATTTAACTAGAAATTCGAGAAAGGAAAGATTTTAGTAGTCAAAGAATTTTTCCAGAATACTAATTATCCAGAAAAATATATTACTAAATATATTTACAAAAAATTACGCAACATTTATACACGTACATTTGAAAATTATAAAAACAATACTAATACTAACAATAATGACAATGGTAAGAGCAATAATTCTGAATGGATGATCCATCCATTGTTCAGGCACATTATTATCATCATTTCACTAATATTCTCCAGCAATTTGACATCAATCAGGCTGATTCCATGACTAACAAATTCAACAATATAGACCGAACAGAGAATGATAGAAAGCAACATTAGTAAAAATAATCAGAGTAATACTGTACTGACTCTAATTAAGTTTATATATCTTAAATTTCGAGGATATTAATCAAAAAGATCAGTGAACATAATAATAACTGTAGACTTCATAGAGAGGCATTCTAATAAATTTTTCTAATTTTAGCAAAATTATTTATGCTCTATGTACCTTGCAGTAAATCAAGGATATTTAACTCAATCGAATATCATTATGGTTTTTTTTCGTAAATACATTAAAAGTTCATTTAAATTTAACTTTAAGTTTTCTCATTGATTAGATTTAAAAGTATAATTTATCACTGGTGTGGAACTTGATCGCTTATTATTTATCAAGGGATATGTTTTAAATCTCCGGAAAGAAAGTGAAATAAGTGTCTCTAGGAAAATAATTAATTTGCATGGTAATTGGAAAATGATTTTTTTTTAATTACGAAAGTTTTGAAACTATATTTTACGTACACCATGGTCATAGAATTATTCTAAAGCTGTGATTTTTAACCTGCGTTGGTGTAAAAGAAACTTATTGTGATTCTTATCAAGTCAATGTTTATTCCGCGAATATACATTGATAAAAAAAAATATAAATACACGTTTTTCTTATAAAATTTACGGATTACTTATGCATTTTATGTGTATAACGGCACAATAGTCAAAGTCACCAAGTGAGAAAACGTCGAAGAAAACTAATCGTCTAGTAATGTTATTAAAAATACAAAATAAAAAATCTCGACACTGCCATCATTAATATCAAATATTGTGACACAAAACAATTACTATCATTAGCATCTTCATCTATTAGATATTTATAAATACATACACGAAAGAGGGCCTTCGTCGCGTCCGCATAATCACTTGTTTACCTCTGAAGTTAAAGTGTACAGGTCGAGGTGTGGGTGCCACGCGCGGTATCTCGCGCGTGCACCACCCTCTCATTCTTTGGAGAACGCTTCCGGCAACCCGCGAGTTTACATACATATATATATACATAATATCGATCTAAACCTGTATATATATATATATATATATATATATATATATATATATATATATATATTCGTATATGTATCCATTTATATATGCGCATGTGCGTGTGCATGTGTGTATGTGTGCATAATGTCTTACCGGTCCCACGTGCGCGTATCCGGAGCGCAGAGCGATGAGAGCCGCGACTTCCGGCCCGCCCTCGAGCCTGACCACCCACTCCTCCTCTGTCTCCTCCCGCTGATGGCCGGCGCCGAGGACGAGCAGGACGAGGAAGCAGCAGCAGCGGCAGTTGAGAGCCCCGCCGCAGACGGAGCCTTCCCGTCGGCTTCGGCCTTCCATCGCTGCCCGGAGCGCAGGAGCCGAATGGTCCAACTATACGACCGGGTCACCGTCGTATGGCGCGCGCGCGCGCGCGCTGAGCAATAATTAGCGCCCACCGCGGGCGGCGCGTCGATTCGTTTTTCTTCTTACTCGCCCACCGGCAGGGGGGGGGTCGGCGCGAGCGTTGTGATCGGAGCCACCTACCTCCCCCCTCAGCGCGGAGTGGCGCCGCCGTCGCCGTAGCCTTCTGCGCGCGTGGCCCGCGCGACTCGTCCCCCTCCTAACGGAGGGCAAGTTGAAGCTTCGAAGAAGTTTATATAACATCGTGGATGTGTGTATGGACGCGCGCGCGCGCGCGCGCGACTGCGGATATTCGATGTACTTGTGTGCAGTGAGACGCGTCGCACCGCACGTGCGAAACTACAGTCACGATCGGCTCACCACCCTGCTGGTGGGTGGGAGTGGAAGAGAAAGGAGAGGTGGGGCTCGACCTCGAATCCCGGAAATCGTCATCTCGGACGATGTAGAGCCCGTTCTCGCGTTTCTAGCGGTTTTCGAACTTTTGCCCCTGTCGCGCGCGCTTGAACCCCGTCTAATTTTATCGCTGCTCTAGTAACAGATCTACCGCAAAAATTTTTATCGAATGAATAAGTTGTATGAAATGCTCTTAATTTTTTTATTTACTATTTTTAAATAGTTTTAATATTACTTATTGGATAACAAGGTGCAGCTAGCTTTCGACAAACACGGATTTGAAATTTGAAAAGAGTTGGGTTCGCTGAATAAATACGTATCAGTAAGATATGTGGTGGACTATAAGATTTATTCAAATCTAATGTGTAATAATATACAATATAATAAGAATAAATTAGTATTTTGAGCGGGTGAACGAAAAAAAGGGATTTACGAACGAAGTGCGATTGTTGGAAGGGAAGACGCTACGACGAAAGAACGGACGCACGTTGTGACAAACACGATAGACAACAAACGCACGAGGATGGTGGACGAAACGGTTCATACCCGAGGTTTGCCCATGGATGGAGATGAGACACGGTGAGGTGTATTTCTGCCTGATTCAATTTCTGTCCGGACATGGGTACTTTCGTAAATACCTTTTTAGGATTGACAACGATAACCTCATATATAAAAACTACAAATATAACACGTGAAGTCTGACCTTTTTGCCCGGAATCCACTGGTGACGCCATTTTTTGACAAACGCTGGAAAATTAATAATAAGACAAACGTACACCTAATATTAGACAGTCCATTAGTCAAAATTAATAATTCAAAAACTATTATAATTGAAGTACCTATGTTGTTATCAATTTTAACTGATTCCAATTTTACAAAAAATATTTGTTCATCAATATAATGATAAAAAAAATCTATTCTCACTTGCTGAATCAACAACATATTATAGATGTGCAAAAGTACATACATGGTATATTGCACTATCGGCACTCGACGCCTGTCGACCACAATTTGAGCAGATGCTCGTATTTCCATATATATATATATTATATTACGATAAGACATGACATCACAAAATGGCGATTTCTGATAGGCGTTAAAGATAATTTACTTATAAATTAAATCGGCGAGTGGAGCATTCAAAGAATGATTTCTCTTAAAGTTAATGAAAATTTATTCTAGAATTACAAACGAATAAATAAATCTAGATATACAGATAAGAAGACAAAACTAATTATAGAAAACTATGTATGAAATAGCCATATTTGGAAAAACCCAAAACACATACACACAGATTATATATACCACTAGTTATCTTCGAGGCGCTTCTGCGCCTCATGATATCAACAACGAAGTGTACGTATCGTAACAAATCCGATAGGAGAGAATACTGTACGAGTATGTATGAAGTAAACACTTCACATCTTATGTTGGCTACAGTTCATAGCTCATCAATCCACGCAAGAAAGATAGAGGATGAAGGATGGACCATCCGCGTTGTATCACACAAGCATCAGGTTTCAAATGGAATGTGTTAAATCAAACATGGAGCCTGAAAGAAATTTTAAATATAATATTATTTAAATATACTAATTTATTTGAGAAAAATGAATTTGGTGAAGCAAAGCATTGGAATAAGATTGAATTGGACTGGTCTGCACAACAAGTTCAGACAGTTCATATGAGATCCTACGAAAACAATTGCCGTTGCCACAGGAAAGTAAACTTCATTGCTCCTAATGACGGAAAGGGAATTCGAACGTACTAATGAAAAAGGCAAGTCGAACTTTTAACACAGAAAAACAGAGGAAAATATCCGAAGGTTAGTGGACCTATAAAAAGGCCATGAGTATTTTCAAGAATGATCCTTTACTCAAAAAATTGATGGGAGAGTATCTATTGAGCATTGGAAACTTGTCAGATATAGCTAAACTGATTAATTTCCTAATCAGAAACAAAAAAATGTGCAATTCTATAACTTACGCAACACATCGGATAGATTTTGAATACAAGAGAAGATACATTGAATTTTTTGAACGTTGATTTTCAGGATTTTCGCAGGAATTATATTAATCTATCCGTCCATCTACCACAAATTGGTGGCTCCGGAGACGATCTATTTTTTTTGTACCGTACATGCCTTTAAGTTGTGCTGTTGTTATACATTTCCTATAATGTGTTACAGATTGGATCAGGCAATACTGAAAAACTGGTTTAGGCTATTTTCATTGCTACCATCGCCATTTCTTATTTATCGGTAATATAGAAGAGATTTCGTGTCTCCTTCATGCCGAAACGTGTGACGAGCAATGATTGTTCGATAAAATATTTTAGACGAATTTGCTTCGTATATTTGCGTTTAAGATGTTCGATCTAAGCAGATATAATACGGTGTTTCAAGCGGCATGTAACATTGAAACACGTATCAGGAATTTAGTGCTGAGACTGAGCGGGAAGTATATGAATACACAAATCGACAGTATGACTGCAATGAAAGCCTTTAAGAATTCTGCACTTCATCATTGATATTTAACTAAATTTTTGCAATATTTTAGCTACTACTAACGAGGCAGTTATCAGATGAATATCGATTCACCCGTGACGTAAGGGTAATGAAAACGTTGATCTTTTCGACAAATTAGGATCTAAATCGGATCGTTAACTGGATAGGAAGATCGTGGTAAAAAACCAATCTAATCAAAAACTTTTACCGCGATAGAATGATAAGATCAAAAGCGTCTGGTATGTCCCAAGGTTATCAATTGTCCAACATGAAGGTCAAAGTATCATGATATTGATTAACGGTGTTATATGCATACAACCAAAGGATATAGTAATCATGAAAAATGTTATTGGATTGAAACGAAGGTACCAAAAAGTTTTTTTTAGTTTATTCCGATTCCAAGTATTTTGTTACAGTTGATGTGTACAATTTTCTATTTTACTGTAGATGTTGCTATATAATACAGACGTAAGTAGATTAATGGAGCAGAGCCAGAGTACAATGATGTTCACGAAGTGTTCCTTAGCATACGTACACTCTATATGATTATGTTCAAAAAAGACAATGAAAATATGAGTTCTATTGAAATTATCTAAGTAACTTTTCCACTCTCATGTAATTTTTTTAGCTATTTTGTTATAGGAGTTTTCATTATATTAAAGATTGATAAGAAAATATCCTCGCCCCTCATCACTTTTTGAATTACCTCAAGTAATGTGGAATTAGTTGAGACCAAAAAGCTACACTAATATAATTTTACATTATGTTCTGAGAATATAGGCACAAATATTAATAGAACGTACGTAAATAAAAGTTATAAATAATTAATAATTAAATAAATAATTATTAGTTGAAAAGGTAACACTGAATCGAAATCTCTTTTGCGCGTCATGATGGCATACCTTCGTTACAAAATCTTTGATTTATTAAGAATAATGATCAACTATGACGATCAAAATCTGCTGTGTGTCAAAAGACGTGTTGCAACTACAAGTTAATCATAAACCTCGATTTAGTACATCCGGTATTGAACCGCCAGTAGGTGGCTGTTATATCTCTAGGCATATTGACGTTTAGTAGATGTTTTGTAGCACAATGATATTGCATTGACATAATGATCCTAATGTCTGTATTAAAGTAGAGCAATTATTTTGTGACACGATGAACATGATCATGGCGCTCAAAGCAGATTTAAATTCAGTACTATATATTGTCAGCTTGACAAAAACTTTAGTTATTACATGAATACGCGTAATCCGTTTAGGAATCAATTAAATGTAAAATTGAAAATTAAAAATTCTATACATCGATGGATATAGTATGTAAAAATGTATCATGCAAATATATTCGGCTCGCGCGCATGAAAGAAAGCGCGACGTCGAGGCAGCTGCGCGTCAAATGCGCGAATGCCTTCATTCGCGCCAAAAGGGATATATATATATATATATATGCAAAATCGATAGGTACAGGGGGGGGCGGAGAGGACGGTTCTGGCAAAAGTCGAAGAGAAGAAGGCGCGTGCGAAAGTGTGCCGGAGCCCGGCTATTACCCGAAGACGCGCGGGGCGGCGGGGAAGGTGGGCGGCTCCGGTGCGACGTACATATAAAAATAAAGCTCGCATGCAGGCTGAATGGAGAAAGGGAGGGGAGCTGAAACTAGGCTCGGAATCAATCCGTGGCCTTGTCGCTGGTACGACGAAAAATCTACTGCTCCATCTCTCTGTCTCTCTTTTTCTCTCTCTCTTTCTTTCCCTCTTTCTCTCTCTCTCTCTCTCTCTCTCTCTCTCTCTCTCTCTCTCTCTCTGTCTCTTCAGCTTACTCCTTCGCCAGGGGCGGGAGGGCGATCGATCGATCGAAAAAGCTCCAGTTTGCAAGGGAAAGTCTGTGTGGGTATGCCATGCGACTGGCTTTCTCGGGGGGGTGGGGGTTTATATATACACATGGAGAGGGGGAAGTACGCCGACACTGTTTAATGAAATATACAAAGTTTCGACGCAACTGTGACCTATGCAATGCGTCCCGTTCCTTCCCTCCCAGCACCCTATCGAACTCCAACTGCGCACTAGCGGCCGCGGTCCTCGAAATTCCGCGCACGGCCGACCAACCGTCAGAATACAGAACCCTATGCAACTCGCTTGGTCTTCTTGTCCAGATTCATTGGAAGCGGAGTCATCGTGGTGGTTGGATGGGGGGGGGGGGGTGGACTTTGGGTAGGAGAAATCGGGAGATATTGCATTAAATGCTCCGATGGGCCGATGTAGGTGTATTTTCTACACTCACTCTGTTTCTCTCTCTCTCTCTCTCTCTCTCTGGTTTCGTCGATGGGTGGTGCTGGGAACATCCTCCTCGAGTTTTCTTGAAAATAAAGGAGTGGAGTACTTTACCTCTTTCTCTCCCGCCCTCTCTTCCACCCAGAGGCAGGGAGAGTGCGGAAAATTGCCGGGGCGATAAGTTTCCGCGCGATAAACCCAGCTTAATTTTCAATAAATTCAGAGAGGCGGTCCATCGTTCTATATATATATATATATTGCTGGTGTTATAAGTGCTGTATACTTATAATATGTATATATAAGTATATAGCAGCGCGAAAGAAAAAGCGCACGGAAAAGCGAAAATTGGGGGAGGGGAGTAGCTCGAGAAAAGTCGCGCGCTGTAATTTATTTTCCAAACGCTAATTATCACAGATCTTATATATACATGTGTATGTGTATGTGTGTTTGTTGTGTACGCGCCCACGCGCGCGTGTATATATATTATATATACACCGAGTGTCCTAGAATTAATTAGATAGATTAACATAACAGTATCAATTCTAGAAATCTGAATGCAATAATAAAATTAACTTTAATAAATTTGTTGTTAGTTTTCGAGTTGTTAACCAAAGTTTAATAGCCAATCATGAATGCAGGATTTGGGATTTTCGCTCGAAAGGCTGAAACAGAAAGATACAGGCGGAGTCTAAAAGAAAAGGAAGGGAAAGAGCATCGGTTGAATTTTTTTTTCGATAGCGAGAAAGCTTATGATGGTGCGGTTATCGGTCCACCCTCTTGTATACTTAAAATTGCGGATATGCTATTGGAATGAGAGAGATCGAAAGAGAGAGAGAGAGAGAGAGAGAGAGAGAGAGAGAGAGAGAGAGAGAGAGAGAGAGAGAGAGAGAGAGAATAAATATGCAACATCTTTTTTTACACTTTCTTTCCATGCTCGCCGTGGTGTGTGTATCAAAAATACACGTAGTAAAATTGACGTTTTTTTTCTTACAACCTAACATACACCTCTCCCGATCCCACTCTAACTTTTTTTTTCATCGTGATTAGTTTTCTCTCTATAGAAAAAAAAACAATCGGTGCTTGTTTCCAATCATTTCTTCCAGAGTCCGTGAGAGTCGCTGCCTGCATTATCTAGTTCCAGCCTCTCGACAAAAAATCCTCGTCCTGCGTTTTTGCTTGGCAATAAACTTTGGTTAATAACTTGAAAACGATCAACAAGTCATTTGGAGTTAATTTTATTTATTGCAATTACATTCCCGTAATCTATACAGATATGGTAATTAATTTTGGGACACTTAATATATATATATATATATATATATATATATATATATATATATATATATACATATATATAACATATACAACTTTTGTAAAGAATTGCGAATGGTGCGCGTGACCAAGCTTTCGTGGTGGCGGTACTGGAAGGACACAACGCGAGGAATATCTTCTTCGCAATTTGGCGCATCTGATGCCTTCCGCGGATACTGGTGGCGTGATAGAGGGATAGAAATAGATAGATAAATAGAGAGAGAGAGAGAGAGAGAGAGAGAGAGAGAGAGAGAGAGAGAGGAGGGAGTGAGGAGGAGGAGGTGGAAATCCCGAATCTCCAAATATAGCCGATACGTGAACGCGTGCTCTTCGTCCCCTCGGAAGAACACCGATGCACACATGTTATATCTATATGCATGTAGCAGAGGTGGGAGGGTGTGGATCGCGAGCCTTCGCCAGATCGCCGCCTCTCATACTTGACCCTTTCCATCGATGCATGCGAATATTATATATATATATATATATATATATATATATATATATATATATATAGTATTCTGCACATATAGATGTATGCGTGGTGGAACGATCGATCCCCGGCTCCTTTGACCCGTTAACTTGTTCTTTGCATGCTTTCCACTTTCGTTTACCATGTATTTCATACGAGATGCGGCTATCAGGGAGTCCGATGTATAGAACTTTTCCAGGTGAACGATTAATTTTGATAAAGAAATATTTACCTATAAGTTATGTTGATAAATAAAAAATTTTTAAGAAAATGTTAGTTAGCAGTAGAGAAAAAACAATCCGTTTTACACTCTCTCTCTGTCTGCCGAAAATCCAAATCCGGCGTTTTTGATTGGCTATGAAACATTGCTTAACAACTCCGAAACCAAAAAGTTAGTTGAAGTTAATTTTATTATTGTATTTACATTTCTAAAATCTATACAGACATGGTAATCTCTCTAATTAATTCTAGGACACCCGGTATAAGAATCAATGAGCATTTGAAATCAATTATCTATAATAAAAGTAATACAGGCGTTGCGGATAATTCTATTCAAAACAACCATAATTTAATTTATATAACCTCGATAAAAGTAACAGATTCAACAGTCTTGAGAAATTGCAAATCAGCAAGCTTCTTGATAGCAATAAACTTCTATAACAGGATCTTAATCACAATAACGTCACCAGTGATGTGACTAATATTGTTCCATCTTTCTTAACAGGCGTTTCTTCCAAATTCTAATCTTTTCATCCTTTGAGATCTGTCATTATACATTTTGTTCATACTCATATATCTATTAATTACATGTTATATGTATATATGCACAATTACATGTATATAATCGTAATTTGCACAGCTCCAACCTTTTACTTTATATTCTACTCTGCTTGTTTCATACATATACCGTTATTTTATTATACTTATAGACTTCTCAATCTCCTCGGCTTGCATCTTATATCGGTCTTGAAAATGGCCTAATCACCGAAATAGCTGTTGATAATAAAACTCTCATTTTCTGAAACTATCCAAGTCTTTTTATTTAGTATTAAATCTAGAATCTTAACTTATTATATGTATTTGGATAAGCATTGTATATACGAAGTTAGACAATTAAGTAATGCGACAAAATTCAAAAATCGATTACATTTAAAAATTAAGGTACATCGCTACGATCTCCTTCAAAGTAGTCCTCTCACGCATCTATACACTTATTCCATCGAGTTTTCCAGTTTTTGTAACTATTCTGCAACACTTCTTGTGGGACCTCTCCGAGTACCCTCGTCACAGATTCTTGGATGTCTTCAACGGAGTCAAAATGTCGACCTTTGCCGAATTTTTTCAAATGGAGAATAGGAAAAAGTTGCAGGGTGACACGTTTGGTGAATAGGGCGGTTGCGGTTACGTTGCGATACCTTTAGACGCCAAAAACTGAGAGACACTGAACGCACTGTGACAGGGAGCATTGTCGTGATGCAGAACACAAGTCTTCGCGATCTCTGGACGCACTCTGAGCATCCTTTTTCGTAATTTTCCGAGCGTATTGCGGTAGAATACTTGATTTACTGCTTGTCCAGGTGGTACAAATTCTCCGTGAACCACCCTTTTGCTGTCGAAGAAGCAAACAAACATGGTTTTCACTTTGGACTTGCTCATTCTCCGTGCCTCGACTTTGACGTTCTCAGGGCCTTTTTTAAAATTGGCAAGCCACCGATGCATCTGACTATGACTCAAGGCATCACTACAATACACTTTGAGCATTTTTTCATAAGTTCCTGTCGCGGTTTCACGGAGTTTCGCACACAATTTTATCGCGCACCATTGCTCTAAATGACATGCACTACTCGCGCGTTGTTACAAAACACAAACAGCTGTCGAAGAAATTATTGTACAACGGTCGTCAAGGTCTCAATCGGGAGAATAGGGATCTACTATTACAGTGGTGGAGTTACAGGTTAGCAGTGTTACCATTGGCCGAGAAATAAAATAGGTTATTTAATTGTCTGACCTCGTATGTGTACTATTATATATTTATTATTAACTACTGCATATATATAGCAATGTTGCTTATTTTCATACATAAGAACCTAATGTTCACTTAAAACCACAAATTATTATACTATATACATAATTTGAAGCTTGTCCGCCAAATCAGTTTGTTTATATTATATCTATAACATATTGAACTAAAACTTTATTCTACGAGGGATATTCAAAAAGTGATTTTCCCTAGTTGGACGTTACTCTCTGACGTCACCTAGCGAACTGGAATTGATTATAGTTTAAGCTAAGGTTCTAAGGATAAGTGGAATTGGTTTTGATGGTTAAACTTACTTTTTTCAGAAGTACAAGCGGAAATTATAGAGCTACCAGTGCAAAGCGAGTCCGATTGTGAATTACGTGAGGTTATTCGTTTTGTAACTGCAAAATGATTAAGCCGCAAACAGATTCACAGTTCATTGGTGATTATTTAAGGTAAAGATTGTATGAGTGTGCAGATCGTGCGAGGATGCCGTACAGATTTTCTTAAGGGATGCGCAGAAATGCACGATGAGCAGCGTGCGGGATGCTCAAAAGCACCATTGCCGACGATGCGATTATAGCGGTTGAAATAATGCCTCCTGATTATCAGATTTATCGAACATGAATCCATACAATATTGTCGGAGAAGCTTGGTTACAGTAAAGTTTGTGCAAGATATGGGTTCGAAAAAGTCGTTAAATCGTGGATCCAAAAACAAGTTAGGTTAGTTTTTAAGAATGGTCAGTTTACGCTGGCAAAGAAATATAAAAACATTGAAGTCGAAAACAAATATATATAAAAATAGTTTAAGAGTAAATGAATAGACTCAAATTATTTGTATAGCCTAAGACTTTTGTTTTTTCCAACACAGGGAAACTTAGTCGTTTCATACGGGTCATATTCAAAAACTAAGTTTCCCTGCGTTGGAAAAAAACCAAAAATTTTAGGCTATAAAAATAGTTAGAGTCTATTTATTTACTCTTAAATCATACTCAAAAACTATTTTTTTAAGAATAAATTAAAACTTTCATTAATACTTATTAATGAAAAAGGCCTTAATTGTAGAGCTGTTTTGAATGGTAAAGATTTCTTTTTAGTAGAAATTCGAACAAAAATAGCCTTGGAACATTTATTCATCTATACATATATATCGACATCAGTTATAATACAGCCATCGAATGCTCACAGTAAGATTCGACACGCATAATATGGGGATTACAATGAAATATTATCGAAAATGGATGATTTCGGGAAACTATTAATACAACTCGATTATGGTAGATGAAAGCACTGCTGCGTGGCGCGACGCGGCTTTTAGACAACCCCCCTCCTCCCTCCGCCCCTCCTCAACACCATCGTTAATGCAAATTTACGTACGTTCAATAATATGGCTCTCGGCAAATATACTAATGTCGTAATCGGAGTCGCGTATTGTATACGAGCAAACGAAAACGCATAGGGTTGCCGGAGACCGCGATCTCGCGTCCATAATGCGCCGCGACACGCTCGTTTTGGATTAAATAACGATCTGTGTGGAAATGGAGGAGGTTCGTTTAAAAAATTATAGAAATTTCATCGGATTTGGATGATAAAAGGAATTCGTAATAAAACGCAGGTAAACGAAAGATACTAATAAGCGCGTCTTATTAACGACGTAAAAATATTGATTTTTTTTTTTACCGTGGGTTAGTAATGTCTTTGATTGTGATTTTGAAACATTGGCGTGAACGAAAAATATTCCCTGATTGGCCGATTCGTTCTGTGACGTCAGTTGGTACGTATGCTCCCTTGAAGGTGTACTTATATATAAATGACCAGCGCGTGCTACGAAAACAGAATGAAAGTGTGATGTTTTTCTTAAAATCTGATTATTTTCATAAATTATGGCAAAATTTCGTAGGATTCGATAAATATATCGAAAATAAAATATGTTTGCGGTAGCCGTAATTTTGAGCAATTTATGACGAAACAGGTTATTACTTCATTACTATTAATTTTATACGGTCAGAATTTGTACGTATATATGATTATATATTTGAAGGTATCGAATAAAAAATTCGAACGATCTGCACCGTTCGCAGAGATCAATCTCAATCATAAGTTAAATACCTTTTCTCGTTATATGGTAGAAAAAAAAATTTGTTCGGGACTATTCATTTCTATATTATTGCGTAATTGTACCAAAACATCGAAGGTACAGTTTTCTTGCACTGATAATGAGTGTATTTTATTACAATAAAACTATTTTTCTGAATTGCTCACTACAGGATCATTTTTGGCATTGTTGCATCATAAGATGAGACCTTTAATTCATGGAGGCCTCATATATATATATAAATGCGTATATATATAAAAGGAGAAGTTAATGAAAAATATTTTTGACCAAAGTATTTCGATTATAAAAAGGAAGATGAACATATACGTCATAACATCAATGTTGATGTTTAACCATAATTAAGTACAATTAAATACGGCAATAGTGTTTAATTAAATATAGGCCAGGAAGTAAAAAAATAACTGCAGTCAACAAAGATTTACAATTTTTTTCATTATTTTTTTAAAAGTGATTTAACATTACAATGGCATCTTTAAAGGAATTTTTGTTAAGATAGCAGTCTCCATTTCGTTATCGGAAGATTGCTCATTCGGTCCTGTAACAATAAATTGAGAAAATCCTTTTTTTTTTACGGAAAATTTAAGTCAGAGAATAAACTTCCTCCCCCGACGTTCCTTACTATTGAGCTTAAGTATAATCTTCAAGATATCCCAGTATTTGAAAACAACGTCATTCTGAATAATATCGCATACGTCTCAGATATGGTTGAAATAATTTTTTCTCTCACAGTCACATTTAGATAAGACTTAAATCGAATGCCACGTGAAACGGCTGTCCATACTCGAGTGAATGCGCTCCTGGACCGCTCGCACGTTATCGAGGCTACCGCCTATACGCCTTGTCACCAGTGGACGATCCTATTGTTCGTCGTTCCCCCATAACTGGAAGTATCGTGTTTGAAACTTAGAGTAAGACACGATATTTCGAAAAATCATACTTCCTCGGCAGGCCAATTGGTCTTTCGTTGCTGTTTAACAATAATTAAAATCAGAATAAGAATGACCTGTTGGATAAGTTTATTTAAAAAAAAAAAGGATTTCTTTCTGCATTAATAATTTTTTTTTATCCAGTGCATTTGGAGGTCTCCTGAATGATCGGGTCTCGAGGAAATGGACCTCGTTAACTACTTCTCTTCTATGGCATTCGGGATTCAAGGGTACATCCTGGTAAATCCTACGAACTGATAAGAGAAACATGTGTTAATGCCCGTTGAGTAACATTGATTCTCATCCTTCTCGTATATACCGTGTAAACATCGTGTTTAAGAAAAAAAAAACAAATAACAAAACTTATAACCAAAAAATATATGATTACGTTTAAACATCATAATAGTCATACTCAAAAAATAATAAGAATTTTTTCTCAATTTCAAAGAGGACGTTACTTACCTACTTTTGTTTTTTTTTCTAGGCAATTAATAATATCAAACAAGTATTCGTAAGAGCCCTTTCTCTTACGAAGAGAGCGCAATAAAATTACGGCTGACGTGTTCGTATGCATATATGTATGTATATATATATATATATATATATATATATATATATATATATATATATACATAAAGGAGAGTTTTACACGCTATCTATTGCCAAGCTAAAAAATCTCGAGGCTGAGCTTGCGAGGGAACTGGCGCCCGATAACGCTGGAGCCTAGTTTGTCGGCGCGGCTGCATCCTACGTATACACGCGACTTTATTAGGAGGGAGGGGTAGGGTAAAGAGGCGGAAAAAAAGCGATTTGTTCAGTTCGCGAACTCTTTACCGGCCTATACGTCTCATTTCCAATCTTATGAATTTCAATGCCAAAGGATTCAACCGAAATCCGTCGTTCTGGTCGGATTTACATATTATATATGTAAATAACCTGATGCATATGATCTATATGTAACGAACGAAAGCGTGGCTAGTTGAAAAAAAATGCAATACCCCCCCTCCCGCCCACCGTCATCTCAACACGACTGTTGGTCTTCTGAAAAAAAAAGGTTTAACGACCAGTTAACTTCACGAACAATGGGGAATAATTTAAGCGGGCCGGCCCTAGTGTATATATAGATTTCTTTCTTCTTCAAATCATGAGCCCACGCGGAATTATCGCTCGCAGGACGATAATAATGAGCGCTCGAATTTCAAAAGTTCATACACGTATTCATCTACCTTTTGCTCGGCCCTCGTCCCCCCCCCCCGGTCGGCCGGACAGCGGACACAGCGTTCCAAAAATTTGTGCCGAGATTCGTAGAGGCAGGATTTTTTTTTTTTTTGGTAAATAAGAGAAAGGCAGGCAGACGGTACTATATGTAGACTGAAAAAAGAAAATGCCTTATAATCGAGTAAATATTTTCTTGTCTCGTACCGAGAAAATTATTTTCTTACATTGAGACAGTATCGTCTTACACGAAGTAAGTAGAGTATAATTACTCGATGCAAGACGAGTCCATTTAAATCGAACGATATAGTGTTAAATGTAGTGAATATTGTCTCGATTTAACAAAATGTTTTACTTGTTACCGAACAAGTAAATATTTACTTGATATCAGAAAATTTTTCATGCAAGCGTAGCCTAATTATTAAGTCGTTCTGGATCGATTTGCGCAGTCTTCTTCGACACGCCTCGGTATAATCTCACAGTCGTTGAATGAAAAAGCTATAGCGATATATAGTTTACTAACGATATTTTTGCCTTATCAATGAAAATGTAATATAATGTTTGAGAGGCATTGATAGATAACCAGAGAACATTCTGGTGTTTTCGAATATTTTTGAAATCTATCTATAAATCTGTACATGAAATACACAGTACATAAAATCATATGTGATTTATACAGTTGCAGGACAGCTATATTCTGTTTGTCTTATTGAATAAATTCCTTGAGCGTAAATAACCGATGTCTGACACTTCTGTATACGTATTCATTGAATATATATTGAAATTGATAAGAATAGAACTCTTGTAAAATAAGGATGACGGCCAATACGAGAATGATTGGAATTAAAAAAAATTTATGCAGTGTATAAAGTATAATCAAAGCAACAAATATAGATTTGTATCAATAGTCCATTAATGGACGCGATCTCTAGATGATCTCCATCTGGGAATTTGATAATTTACCGTAGAGATGAGAAATCACGAGGATCCACGCCAATTTCTAAGTTCATAATTAGGGAGATAAAAAGGCCGGTCTATATTATCATCAGCTATATAGGCGGCGTAAAAACGCTCGCCATCGTCAGCACATTCAGCCGAGGCGAAACAAGAATCGGGCATACATACACACACACAGATATATATATATATATATATATATATATATATATATAGAGTTCGCGAATCCTATACAGCGCCTCCTCTGGAAAATTTTTTATCTTCCTAGCTTTTCATTTTTCTCTCGGCTCTTTTTGTTTACCACGCACTGTAGAAACATTATATATATATACATACACATACACAGCTTTTTCGTCGTCAAGCCGAAAGGACGTGGAAAAAGCGGATCCTTTTTACCGCGTTAAAACTGGTACGGGGTTATAAGCCATAAATGAGCTAGAAGAGATGGCGATATACTATGTCTGATATATATATATATATATATATATATATATATATATATATATATATATATATAACGATGATGAATCGAGGACAAAACATCGCTGCTATATTCGCCTTTCTTTCTTCTTCTCTATACATATATTCTTTACAATAAAACTTTGCCCTAGATTTCGTGCTGTATACTTATATATACATATATAGAATCGCTGAATTCATTTTTTTTTGTGGTTTAAAGCATAATTCCACCGCATTGGTTTCGCTCGTTCTCTCTCTCTCTCTCTCTCTCTCTCTCTCTTTCTCTCCCTCGCCCTCTCCCTCTTTCAGAAGCGTTTCCAAGATTAGAGAAGGGACATTTTGCGAATATAGGTCCAGATAACACGAGAAGTACGCGGGGTCGGCTAATTATCTCCGCTGTATACACAGACACACACGCACACGCAAACACAAACATACACACACGTGGACCGAAACGCGCGCTATACTGCCTTGGACTTTTTGCGCGCGCGCGCGCCGGCGCGTGTCCTTTATATGAATTATTACAATGTCTTATCGCGACGGGGGTAATGAGATAAGTTAATTATATAGATTTAGGATCATCGTATTTGCCGCATGATCCGAGGCTCGGCTCGTGCATATAGACGGCGTCCCTCCCCACTGATAAGGAAGACGCCAGTATACTGATAAAATGCCCATTGGAGCGTCGATGAATGCGGCTAGGGTCACGTTTATATTTTCGGCAATTCGTGCTTGACTTTTCAACGATTCGGTATACGCAATAAGTACGCTATTTATGTTATAAGGAGAAAAAAAAAAAACAGAAAATTCGAATGGATTTTTATATTCCGTTTCCGCGGTCGATACCTTCATTATTTGTCGCCGTGTCCATAGCTTAGGCCGATGGCGGGATTGTCGTGGTTGAATCATCAGTTTTTGGGACGAGGCGCCAATGACGAGCCGAGAGGCCGGACGGCGAGGCGGATACGTGGACTCGGCGACGATCGCGGCGACAGTCAGCGGGTCGCCCTGCGCCGACGATAATATTTCGATTAATTTATACATTTTATTTATTCTCACGTTTCCTTTAGATTCTACGGGGACTTTCATTATGCGAGCGTGAATATAAGACTGTAAGAGCGATAAAAATACTTGTAACAGTTTGATAAAATTCGCTTGGTACATTCATTCTGCTTCTCATACACAAAAACGTCGTTGTCACTCGATCTCTGAAAATACAGCTCATGGAATTATTTTATTTACTATGTTGGGTTTTATTTATTTTTTATATTTATATTTACACTAGTGTAGTTAATAACGAATCCTTTTACTTGACTAAAGATTTCGCCAACTTATTGAGGAATCCTCGACTCGACCTATATAATCCGCGTCAAATTCATTTAATGCGGTGGATTGCGAAGCGCCCATTAACAAAACGTTCCACGACTGTTTCAGAAGGAATATCGCAAGGAATGTAGAAAAAAAAACAATATTATACAATTTATACTTATCTCTAAATAAATAATCGTGGAAACAGAAATTATATGAAAATAAATTTAATTTTCGACTCTTATCATCGATAAGTGTATTAGATTCATAAATAAAATTCGTAACTAGTGGCCGAGTGTAAGCCTTCTGTAATAAAATTGCTGTAATAAGTTATTTGCTCGAGAAATCTATTATTTTACTTTGAGAAAGGTAGTATTAGAGAGATTTTTCGGTGTCGGATTTAAAAAATTCACTGACCAAATTCGACGCAATCGTAGTGCGCCTAAATGTATTAATATCGCGCTTTCGACAATGACAAATAAATTCCGGTTTAGGCTTACAGATAAAATAAATTTCGTTCGCAAACGAATGCTAAACATGGCGAGAATGTATAATTTCACTTTAAAAAAAAAAAAACATATTGACGTAAATTTTACGTAAGAAAATACGTATTCTGTAGAATTTCCCATTACCTTAAAACATAGAAAATAGAGCAGAATTTTCCATATTCCGTTATAGCTGAAGCAATTTTTTTTATATACTTCGAAACAGTTTTTAAAATATTTAATCTAAAATCGTCTATTCTGAAATAATTTGTATATTTATTATTATAAGACGTAATCATTAGAATTTTCTTAATTTTCCTAATTATTATCTCAATATATTACACATTGTTAAGATTAGATTTACAATCGTACTTTACAACTTGCTTTTTAGCATTAATATTTAAATTAATCTCGTGCTCGCCGCTGGAAAATTTTGCCTCGTTTATGAAAATTGCTTTCGCTCTGTGCTCTTTTATGCTTGGCGATCGAAGGGAAAAGGCGTGAAGAATGGCCATTGGAACGATGACGCTAGAGCGGCGAAGAAATTGCATATTCGTTGGAATATCGTCGAAACTGAGAATTTTGTTGTTGTTGTTGTTGATATTTTATCCCCTTAAATGTCAATTGATCGTGAAAAGGATTCTTTGTAAATCTTGGATGGGGATTCATTAGCATGCCCGGTGAAATTTTATATGAAAAACAAAAACAGATTTTTTTTCTCAAAAATAAACAAGACAATATAGATTTCATTTCATTCGCAAGGTTGTTCTTTAATTCGAAATAAAAAAAATATTTTAGCGAAAGTAACTTTCCACTACTTTTTCCACACATGGACTTCATCTTATTATAGGAGAACATACGATATAACTCGAAATATAACGGGAAATATGGTTTGTCCATCGTTGATTTTCACAAAATTCACAAATGCAAAACGATTGATTTAAAATCGATAGGAAAACTCCGACAAATTAACAATACAATTATATACCCAAACTTTGTAGAAAAAGTGTGTTAAAAAGAAAAACGATCTTTACTCTGTAGCCGAGTAATAAACCGGTTATACTTTTAAAGAGGGATGAAGAAGGAGGGAGTGAGAAAGAGGAGAGCGGGAGAGTTGTCGAGTGTATCTTTGCACCCCAACCCCCTTCGTCACGGACCATACTTACAGCGATGGCAATTGACGCGGACGCTAAAGGAAAAAGTGTAAAAAATGGCACTTGCGAAAGCTTCGCGAGACGACGGGGCGAACGGGGGTGGGGAGGAGGAGGGGGGCGAGGTCGAAGCGAAGCTCATTAGACGCCCTCCTTGGCAGTCCTCCGTAGCGTGTCATTAGCGCGCCGAGAGGGGGCGATCGGAAACCAGAGCTCGTCGTCTCGGCGCTCGATAGAGAGAGAGAGAGAGAGAGAGAGAGAGAGAGAGAGAGAGAGAGAGTGAGAGTGGGAGAGAGAGCGCGGGGTGGGGGCTGATATCGGATATCTCGTTATCCCACGCGGGGAGTACGTAGCCGTGTATAATAGCGATGTGTCCATCGGAGGCGGGATTTATCTTCGATCGAACGGATTTCGAACGGAATCTCCGGCGATCCGCATCCGCATCGGCGCGCAGTCGGGGATTTTTTTTGAACAGAACGCGGCGGGGGAGGGAAGGTTCGCGTACGTACTCCGCGCCCTCCAACCGGCCGAACGGGCTGCTTTAGTTAGTCCCTTTACCCTTTCTCTCTCTCTCTCTCTCCATTTATCCCTTGGCGCTCTCGTTCTACGTAAAAGATTCACAGGTAAACTCGTTGAGAAGTACCGAATTTACTTTCGTTCCTGGAGGGAAGAAGAGGAAAAAAACTGTCCGAGGACGAAGGTGCTTTACCCTCTCTTTTGAAATGGAAAGAGGAAAAGTGAAAGAGGGAGAGAGACAAATCAGTACAAAACTCACAGGGGGAGGATTTCGCAACAAAGTATTATATACACGTATATACGGCAGAGAAAGAGAGAGAGAGAGAGAGAGAGAGAGAAAGCGCAGCGCAGTGCGCGTCGTCGATGTAACATCTGGCGCGACCTCCCGCTCTCTCCCCCTGCGGTTTTCCATTCGAATGAGCCGGTGTCGGTCGGAGGCGATACACGTACGCATATAAAATTGGCCGTGAGCGTACATGTATATATATATATATATATATATATATATATATATATATATATATATATGTGCGTTCTGCAGCCAATCTCTCGACATGCTTCTCCCGACCGACCGAACGCGTTATACTGATTAAATAAAGGGAGCGAAGGGGGATTTTTGCGCGTACAGGTATATAAATTTTTTTTTTTTTTTGTGAAAGGTTTTTTACTTATATTATATATATGCACGTGGTGCGATTCGAATCATTCAAGGATTTTTCCATTAAATTTTCTTACTTTCTTAGAAAATTCGTAATCGCTCGATATTATCCATAGAATTTCAGTGTTTTTGTGTTAAGATTTTCACACACACGCGCACACACAAACACACGCGCGCGCGCGCGCGCACACACACACACACACACACACACACATATATATATATATTGTCTTTCAGTTTGGCTAAAACTAGCACGGAATCGGATCGCGCGCGACCGAACCGTAGCCAATCTACGTCAACGATTGTCCGATCCCGTACGTGCAGTTTGCACGACAGGCTTGTAAACGGCTTCGCTGGCCGGACGTAGGCCTCGTGTCCGGACGAAGGCGAAAAGTCGCCCCGGGAGTGACGCGGCACGAGCGGTCCGGCGGCTCGGCGATTGACTGACCGCGGTAATTGTCGCGAAGCCGTACGTGGAACAGCGACGCGAATTGAAACGAAAATTTTTAGCCGACCCCGTCGATGGCTTTTACAAAGCGATCGAGAGATTTGCAACCGTAGCTCCTAGGTAGGTGGCGGCCCATTGCCTTCGATCGTTCGGCACAGCTCATGAGGCAAGTACTCGCGATGCGTAAAGCTAGTCGCGAGCGACGCGTTGACGGGTAACGCGTGATCGCGGATGCGCGCGTAAAGGCGGACCACCAGTAAAAAACAAACCAGTAAAAAAAGATATTAGACATATTAGAGACCGCTATAAACACACGCTGAAGTCGTTTTCGCTCTCGTAATTGCTGGCTCGTCGGTCGCATAGTCAATTCGCTTAGAGAACGGCCCGAGACAATATTATTCGTACGTACAGGCGATTAATACGATTCGACAAATTCTGATACTGCTAGACTACTTTTACTTCGAATATCGGAATTTTCTTGAATCTACTACTTCTGAGATAAAACATAAGACGTATTATAGGTTTTTTTGATTTTTTTTTTTTTTTGAACATATTTGAGCTCACTGAGACGTCTATACGAGGCTGACAAGCTAATTGGTGCAATTGGACAGAAATAATTCTTTTCATCCATTAATAGGTAACTAATTTTTTTTTTTTTTTTTTTTAAATACAGTGAAGCCCTCTTGTAACTTTTGCCCATTCAATCGTGTAATATTCGAGTGGTCGCGACTTAAAAACGAAATTCAATCTGCTCTGCAGCGATTTACAAAACTTAAATAGTCCTTTCAAGTCCACGGGCATGTACATTATAGAGATTAAATTTGTTTTCGGTAAGAAGAAAAAAAAAAGAAAAAAAATTTTTTTTTTTTCGAGCCCAGCCGATCTCTCGGGGAATAAAAAAATACATTTAAATGCGAAATGCCCCACAATTCGGGACTAACGAAGTCCTCGAATCTCGGCAGAGGTTGGTATAGGGGTGAATGGGACATTACGAATTCAGGAGCTCGCACTCGCTCTCTTTCTCACTCTCTCTTCCTCGTTTATGAATGCGTAATGGCAGAGTGCTTATATATATATATATATATATATATATATATATATATATATATATATAGATCTGCATACATATACAGATATCGGGGACAATTAGACGGGCGCGCGTGCCCGCAATAAAAGCCTCTCCTTTCTCTCTCTCTCTCTCTCTCTCCTCTCTCTCCCTCTACCTCTCCCTCTCTGTCTATCCAATCCCTTCGTCCCTCGATAACGTTGGCCATTCCAATTTTTCCAACACGCCCGAGCACCGGCGAACTAGCGCTCACGGTGTAATCGTGCCGCAATGTCGAAACTAAAGAGCCAACGGGAAGACGGGCACTTCGCCGACGGCTATATACTGCCGCGCGCGTAAAAGCTACCTCTTAACCGGGGAATATATATATATATATATATATATATATATATATATATATATATCTACTTATACATAAAGGATGGCCTGAAACACGCTTTGAGAATTAAAAGCCGAACGCTGATTCTTTTTCCTTCGCCCATCTCTCTCACCCCCCCCCCACCCACCGTCTCATTCTCATTAATACTTCATGCATACAAGTTCGGGATTCCATTGAAAAACTCGCCGCGCGTTGCGTTTCTTTTGGCGCGGATGAAGGTGCAAATACTTTCAGCTCATTATCCGTGGAGCTTTTTTTCCTCCAGTGCCCGAGCAACTGCGTGTAATGAAGTTAATGCTCGAGGGTTCTGCAAGTCATGGAGGGGGTGGCGCTTCCCTTCCTCGCCCCCGTTTTTTAAAGTAACGCGTGATCGCTGCTACTCTCGTTGTTATTGTTGTTGTTTTTGTTACCGTTCGTAGGATCGCCGCCTTTTAGATGAAGCAATTCTTAATCGTTAATCGAATAACTAACAACTAATTCTTCGATAATTCTAAGCTCGAATAACTAATTCTTACATCCAACAAACAGGCAATAATTTTCGGAAGTTTTTCGATACCCTTATCGCGAATTCAACCGCAGAATGGGTCTTAGACATCAGGTTCTCGACAGATCTTACTCTAAAAATTGCAACAACAAAAAAACCGCATTCTTGCGCAAAATAATCGTGCTTCTTTCAAAACAACAATAGATATATTATTTTAAAAAATTACAAGTATACGATGTAAGTATAGAACTCTTGCTTTTCCGCATGTCGATAAGCTTAATTGTACAAATTACTTTTTCAATAACTCAAATTTAATTGAAGATTTCAATAAAATACAAATAAAACTTGTACTTTAAACATTTGTAGTTTTTTTTTATAAAAAAAAAATTGATTAAACATAACCTGTAATTTTGCTCGAAACTCTGTTTACTTCATGTTAACAGATTATCAGTTTTTGTAAATATGCAGTAGTAGATCAATTGTTGAATAAGGCAAAACCCAACCAAAACACCTTTGAAAAAATTTCCAGTTTCGAAGATTAATTTTTACCGATCTCTAATATGTCTAATATCTTTTTTTACTGGTCTACCGCAACGTGAAATTTTCATCTTTCTGAAATTATTTTCATCCGAATATCTTAAAATGCACGTGATATCAAAACAAACTAAACGATATTAAAAAAAAAAAAGAACAAGAACTATAGTTGAATATTTTTTTTATGAAAAATGTACTTGCAATGCTACGTAATCTATAATCTATCGTTCAGAAACGTTTCATTGCAGATTTAGATGAGGATGTTACGAAAATCAATCCTGATAGGCCGATTATCAGATTGTATGTATGCGCAACGCATCGAAATCCTTCGGAAAAGTTCAGTTTAGTTTTGCCTTTGTCTTATGTAATTAAACAAAAGAAACATATACATATATATATATATATATATATATATATATATATATATATACACGCACTATAATTACCATCAATACATACCTCTGAATGGAAGCTTGGGTAAGAAGCGGATCGCGCCGGGGTGAAACGAAATGAAAGCCATCGAGACGGGGCGAAAAGAAAGGGAGAAATACGTCGCTGGCGGCTCCGACGACGCGGGGCTCGTCGTCGCCCCTGAGCGGAGGCGTCTAATTGAAAAAGGTAAATTAAAGCGGTGGCGAGGCCCGATCGAAGATTGGGGGGAGAGAGTGGGGGCGGTACGGGGTGTACGGGAAAGCGAAATCTGATGCTTCTTTCTTAATCTGTCAAACTGCCGCCCCGACGGATTGTACTGAAATGTAATTAAAAAAGCTCGCTTTTTCTCACCCAGGACAAAGGGTCTTATCGCGAGGCAGGCTCTCGCGACAGTTCGCCCCCGGGAACGCCGAGGACAATTATTAATTATTACCCCATCAATTTTCGTCCGGCTGACGCGATCGCGACTGCTGAAATAGAATGGAATCGAATGTTTTTTTGTTTTTTGTTTTTTTTTTTTTTTGTTTGATATCCAACTTCATAACAAATAAAAGGTCTTATGCCACCGTATGCAAGACCTCCGCGCAGAGATAGTATTTGCGCGGAACGAATAAGTTTCCGTCTTTAAAAATTAGTACCGGATTTTTCAGGATTTGTTCTACATTCGTTTCACATATTACCGTTGCCGTTACTGTCATATTACCGTTACCGGTATGTCACGTGAATTGTCCGCATTTATTACAATTTAATGTTGCGGAACGATTGCACAAACATTTCTACTACGTACCGGTAATGGACGGGAAGTGATACAGAATATCTCGATCGATCTATCTAACTGCTATATCATTGAAATAATGCCGAAATATTCGGAAGTATTCAAAAATATTTCTTGTATATATCATGTATATTTTTGGAGGCATATCCCAGTCATATAGCTGAAATGTTTATGTAATATGAAATTTTCGCGTCTATTACAGTGTAATATATTCGAACGCTGTGAAAAATATTTGATTGATATCTGTGAAAAAATTCAGAGATATAATTAAAGAATAGAAAAGGCTATAATCAGAGTCATTTTATACCTGATACAGGATTATCTATGCGATATTTTAAAAGGACAGATACAAGCAAAAAGAATGCTTTGATCTTATATGGAAAACCGCTGTAAAAGCGTTGCCCGTACTGCTATTCCATCCTACACTGTAGGCGATTTGTCATTTGTGAACGCAAAAATGTCAACTCCACCTACCGACATCACTGTGTATCACTAGTAATATTCCAAATGTAATGCAACTGAAATGTTTCATTTGTAATATTTATGTAATATAACGTAAAAGTAGTTTGTAATATACCATTAAGTGTTGGTAGCAATGCTTCTCCACCTGTCTTTTTACGAGGATGATGAATATTATCAGAACGAAAGCAATAATAATTCTAGTTCTGGCGAAAGATTCGAATTATTCGTGCAGTTGAAAATGAAGCAATTTACATATGTCTTTCTTCTGTGTGTGGCGGATTCTGAAATAACGGCTATGGTTGTGGATTCATGTATAGGTGAATCACATGATAATTCTATCAGGTATATAGATAATTTATTTTCAAGTATTGCGAATCCAAACATATAAGTTATAAAAAGTAATTATAACTTATATTATATAACAATATAATTTATTGAACATAATGTTTGTGCAACTGCGACGGGTAAATTTCGCGTAGAGTTAGCGTTCGTCTCTTACGTTCAAAAACGTCCTGTGCTAGTAAAATCCTTGCCAAATCTTCACAAATAGTCCCGTGATATTACCAGTGACCATTTGTCAAGGTCTTTTTAACGCTCGCCCGTCAATCCAGCAGGTGACCTTTGGATCCACCTTCGATAGCGGGTACATAATGACAGTTCTTCCCGCAGTCTTTAACTGTCTTACAAAACCCAGCCCAATAACATAACTTGCTGATTCTTGCGAAGGTCTTGTCGCGACCTGGATGTCCGGCTCTGGGACTGTCGTCGAGAACGCGACACACCTCGAGAACTGCATCCCGGCATTCTTCGTAGACGACGATATTCCAAGTGTCTTGATTGCTTAATAATTTCCACAACTTCATCTTGGCGAGTGCAATTGTCCCACGATTATTTTTTATTTCGAATAATCATGGCAACAATTCTGGGCGATTTCAGACGTTCGCAGGTAACACTCGTCTTTTGTGTTTTCTAGTCACATAACGATGGGGCAGGATGGGTTATCTTGGTAATAGTATTTTACGTACTTTTTTCACAAAAACTGATATTGTACTAAATATTAATCAACATATCTGTCAAAATTAAAAAAAAGTAAATGCTGCAATAAAAGAATATATAAAAGAAAAGGAATTTTTCGCTATTTATGAGACTCGTACCAATAAACCCTGGTTTTATCGAAAAAATGTTGCCACATCTCTAAACCAAATTGGAGTAGTAAATGACAAAACTTGTAATTGTGGCTATGAAGAACAAGACTTGAATCATATAATGTGGCAATGTCCAATTTACGATACACAACGATTAAGCCTAATCTCAAAACTTAATAAATATAAACAATATCCTCCATACAACATTCAAAGTTTTCTAGCTTTACTAAACTTAAAAGTACTCAAAACTATTTGTGAATACCTCGAACTATGCAAAATCTGTATAGAAATTCTTCTATACAAACTGATAAAAAATTAAAATACTTATATCCTTATCGACAACTACGTAAACGATTAATGGAAAACGAACATACTTATATATTTTAAACTATGTATAGCTGTATGGGCCAAATAAGGGCCTAGGTAAGCTTAAATAAATAAATAAAAAAAAAAAAAGAATATATAAACAGAATTGCTTAGAAGAAAATAAATATATTCTATATTTTGTATGATAAAAAATTCAAATGATACTATAGAAATTCTTCGTTTTATGTACTATATTTCTCACGTAAATATCATATTTATTTAATAACAATGTATGTATCAAGAACAGATTTATGTTTAATAAAATTTAATTTTGATTCAAGTTTCATGGATTTGTGAAAATTGTCAAACAATAATCTAAAGTACTTGTTTCCTTACAGGTTGTAAAGTTTACAATATCAATTGTTTTTCTCCAATATAATAGTACAGTCCACCGGAGCCTGTCCAGGAGTTACAACAAGTTCGTGCAGTTGTTTTTTTCAATTAGCCATTGGATTACTGAAAGAAAGTCCGAGTTCCTTGTTATAAAGACAAAGCCCACTTCGGGTATTATAGATATAATCTATAGGTTTCGCGGAGATTTACGGCAGCATCTTGTATATACAATTTCCGCGTCAGCTTTTCATCGCGAAACCTTTTGACTGGGATCTCGGATATACAAGAAAAACTTCTAAAACCAGAATCTTTCATTTGAAAGGCATACTGCTTAATGCTTGTATAACTGCTCCAAAAAATATTCTTTCGCAACGCGGAATTCTTTGTTAAATTACCTATATATATAAGATTTAAATATTATGAATTTAAATGGAACGAATAAAAGACCATATACGTCAAAAAATGATCCATTCAAATAAACCATTGTTCAAATTACAATTGTTTAAGTATTTTTATATTCGAACCAAGATAAATATATATATATATATATATATATATATATATATATATATTAAAGCCAAATATGTTATAGTTGCACGACAGTAAAAATGATTCTTTTTACAATCCACTCTGATCATCGTAGCAATATTAATTAATTGTGTGACAAAACACGTGATATAATTTATAAGGCCCATTATGAGTATCAAGTTATTAGTATCGAGCACTGAATCGGAATGAAGTGCAGACATGTATAAATCTAGGTTCGAGGTTAATGAACTTATACTATGTGTCGTGTCAAACGATGGTTTTACATTGACTCTCATGATTATGAAATCTATATCGAAGTAATAATCCAAATACTCTCTGGCCCATGTATGCCATTATGTTGGCTAGCAGATATTCACGTCTAGGACTACATTTGTCGCTATATAAAACAATTAATTTCAACGAACAAACGCATAATAAAAAACAAAGTTACAATAATTCTTCTTATTTCCCGATACCTATGTTTTTCAAAAGACTCAGTTACAAATTGAAATAAATTATTTAATAAGTTGCATTTGGTAAACGGATTAACAATACTGTTTTCCATGTGTATCTGTCCCATTCCGTCAATCCTTCATCCTTGCCGATTTAATCTTATACTTCAAAGCTATTTCTCTAAAAATTCTACAATGCTCTTCTATTCAGCATAAAATATAAATTTCTCTTTCCAGTTTCTCTGCATAAGTGCGCGCGCGCGCAAACATACACACACACACACACACACACACACGCGCGCGCGCGCGCGCATTCACGGCTAAACCGGTTTAGAAAATTATAAGGATTTCTTATGATGAATCATGAATTCGAATTCCTGCTTGCAACGAGTAGTGAATTGCTTTAATACCCATCAGCAAATTTCTCATCCCCGCGCGTCAAAAACGAGCTCTCTGCTATATACACACACACACACATATATATATATATATATATATATATATATATATATATATACTCCATCTCTTGTTAAGGAGGTTTTCCCAGTTGAAGCCTCTTTTTTCAACGTATTTTATGAAGTTCTTTTTAAAAATATTATAAGAATAACACTATAAGACGAAAAAGTTCTGATTTCACAAGGGGCGCAAGTTTCATGAAAGAAAGAACCAATTTGCAAGTAAGAATGTATCCGATTTTGAGAATAGAAGAATTTTATATTCTAAGACTTTGCAGGTGTCATTTTGTGTTTAATCAGAGTTATCCCGCTTAATCTAGACCAAATCTGTTTCTCCAATTTTGCGATCTCATCTTGTAAGTAATATATGCAAATTCGAGGGAAAAAAAAGCTTTTGATATTATATTTTAATCATTCTATTAGTTGATGATAGTGCTAGAGGTAAAGTAAATATAATTTGTTAAAAAGTTTTAGCTCAATCGCACAAACACCATTTTGAAACATGACTTTTCGTGAAAAACGTATTTTAAGTTTAAGAAGTTATTGTCTACATGAAAAGAATCGTATAGTAGCGGTTATTTCTCAATAACTTGGCCAGACCCATCGGTAGACGATATCGCTCTCTCCCGGAAGTCACGAGGACAAGCTACTTCTGCGATCTCAAGGAGCTTCTTCGGGACTCCTTTCAATGGCCCTCAAACAGCGACGTTTCAAGCATTAAGCCAGTCCAATCGTGATTATAGGGCATCGCGCGTAATTGTACGTTCACGCTTTGATTTTCATCATACGATATCGAATATATCTATATATCCCAATCTATATGTCTATTTTTCCCAGAATTTTCGTTATTTTCTCGCAGCATTTTTTTACATTCTGCTAAATTCTTTTTTTTTTTTTTTGGCAAATATAAACGTTGCTCACTGGGACGTTTAAGGAGGTTTGGGAGCACCATCGGACATGAACGCCACGTAACATTACAGAAGTTTTGTCGTTGATTTTTCATAATATAACCATTTCTATACTTTCATGATGAATAACTGTTGTTTCGCGAGCATAATTACTCTCAAGGATGAACTTTCAGAATTTTTCCGACAGTTTGGGAAATA